>CAUDMG010002563.1:530882-598382 GCA_958450375.1 Homarus gammarus | reverse complement strand
GATGTTCTTTGTCTTTGGCCTAAAAACAGTGACCCATTTGAATTTTTAGACAAACTTAATAATATTGTCCCTAGTATCACGTTCAAAATTGAAAGAGAAATAAATGAATCCCTTCCATTTCTTGATATGCTTATCATGAGAAATGGCCAAAACTATAAATTCAAGGTATATAGAAAGCCCACACAGGTAGACAGTTTCATTCACTTTTTATCGAATCACCTTGAGTCTACCAAAATGTCAGTTTTTTCTGTTATGTTCTTAAGATGTCTGCGTATTTGTGACTCTGAATTTATTGACGATGAATTGAAACACATTCGTTCTATTGCACATAAACTTGGGTACCCTTCTGTGTTTGTTGATCGTTGTTTTAATAGGGCTAAAAAATCCTTTCATTCCTCTCAAACCAGACAAGTTCCTACACTTAAGAATATTTTGACTCTGCCCTATCGTAATGAATTTGTCCCGTTAGTTCGGTCCCTCAAGCTTCTAAATATTAATGTTGTTTTCAAGTATGACTCAACCATTACTAATATGTTAATAAGGAATAGCCCAAGTTTGAATGTAAATGGTAGTGTTTATTGTATTCCATGTAGCAAATGTAATTGTAATTATGTAGGTCAGACAGGAAAAACACTGCAGCTTAGAATCAAACAACATAAGTATAATATTAGAACTGCATCTGAAAGCAGTGCCTTGTTCGTTCATGTTAGGAATAATAATCACCCCATTGCTTGGGAAAAAAGCTTAGAAGTTTTCAAATCATCTTGTGTCACAGAAAGACTTCTTGTTGAAGCTAGTTTGATTAAGGAATTAAAATCAATAAACCTTAGTGATGGTCAGTTCAAAACTGATAATATGTTACATAAATTTATTTGTCAGTGGCCCAAGGTTAAAAATGCTTTAAAAACCTTTGCTCTAGATGTATGATAGTTATTTTGTGGGTCCCCTTTTTTCTGACCTGACTTGACTAGTCACGTCACCACCCTTCTCTTAAGCTCCTCTACATGTGTGTTGGTGTGGGGATTATTGGATGTCATCATTTTGACCTGACCTCATGTTTTTAGGTCACCCTGTATATTTAAGCCTCTCTCTGTCCATGTAATCCAGTTGCCTCTGAAGATGTCTTGAATAAAGACGAAAGCTAAGGTACTCCGTTGTTTCCATTTTCCCGTGTGATTTTATCAAGATTTATCTTATCCACGTTAAGTGAACAACAGAACATATGGGATTAATTCCAATATAAACCGGCCCAACCCCCAAACTCCACTTTTTGAAGACACATAACTATGTTGTAGTAAAAATAACATATATATATATATATATATATATATATATATATATATATATATATATATATATATATATATATATATATATATATATAATATATATAGTATGATCAGTATATGCTGATAACCACCAGGAAAGAAGAAAACACGAAGTTCCCAAGCGCTTTCGTGTAATTCACATCTTCAGGGGTGAGTACAGACTAGTCTGTACTCACCCCTGAAGATGTGAATTACACGAAAGCGCTTGGGAACTTCGTGTTTTCTTCTTTCCTGGTGGTTATCAGCATATATATATATATATATATATATATATATATATATATATATATATATATATATATATATATATATATATATATATATATATATATATATATTTATATATATATATATATATATATACTTCATTTTTAGTCCATATAACACGCGGACTTTGAACATATAATCAACGACCTCACCAGCAAGTATATATATAGTATATATATATATATATATATAGTATATATATATATATATTTATATATATATAGTATATATATATACAGTGGGGTATGCTATAACGAACGGATCCTACTACGAATATTCCTATAACGAACGGTTTTACCTATAAAATTGAGAATGCTATAACGAACGAAAATCCTACAACGAACATTTAATTTTTTTTTTTTTTTTTTTTTTTTTTTTTTTTTTTTTTTACTAATATATTGTATTTTTATTACAAGTATTAATGATATTCTTTATTTCAGGGGTTCAGATGCATATTTATGCACTTATTTACAATTTTTACAATTTTATATTATATTTTTCAGTGTTAAGTGGTTGTATTTGGGGGCCTGGAACGGATTAATCCTATAACGAACGAATGCTATAACGAACAAGGTTCTAGAACCAATTAGATTCGTTATAGCATACCCCACTGTATATATATATATATATATATATATATATATATATATATATATATATATATATATATATATATATATATATATATATAAAAACAAGGGAGACTGGTCAAACTGTGGCAACTACCTTGGGGTTTCGTTGCTGTCCATAGCGGCAAGATTATCGTTCGAGTCCTCCTAAAGAGATTTCTTCCTGAAACGGAACCTTCCTCCCAGAATCTCAATGTGGTTTTAGACCATCATGTGGCACCTCTGACATGATCTTTGCTGCCCCCCAAATACAGGAAAAGTGCAGAGAACAGCGTCATGACCTGTACACGGCCAATTATGTTAAATATTTGTTAAAATGTCTAAAAATTTAATATAAAACTTTTAAAATTATTGAATAGTACAACCTTCTTGATATTTATTCAAATGATAACGAATTTAAGCCCTAGAACTGATTACTGTATTGGCGGACTAATGTTACAGCTGGTGAGCACAATTCGTTCCAGAGGGTCGTTTGTTAACTGTTAAGGCCTGGGATGTAGGGATAGAAATACCAGCCGTTCAAGTTTGACATCTCTTTACTAAAAAAATATAACACAAAACTCTGACACCACTCAACAAACATCAAATAACAATTACGGGAGTCAAACAATTAATGCAGTCAACAGTTAATGGATTCAAACAATTAATGGAAGTCAACACCTGATGGAATCAAACAATTAAATGGAATCAAACAATTAATGGAATCAAACAATTAATGGGAGTCAACAACTGATGGAATCAACAATTAATGGGAGTCAGCAATTAATGGAATTAAGCAACAATAGAACCAAACAATGAACAGATACCGTATATCTCGGCCTACAAGACGGAATTTGAACAAAAAAGAAATCAGCCCAAACTTAGGGGGTCGTCTTAAGCACCAGAGATAAAATTCTTACCTCTTAAATATTGCGGTTTAGCATGTCAAGAGTGGTGATGGAAACATGGTAAACCACTCACAAGGTCCTAATACTAATTATTTTATACTGAAACTTACGTTTGGGAAGCTGGATTAAAATGAAGATTACCGGTATATTAAAATAATAATAATAAAAATGTATTATACACCAGTCTAACATACTGTAAAAGAACAATATACCCCGGTGATAAACACAGCTGCTATCATAACACCCCCCCCCCCCCCATTTGCCAGTGACAAGAAAGGGAAAGTGACCTTGACTGTGACCGCCTGTGGCTATTTTAAGCCGTCCTTGTGTTCAGAGGTGGTCAGTAATGCATATCTGTATATTTACTGATCATAATACAGTCGACCCTCGTTAATTCGGACCCCTTTAATCCGGATTTCGGATAAATCGGACGAAATCTGAACTGTCCATATCAAATTTCTGGTTCTGGGATTGTCCCAGTTGCAATTGGGGTTGCAATTTCAAATTCTGTGTCACTACTAAGAAATAAAAAAGTCCCTGGTACACTCTAAGATTAAGAGAAAACGGACGACTCAGGCGTCCTGAAGTGAGAGAAAACGGACTTTTATGACGGGGCATTCAAATAAAGAGACATGGCTCCATGTTTTGTGGACTAGCCACTGTACAGTATCCTTTTCATCATTTTGTAATAAACCTTGTTATGCCTATGTGTTTCTGATAATTATCATAACATTATATATTTATATATTTAGCGGTTGTACAAACACAAGGCCTCACACATGCCATTCAGACTGACAGACTTGACAAGTTTTACCAACCATAAAGACAGTTGAAGCTTTAAACATCACTCACAATGGATCTTGAATATTCCAACTGTAATCAGACATACCTAAGTTGCCTCACCAATTGCAATATCAAATTCTGTGTCACTACTAATATATAACAGTCTCTGGTGCACTCTAAGATTAAGAGAAAACGGACGACTCAGGAGTGCTGAAGTGAGAGAAAACGGACTCCTATGACGGGGCACTCAAATAAACATACACATAGCTGTATAATGCAATATTAACCCCTAAATCGGTTAATTCGGACAATCGGCTAAAACGGACACCCTTCCCCCCCTATTAGTCCATTTTAATGAGGGTCGACTGTACTTATCTCCTATAAATAATTAATTTAAAATTTATTTTTTTTACAAAGAATATTCAGTAAATGACTGCGTTAATTCTTGAAACTACCGACAGTGGTAAATTTAGGATGAGAATGATGAACAGAAGTCACGTCATGGATTCGAGTTTGGTCCTTAATGATCACCATAAATTTCTGGTCAACTCCACTTACCAGGTATAATGGTAGCCTCCCTTTTTTGCGAAACAAGTATATAAATTAAAGAAAATACTTGCAGTGTGTTTAATGTATTACAGTATATTATAAATAAATAAATAAACAAATAAATTGGCAAATCTATTTCAAGTAAATGGAAATATTTTACTCACACCAACATTAGTTCCAGTTAAATAATTGACGCTTAAGTGAGTCACTAGTGTACACCAGCCGATAAAATTTGATGCCAATACTTGAAGTGAATTGGCATTATTTTAAATAACCAACCATAAATAAATGGAAAAAAGTTCAAAGGTGAGAAACATTATATTGTATGTATGTTGTGTTGTCAAAGGAAGAGAAACAATTGAAACTCTGCAATTGTGTGTAAATGAGGCAGAAAGATAAATCAGCAACCTAAGACTTGGTCACAATTTTCGTGATGCCATATGGAAGTAGGGTCTACCATTAGACAATACTGTACATTATGCTTCCAATATCTTCCCAGGCAGTAGAATCTCCCTGTTTGGTAGCTGCCTAAAACTTTTAGTAATATTATTTTGATACAACATGATAAATTAGACAAACAATGAAAATAAACAAACAAAAGTTATTTACCAAGACCTTCTCTCTCAGAACAGAGGGTAACAGATGGAGAGGAGATAAGGACGCTATTTATAGTCTGTCTTTGTGTAGGAAGTCGACCACACTAGAAATAATTAATTTAAAATTTATATTTTGTGCATAGAATATTCAGTACATGACTGCGATTATAAAATATTGTGAATATATATATATATATATATATATATATATATATATATATATATATATATATATATACAGTTGGTCCTCATATTACGCGGTTAATGTAACCCGGAGGGTACCGCGGAAAGTGAGAAACGCGTAAAGTGAATAACATAACATATGGGATTAATTGAAATGGAGTCCGGGCCGATCCCCAAACTCCACTTTTTGACGACACACAACTATGTTGTAGTAAAAATATTATCTTAACTTTATGATGGCATGCACACACAATTAATAATTAAGAGAAATATCAATAATATTAGGTTTTTTAACACTTACATTAGTAGAAAAGATGGCTGGGCACACGGGGATGGGCGGTTGGTTTCGAGGCAGAGGGCAGATTATTGGCCCTCACCTGTATCACTTGCATCAATTGTATCACTATCCACCACAGAGGCTTGCAGGGCCTCTTTGTCAAACCCCCCAAAGTTCATATAAGTCCATATCCTCACTATAATTATCACTATCACTGACTTGGGCCGGCTGTAGTGGGTGGCGGGTGAAGAACTGGTAATGTTTTGATGACTGGGCGACCTTGTGCGCACCATTTTCGCGCTTCTTGCACAACATGGCGGATGGCGGGAGGTTTGGATCCAAAAATGGCGCGGCTTGCCAGCCGCTCTCCGCGTAATGGGGTTCACGACCGCGGAATGTGAAAATGTTAGGTTCTGGCAAGGCACCGCGTTAACGGTGAAACGCGGAATGCGGGACCGCGTAATATGAGGATTGACTGTATATTATGCATATATATATTATACATATATATATTATACATATATATTATACATATATATATATTACAGTGACCCCTCGGTTAACGAACTCAATCCGTTCCAGAAGGTCGTTCGTTAACCGAAACCATTGTTTCAATGGGTTTTTGGGTAATTGGTTCTAGCTCACCGAAAATGTCCTAAATTCAACAAAAATGGTTGAAAAGTTCACTTACTTTGAGGTATGTAGAAGGCTCCTGGATGATGATGATGATGATGGGATTTAGAATGAGGGTGGAGGAGAAGGAAGAAGAAAAGGCATTGGGGTGGAAGAGAAGTCACCCCATGGTGCCATTTCACCCATAAAATTTTAGCTCTCTTGGTGTAATTCAAGATTATTTTCCTTAAATCAACACTGCACTGCATTATATATTGTCAATATGTAAAATATATTTCAAAATGACCAATAATTTGCT
Source organism: Homarus gammarus (assembly GCA_958450375.1). NCBI lineage: Eukaryota > Metazoa > Arthropoda > Malacostraca > Decapoda > Nephropidae > Homarus > Homarus gammarus. Next base: position 591,952 of record CAUDMG010002563.1, on the reverse strand, counting down.
TGGAAACACAGAAAAAAGCGTTTAGTTGAAGAGAGTCTCAAGCAAGATGTTACCTCCAGTGAAAACAGAGAGAGTCTAACGCCTGTTTGCTGTGTTACGAGGCTGGATGCCGCGCATTAAACTAGTCACTTTACCTTCAATTATGTTCAATAATTGTTAAAATGACTAAAAAATTGAATATTAAACTTTTAAAATTATTGAATAGTATAAACTTCTTGATATTTACTAAAATAGTAAGGGATTTAACCCCTAGAACCGATTAATGTATTGGCGGATTGATACTAAAGCTGGTTGCTCGGTCAGTGCAAGCGAAAACATGTTGAGGTCGGTTCTTAAGAAATTCGTTAACCGAATTTTTGTTCGTTAACCGAATTGAAGATCCTTATGGAAGGCAGTTCGTCAACCGAGGCGTTCGTTACACGAGGGGTCACTGTATACATACCGTATATCTCGGCTTATAAGACGGAATTTGAACATTAAAAAAATCTGCCCAAAGTTAGGGGGTTGTCTAAACCACCAAGTATAAAATTCTTACCTCTTAAATATTGTGGTTTAGTTTGTCAAGAGTGGTGATGGAAACATCGTAAGCCACTCACAAGGTCTTACCACTAATTATTTTATACTGAAACTTACATTTGGCAAACTGGATTCAAATTAAGATTACCGGTATATTAAAATAATAAAAATGTATTATAAACCTGTCTAACATACCGTAAACGAGAATTATACCCCTGTAATAAACACAGCTATCATCACACACCCCTCCCCCCCCCCATTTGCCAGTGAGGAGACAAGAAAGGGAAAGTGACCGCGAGATTGGGCTATTTTTAGCCGTGGAGGTGGTCAGTAATGCATATCGGTATATTTACTGATAATAATACTTAAAATTTATTTTTTTACAAGGAATATTCAGTAAATGACTGCATTAATTCTTGAAACTACTGACAGTTAAATACAGACGCTTAAGTGACGTCACTAGTGTTTACACTACACCAGCTGGTAACATTTGATGCCATTACTTGAAGTGAATTGGCTTTATTTAAAGTAACTAACCATAAATAAATACAAAAAGTAAAAACAAGATCAAAAGTGAGAAATAATATACTGTATGTATGTTGTGTTGTCAAAGTTAGAGGAACAATTCAAACTGCAATTGTGTGTAAATGAGGCAGAAAGTCAGGTCAGCGCTGAACCTGGGACTTGGTCACAATTTTCGTGATGCCATATGGCAGCAGGGTCTACCATTAGACAACACATTATGCTTCCAATATCTTCCCAGGCGGTAGTATCTACGTGTTTGGTAGCTGCCTACTACCTACACAATTTTTCGTAATATTACTTTGATACATGATAAATTAGACAATGAAAATAAACATCAAATTTAATTACCAAGACGCTTCCCATTGGCAGCTGTAAGAAGAGGGGGAGATGGGCTATTTTTGTCCCGTCTTTGTGTCTGAAGTGGCCAGTAATACCATATATTTACGGTATCTCCTATAAATAATTAATTTAAAATTTATTTTTTACATAGAATATTCAGTAAATGACTTTTAAATAAATAAACAAATAATTCGGTAAATCTATTTCAAGTAAATGGAAAATAAGCAAACAAATGTTATTTACCACCACCCCTTCCCTCTGGCTCAGAGTGAGATGGAGGGGAGATAAAGAAGGCTATTTATAGCCCGTCTTTGTGTCTGAAGTGACCAGTACTCTAATGCACCATAAATAATTAATTTAACATTTATTTTTTGTACATATATTTTGTTATATATATATATATATATATATATACATATATATATATATATATATATATATATATATATATACATACATATATATATATATATATATATATATATATATACATATATATATACAGTATATATATATATATATATATATATATATATATATATATATATATATATATATATATATATATATATATATATATATATATATGCAAGTAAATCACTGTAGGTGCGCGTGATCCAGGTATATATATATATATATATACTGTATATATATATATATATATATATATATATATATATATATATATATATATATATATATATATACTGTATATATATATATATATATATATATATATATATATATATACACACTGTATATATATATATATATATATATATATATATATATATATATATATATATATATATATATATATATATATATATATATATCCACTGTATATATATATATATATATATATATATATATATATATATATATATATATATATATATATATATATATATATATATACAGTATATATATATATATATATATATATATATATATGCTGATAACCACCAGGAAAGAAGAAAACACGAAGTTCCCAAGCGGTTTCGTGTAATTCACATCTTCAGGGGTGAGTACAGACTAGATAGAGTAATGCAAAACAAGATGAATATATACAGAGGAGGGTGAGACCAGGTCCACAATGGTCAGGTAATGACCCTACTAATCTTTAAATGGCACACAACGGTTGGTGGTTGGGTCAGATGGGACAGTGACCCGCCCTCTCACCTGATCACAAATCTTCTTAATTACAAAGTTGTCCAGCTTGTACATGCCGTTACTCAAATTCATGTTGAATGCTTCAGTATGTTTAATAAGACTAGATTCTATGATGTTCCTACTATCAATTGAATTACATGGTAATATTGAGGAGGCATTATCCCAGTCAATGCAATGCTTGTTATCCCTCAAATGAACAAACAGAGCATTGGATTCCTGGCCTGTCCTAACACTGTATTTGTGTTGTTTAATTCTAGTTACAAGATCTTTACCTGTCTGGCCTAAGTAAAACATATTACATTCCTTGCAAGGAACTTTATAAATGCAACCAATTGTGTTGTTGGGGGAGTTCTTGATTAATATTTGTTTAACAGTGCATGAGTTTTTAAATGCCACATTGACGTTCCAAGATTTTAGCTGTGCCGGAATGTGTGAGAAATTTTTGTGAAATGGTAATATTAAGATATTCTTATGGTCATGGGTGGGCACATCTTCAGGGGTGAGTACAGTCTGTACTCACCCATGAAGATGTGAATTACACGAAAGCGCTTGGGAACTTCGTGTTTTCTTCTTTCCTTGTGGTTATCAGCATATATATATATATATATATATATATATATATATATATATATATATATATATATATATATATATATATATATATATATACAGGTAGTTCTGCTATAACGCGATAGTAGTGTTCTTGTAAAACATCGTGTTATAGAAATTCGTGTAATAGAAATAACAGGGCTTATGGAGAAAATAGGGTTAGGTGCAGATTACTCCAAATCGAAAAAAAATTTCGTAGTTAGCCTAACACAAAGGATGGCACAGTCTAAATAAATGTTACATTCATATCTAATAATGAAATCATACAGTAAATGTTACACTTTACCTTGAAAAAATATGAATATAACTTGATGGGGGAGAAGGGTGATGTTGAGGCTGAGGAATCATGAAACATCAAGCTTTTCTTCAAGTGTTATAGCCTTTCTTTTACGATCACCACCGGAAATGCGATCACCAGAGTGCTTCCCAGAGATATTCTTCCTTTCCATAGTCACAAAATTGGAGAAACAGTAATCAGAATTCACTGAGGACACTTAAAAACTTCACGTGTTTCAAACAAAGTTTGGAGTAAACAGAGCGCGCAGGTCTAAAACACTATGTACAGTTAACCCTCACTTTACGTGGTTAATGTAACCCAGAGGGTACCGCGGAAAGCGAGAAACGCGTAAAGTGAATAACATAACATATGGGATTAATTGAAATGGAGTCCAGGCCGATCCCCAAACTCCACTTTTTGACAACACATAACTATGTTGTAGTAAAAATAACATCTTAATTTTATGATGGTACATGCACACAATTAATACTTAAGAGAAATAGAGAAATACAGTCGCCAAGTTAATGTCCATTCAAATAATGGACAAGACTCCCTCCCCCTCTTCTCACACTCCTGGCTCTTCCCTCTGAGAAATTTTTGGGGGAAAACCAGGTATAGTAATAAATAATACCTCAAACTAAAGTTAGGATAATATAATTGACATTGCTGGATTCCTTGTAAGACCAGGAATATTTTGAATATAAATGTCATATATTTTTCACAAAAGATAACATATTTACTCAGATTAAACATTACATCTAAAATTTGTATGTCTAATGCAAAATATATGATGTTTATATTCAAAATGATCATCAAATTGTAAGAATTCCAGCAATGTAAATTATATTCTGGCCGGGTAATTTGTATGAATCTTACGAGCTAAAACAAATATCTTCAGTTAATAAAAAAAAAAATATTCTTCACGACACTACCTGTCAATCAAAGTACCCCACCTTGCCTCCCCCCCTCTTCCAACCACTCAGTCAGTCCCAACCCTCCCCCCTACCCCCCACCAATCCTCCCTTCAAGAGATGTTGGGTGAAAAATTTAGATTTTAACATTTTGTATTAAATAATACCTCAGATTAAAGTTAGGATAATATAATTGACATTGCTGGATTCCTTGTAAGACCAGGAATATTTTGAATATAAACGTCATATATTTTGCACAAAAGATAACATACTTACTCAGATTAAACATTTTATCTAAAAATTTTATGTCTAATGCAAAATATATGATGTTTATATTCAAAATGATCATCAAATTGTAAGAATTCCAGCAACGTAAATTATATTCTGGCCGGGTAATTTGTATGAATTTTATGAGCTAAAATAAAAATCTTCAGTTAATAAAAAAAAAAATATTCTTCACAGGTAACAGATGGTCGGTCGCCAGTCCCCCCCCCCCCCCCCACTCCCCACCAACGTCCCTACTAGATAAATGTGTGGGAATACCAGACTGTTTACCTTTTTAGTAATAAATAATACATCAGACTAAAGTTAGGATAATATAATTGACATTGCTGGATTCCTTGTAAGACCAGGAATATTTTGAATATAAACGTCATATATTTTGCGCAAAAGATAACATACTTACTCTGATTAAACATTTTATCTAAAAATTTTATGTCTAATGCAAAATATATGATGTTTATATTCAAAATGATCATCAAATTGTAAGAATTCCAGCAATGTAAATTATATTCTGGCCGGGTAATTTGTATGAATTTTATGAGCTAAAATAAAAATCTTCAGTTAATAAAAAAAAAAAATATTCTTAACAGGTAACAGATGGTCAGTCGCCGGTCCCTCCCTCCCTCCCTTCCCCCCCCACTCCCCACCAACGTCCCTACTAAATAAATGTGTGGGAATACCAGACTGTTTACCTTTTTAGTAATAAATAATAAATCAGACTAAAGTTAGGATAATATAATTGACATTGCTGGATTCCTTGTAAGACCAGGAATATTTTGAATATATATATCATATATTTTGCACAAAAGATAACATATTTACTCAAGAGTAAACATTATGTCTAAAATTTGTATGTCTAATGCAAAATCTATGATGTTTATATTCAAAATGATCATCAAATTGTAAGAATTCCAGCAATGTAAATTATATTCTGGCCGGATAATTTGTATGAATTTTATGAGCTAAATTAAAAAAAATTATACTTCACCCGTGTAAAGGGGTACACCCACCGCGGAATATGAGCATCCTGGGTTCTGGCAGGGCACCGCGTAAAGGGCGTAAAGGTGGAAACGCGGAATGTGGGACCGTGTAAAGTGAGGGTTGACTGTATACCGGTAATCTTCATTTTAATCCAGCTTACCAAACGTAAGTTTCAGTATAAAATAATTAGTGGTACTGTAGGACCTTGTGAGTGGTTTACTGTATACAGTGAGTTCTGCTATAACGTGTGTTTTGATAACGCGAATTTGCTCTAACGCGATTTATGAATTCGGAACAATATTTGTATAACGCGAACGCTTGTTTGCTATAACGCGATTTTTGCTTACTATTTCTCCAATTTTGTGGTATTAACTGTGAATATGGTAAAGAAGAATATCTCCAAAAAGCGTTCTGATGATAGAATTCCCGGTGATTATCGTAAAAGAAAGGATATAACACTTGAAGAGAAGCTCGATGTTATCAACCTCAAAATCACCCTTCTCCCCCATCAAGTTTCATTCATATTTTTTCAAGGTAAAGTGTTAAATTTACTGTATGATTTCATTATTAGATATGAATGTAAGATTTATTTAGACTGTGCTATCCTTTGTGTTAGGCTAACTACTAAATTTTTTCGATTTCGAGTAATCTGCACCTAACCCTATTTTCTCCATAAGCCCTGTTATTTCTATTACGCGATTTTCTATAACACGATATTTTACAAGAACACAATTATCGCGTTATAGCAGAACTACCTGTACATAAATATTACATAAATTATTTCTGCAATTCTTCACAAACAAAACACATAAATCAATTGAATATGTGATGTCGAAGGTGAACTGTAAACACTGTGTGTGATGTAGAGAGAGCGCGGGTGTGAAACGCTATGTAATTTGATTTTCTCTTTTATGTAAAATTATACAATTTACTTATAATATATAGGTATACTGTATACACAAATATTACATACATTATTTCTGCAATTGTTCACAAACAAAACACATAACTCAATTGAACATGTGATGTCGAACGTGAACTGAAGCCACAACAACCGTTCGAGTGGAATCGCGTTAGAGCAAACGAGTTCGCGTTTTACAAATATCGTTCCTCAATTCATAAATCGCGTTCGAGCAAATTCGCGTTGTCAAAACACGCGTTATAGCAGAACTCACTGTATATGTATGTATGTATGTATGCATATATATATATATATATATATATATATATATATATATATATATATATATATATATATATATATATACAGTGGGGTATGCTATAACGAACGGATCCTACTACGAATATTCCCATAACGAACGGTTTTACCTATAAAGTTGAGAATGCTATAACGAACGAAACTCCTACAACGAACATTTTTTTTTTTTTTTTTTTTGTTTTTTTTTTTTTTTACTAATTTATTGTTTTTTTATTACAAGTATTAATGATATTCTTTATTTTAGGGATTTAGATGCATATTTATGCACTTTTTTACAATTTTTACAATTTTATATTATATTTTTCAGTGTTAAGTGGTTGTATTTGGGGGCCTGGAACGGATTAATCCTATAACGAACGAATGCTATAACGAACAAGGTTCTAGAACCAATTAGATTCGTTATAGCATACCCCACTGTATATATATATATATATATAAATATATATATATATATATATATATATATGTAATAATAATAATAATAATAATAATTAACGGTTTATTGAAAAAGTTCTGTAGCCCGAAGGCTGAAAATATACATTGGACATAAATGACTTATTACATACATTGGTGGTTTAACAAAAGCCTTCATTAGAGAAAGGTAAAGGAACATACAGTGAACATTCAGATTAATGTAGGTGTTGAACAGCAAACACGTAGTGTAGTAACTCTCTCCAAGATGGTGTTAGGAGGGACCTGATGTGGTGTAGTAATTCCCTCACAGATGGTGTTATGAGGGGCCTCACGTGTAGTAATTCCCTCACAGATGGTGTTATGAGGGGCATCACGTGGTGTACGAATTCCCTCACAGATGGTGTTATGAGGGACCTGACGTGGTGTAGTAATTCCTTCACATATGGTGTTATGAGGGGCCTGACGTGGTGTAGTAATTCCCTCACAGATGGTGTTATGAGGGACCTGACGTGGTGTAGTAATGCCCTCACAGATGGTGTTATGAGGGGCATCACGTGGTGTAGTAATTCCCTCACAGATGGTGTTATGAGGGACTTGACGTGGTGTAGTAATTCCCTCACAGATGGTGTTATATGAGTGAGGTGTGGCCCCAGGCCTTCCTATCGTAGACGGATTAACACATCGCCGGTTGTTGGGTCTCACGGGCCGTTATCACTGGGTACCTGGGACCTCACTGTGTGAAGGTTAACTTGAATACGACTTTTACTGTTGAGTTGTTCTCACTGACTCAAGCACTGTTCACCAATGTTCACCTCTGTTTAACACTGGTTCCATTCCTTTCCCAAATGAAATTGTAACTTCTGGCGAGAACCTGTTGATACTCCGGTGGGGAGAAGTGGTTCAGGGGAGGGGGTTGGTATGGGCCAACTTAACAGTTGACCTGGCTGCTCCGAGAGGAGCGCCAGGTACGTCTTGACCCTTCGGTGGTCAAGGATGTAGTATGTATGTATATATATATATATATATATATATATATATATATGTATATATATATATATATATATATAATCAACACCTCAACCCGCCAGGATTCGAACCCACGTCCCACAAGCCTATGACTGTGACCGGGGAACGCTAACCGCTGGACCACCAGGATGCTAAAAGCAGTCCTAGACTTTGTTATATTTCACACAAAACCTGTTCAACGAGCTTATGGCGCCGTGAACCTCTAATGGGGACCACCCACACCACTTAGGTGGTCAGAGTAACGTTTTACCAAATCCGGCTTCGAAACACGAGGATCCATATACGGTATATTTCATTAGCCCAATAAAGCACGCGGACTTCTACATACAATCAACACCTCAACCCGCCAGGATTCGAACCCACGGCCCACAAGCCTATGACTGTGACCGGGGAACGCTAACCGCTGGACCACCAGGATGCTAAAAGCAGTCCTAGACTTTGTTATATTTCACACAAAACCTGTTCAACGAGCTTATGGCGCCGTGAACCTCTAATGGGGACCACCCACACCACTTAGGTGGTCAGAGTAACGTTTTACCAAATCCGGCTTCGAAACACGAGGATCCATATATATTTCATTAGCCCAATAAAGCACGCGGACTTCTACATACAATCAACACCTCAACCCGCCAGGATTCGAACCCACGGCCCACAAGCCTATGACTGTGACCGGGGAACGCTAACGCTGGACCACCAGGATGCTAAAAGCAGTCCTAGACTTTGTTATATTTCACACAAAACCTGTTCAACGAGCTTATGGCGCCGTGAACCTCTAATGGGGACCACCCACACCACTTAGGTGTTATATTTCACACAAAGTCTAGGACTGCTTTTAGCATCCTGGTGGTCCAGCGGTTAGCGTTCCCCGGTCACAGTCATAGGCTTGTGGGCCGTGGGTTCGAATCCTGGCGGGTTGAGGTGTTGATTGTATGTAGAAGTCCGCGTGCTTTATTGGGCTAATGAAATATATATGGATCCTCGTGTTTCGAAGCCGGATTTGGTAAAACGTTACTCTGACCACCTAAGTGGTGTGGGTGGTCCCCATTAGAGGTTCACGGCGCCATAAGCTCGTTGAACAGGTTTTGTGTGAAATATAACAAAGTCTAGGACTGCTTTTAGCATCCTGGTGGTCCAGCGGTTAGCGTTCCCCGGTCACAGTCATAGGCTTGTGGGCCGTGGGTTCGAATCCTGGCGGGTTGAGGTGTTGATTGTATGTAGAAGTCCGCGTGCTTTATTGGGCTAATGAAATATATATATATATATATATATATATATATATATATATATATATATATATATATATATATATATATATATATAATATTCAGAAATTTCAGAGTAATTTCAAATGCCCCGCCATTAGCGATACTGAGTGTTCAAGGTCGTCTGAGGGAAGAGAGCGCTCCCTGCACATAGCGAGAGGTTGTGGAACTAGGCCTAAGTGATATTAAATGTAATTTGCCGAATCAATAATGATGCGATTCATGAAGTTAAGGGACTATTATTGAATTTGAAATTATTATAGATCGTTTATCAGTCTGAATAAGGTTACGGGTGTCCCAAGGAGTTATTTGTTAGGCGGAAAATATGTCACGTAGGCCTAAGCTAACGCCTTGAGAGGACACGAGGCGGGCTCTCTCAGTCACGGGGAAGCATTCAGACAAACAAGACGTCCCTGCGCGTCCGTCACAGAAATAGTCACGTGGCCTAGTCACCTGTGTTGCACTATTGCAGTATAACAAGTAAGTCTCATTCGATCTCAGACAGGGTTAGATAGGGCAGTGGTAAAGTTAACAAGAGCTAACAGTGAGTTAATTTCAGGGTTTCCGTCAGAACCCACTTGACCGCGAGTAGTTGACTGCGAGAGATTGACTGCCGTTGATGATTGAGGGTGGCGATTGTCGCCATTGGACCGATCAGTGTAGGCCTGTCACTGTTTAGCGGGGTATCAAAGGATCTCTTGAGGGAATCTAGCCGTCTGGGTGCCCAGCTGACGACGGGACGATCGTTGGGGTCATCAGCTCTCCTCTACCTCGGCTCACAACACCTTGGGATTCTCAGAGTGGTAGACAAGCATATGCTTCAGTCGAAAATCCCCTGAAGCATTGGCACCAAGCAATAGAATGAGACGGTCCTTCATGGGTTTATGCCCAGGTAAAGAGGCTTCATCTCTGGTGATGAATGTCCTTTTGGGCATTTTCTTCCAGAACAGCCCAGTTTCATCCACAGTGAACACTTGCTGTGGAAGATAATTTTCTTCCTCCACCAGTTCCTTAAACTCCACTACAAATTTTGCTGCTCCTTCTTTATCTGCACTGGCAGCCTCACCATGCCTATCAACACTAAAAATGTTACTTCTTTTCTTAAATTTATCGAACCAGCCCTTGCTGGCCCTAAACTCTTCAAACTCAGTTTCAGAAGAACTAGGTTGCTCTTCCTTCAAATGTTCGTAAATTTCCCTGGCTCTTTCACAAATAAACTCAGTGGATATTGAATCTCCTTTCATTTGTTTTTCCTTAATCCAAATAATTAGTAACCTCTCAGTGCCTGCAATTAATGATCTACCTTTAAACACTCTGGTAGATTTATTTCTCACTTTCACTCTTTAAATTTGTCTTTTTGTGAAAGAAATGTCGACACAGTTGATGCTGACATGCCATATTCTTTACTAAGCACATTTGTTCTAATGCCTTCTTCATGTTTCTTAATGATTTCCTGTTTAACTTGAATTGAAATTGCCTTTCTAGATCTCTTTGGACCCATGCTGGATTCAATACAGGGGTCCAGTAATTTCAACACTAAAATTTTAAGTTCACTAGCTGTAATTAAAGATTGTTTTATTTAAATCAACACTGCACTGTGCTATATATTATCAATATGTTAAATGAATTTCAGAATGTCCAATAATTGTACTGTAAAAATGTAAAAATACTCTGTGTTCAAGAGACCCACAAGTAAGATGTTTCCTCCACTGAACAGACACACAAATAGATGCCTTTGGTGGGTGAGTGAAGTGGCTGATGGGCACACCAAAAACTAGTTTCCTGTACTGCAATTATGTTAAATAAGTGTTAAAATGACTAATAATTTTAATATAAAACTTAGAAAAATATTGAATAGCACAACCTTCTTGATATTTACCCCAATGGAAACGAATGTAAGCCCTAGAACAGATTACTGTATTGGCAGATTAATCTACCGGCCGATGAGCAAGCCAAAACATGCTGACATGTTTTCGTAAGAATTTTGTTAATCAAATTTTTGTTTGTTAACCGAATTGATTCTTATGGAAAGTAATTCGTTAACCGAAATTTCGTTCACCAAGGCGTTCGTTAACTGAGGGACCACTTTAGTAGTAGAAGTACAGTAAAACCTTGATTAACCGACCACATATGGGGGGAAGGGGCCGACTGATAATCGAAAAGGTCGGATAATAGTATATAAAGTCTACGGAAATAAAACATACATTTTCACAGTACCTTTCCCTAACCTACCTCATTTAAGTCCCTCTATTCATTTTTGTTCATTTGCCATTCATATTTCAATAGAATTTGCTTTAAAACATTAACCACTTTAGTAAATAAATATAAACCAGCACAGAAACCGTGAATAAAAAATGGAAAAGTCAAAGAACATATGTCATCACAAAAAATGTGACCAAGTCCCAGGTTGTTGATCTGACTTTCTGCCTCATTTACACACAATTGTAGGGTCTCAATTGTTTCTCTTACTATTGACAACACAACATACATACAGATACATTGTTTCTCACTCTTGATTTTTTTTTTTTTTTTTGCATTTCTTTATGGTTCTTTATTATTAGCATCATCATCATTATTAATATTACATTATCGCCCCCCCAGGCTCCGATGTGGGTCAGTGACCTGTGCCCGGGTGGGCTAATCCCCTTAAAAAAAAAATATTTTTTTTAGGGGTTCGGAATTGACGGTTAAACCGAAAGTTGGTTAATCGAGGGTCGGTTAATCGAGGTTTTACTCTATAGTAAAACCACGATTAACCGACTTTCGGATTAACCGTCAATCCCGAACCCCTAATTTTTTTTTTTTTTTTTTTTTATATATATATATATATATATATATATATATATATATATATATATATATATATATACTGGGATTAGCCCACCCGGGCACAGGTCACTGACCCACATCGGGGCCTGGGGGCGATAATGTAATAATATTAATAATGATGATGATGACAATAATAATAATAGTACAGTTCACCTTCTTTAATTTGGACAAAATCTGAACTTTTTTTTTTTTTTTTTTTTTTTTTTTTTTTTTTTTTTTTTTTATAGATTTGTGGGAATATTACCAATGCGGACCTTAAGCTAAAATGCTGGTCCACCCACTGCTGGGATAAAACACCAGCGTCTTTTTGGTTAAATGTAACATCTCCACAACTAGTGTGGGGGGGGGGATGCAACTTTTAGCTTCAGACATGAAAAATATTTACTATTTACTGCCAGTAAACAATGGAAACGTAAAATATGTACCAATTAGTTATGAAAAGTTGTGCAGTTCCTTCAGCAAATGAAGCTCACCAACTTACAATAGGTCAAATTACCTTACAATGTGTTTTCAGTAGTCTATGTTGAAGTTCTTAGCACAGGCTAACTTATCATATCACATACATCACATACGGTATGACAGTTCTCATTGATCTACAAAAAATACCGGTAATAAAAACCTTTTTGATATTTCACACTTAATATAATACCCGGTAATCTACTTCAACCTCCTATTGTTTACAACGACGCATGACTCGCCACCAGCTGTTGAGTATCAGCTAGACGGTACACTTGTTTTTCGAATTGTTTTCAGTTAAAAAACTGTGACATCACATGTATATTTTACCTTAACTGTGCCTGAATGAATATATTCTCGGAAATAAATAGTAGTTTTGCTGAAACGTGATGTATTTTAATGTAAAATAGGATAAAATACATGACGAAAACAAAAGATTCTACCTAACCTTCCGATGGTCCAGAGAAGTTACTCGTTTTTTTAATAGTTGTTGGTTAAAATACTGTTATATTACAATGGTATTCTATTCATACTGTGCTTGATATAATGCATTCACGGAAATGTAATATTTTTGCTAAAATGACGTACGTATTACAGTGGAAAGTGGGATAAAATCGTGACGAAAACAATGACTTTCGCTTTCTTTCGTTCAAAATGTTACTGTAATCGCTTTTCGATTGGTTTTCAGTTAAAAAACTGTTGTATTACAATAATATTCTATCCTAATTGACTTGAATATATACTACAATACCATATTTCTGAATATTTTCATTAAAATCCATCCAAATCATTTTCCTTGTCATCATCTGCAGCACCAAACAGCTTCTCCCAGTCCTCTCCTTGAACAGGGCTAGAGGGTACGTGTTTTTCGAATCGTTTTCAGTTAAAAAACTGTTACATCACACGTATATTTTACCTAAACTGCGCCTGAATGAATATATTCTCGGAAATAAATACAGTCAACCCTCACTTTTCGCGGTCCCACATTCCGCGTTTCCACGTTTACGCGGTGCCACCACCCCTTTACACGGGTGAAGTATAATTTTTTTATTTAACTCATAAAATTCATACAAATTATCCGGCCAGAATATAATTTACATTGCTGGAATTCTTACAATTTGATGATCATTTTGAATATAAACATCATAGATTTTGCATTAGACATACAAATTTTAGATATAATGTTTACTTTGAGTAAATATGTTATCTTTTGTGCAAAATATATGACATTTATATTCAAAATATTCCTGGTCTTACAAGGAATCCAGCAATGTCAATTATATTATCCTAACTTAAGTCTGATTTATTATTTATTACTAAAAAGGTAAACAGTCTTGTATTCCCACACATTTATCTGGTAGGGAGGGTTGGTGGGGAGGGAGGGACTGGCGACCGACCACCTGGCATGTGTGAAGAATATTTTTTTTTTTATTAACTGAAGATATTTGTTTTAGCTCATAAAATTCATACAAATTACCCGGCCAGAATATAATTTACATTGCTGGAATTCTTACAATTTGATGATCATTTTGAATATAAACATCATATATTTTGCATTAGACATAAAATTTTTAGATATATTGTTTACTCTGAGTAAATATGTTATCTTTTGTGCAAAATATATGACATTTATATTCAAAATATTCCTGGTTTTACAAGGAATCCAGCAATGTCAATTATATTATCCTAACTTTAATCTGAGGTATTATTTAATACTAAATGTTAAAATCTAGTTTTTTCACCCACCCTTTCTCTTGAAGGGAGGGTTGGTGGGAGGTGGGGGGGAGGGTTGGGATGGACTGACCATCTGGCTCGGCTGGAAGAGGGGGGGAGGCAAGGTGGGGTACTTTGATTGACAGATAGTGTCCTGAAGAATATTTTTTTTTTATTAACTGAAGATATTTGTTTTAGCTCATAAAATTCATACAAATTACCCGGCCAGAATATAATTTACATTGCTGGAATTCTTACAATTTTATGATCATTTTGAATATAACCATCATAGATTTTTGCATTAGACATACAAATTTTAGATGTAATGTTTACTCTGAGTAAATATGTTATCTTTTGTGAAAAATATATGACATTTATATTCAAAATATTCCTGGTCTTACAAGGAATCCAGCAATGTCATTTATATTATCCTAAGTTTAGTTTGAGGTATTATTTATTACTATACCTGGTTTCCCCCCCAAAATTTCTCGGAGGGAAGAGCCAGCGAGTGTAGTGTGAGAAGAGGGGGAGGGAGTCCAGTCCATTATTTGAATGGACATTAACTTGGCAACTGTATTTCTCTATTTCTCTTAAGTATTAATTGTGTGCATGTACCATCATAAAATTAAGATGTTATTTTTACTAGAACATAGGTATTGTGTTGGAAAAAGTGGAGTTTGGAGGTCAGCTGGTCTCTATTTCATTTAATCCCATATGTTATGTTATTCACTTTACGCGTTTCTCACTTTCCGCGGTACCCTGTGGGTTACATTAACCGCGTAAAGTGAGGGTTGACTGTAGTAGTTTTGCTGAAATGTGATGTATTTTAATGTAAAATGGGATAAAGTACATGACGAAAACAAAAGATTTTACCTAACCTTCCGATGTTCAAGAGAAGTTACTCGTTTTTTTAATACAGTAGTTCTTGGTTAAAATACCTTTACAATGGTATTCTATTCATACAGTGCTTGATATAATGCATTCACGGAATGTAATATTTTTGCTAAAATGACGTACGTATTACAGTGGAAAGTGGGATAAAATCGTGACGAAAACAATGACTTTTGCTTTCTTTCGTTCAAAAGATGTTACCGTAATCGCTTTTCGATTGGTTTTCAGTTAAAAAACTTGTACAGGTTGTACCTCGCTAGTTCGGCAACCTTGGGACCTGACTGGTGCCGGACCATGGAAATTGCCGGACCATGGAAATTCACCCTTTTCCTGGATAGATAGTGACTTGTGCTTATGCCTGGAAGCACTAGCACCACTTTCTCTTCGTCATGGTCTCTTTGAAGACATATTGAATGGTTAAATGTCGTATAGTAGCTTCTCAAATTTCGCGAGTTTTTAATTCTTAACGTATTTTATTGGAACACAAAAAAATAAATAAATAAAAATTTTGACGGAAACTTGAATTTCGACGGGTTTGAATGGCCCGCCAACGTGCAGACGACGTGCATAATCGTGTAAACAGCGTCATTTCTCTTATGTACAAAAGATTCATTATTGTTTATTACTGAATGTCTTTTTTATTGAATTAATGTTTATGTGTGCAAAATGAGCAATACAATTCATTAATAATACGTAGAATATTAAAACACACGAGGAAATGACACAGCATTGTTTTCGTTGATTACAAAACCAGTGACTGACTGGTTCTACATATAAGACTGAAGAAAATGAGACCTTGGTTGTAGCTGTAGTAAAATTAATATGGTTGTTTTAAGTAATGTTATTTAATGTTAATAAATGGAACAATAGAAGTAGCGAACGATAATGGTAAAGAAAAAGAGATCGCATATGTAAGTGCGCATGCGCGAAAACATATCGTCATTACTTTACATAAGAATATGAAAGCAACACTTATTTACTGTTCATATATATTTTAATTAATGTTTCTGAATTTGTTTTTATTGAATTAATGTACATGTGTGCAAAATTTACAATACAATTTATTAATAATACGGGAATATTAGAGGAGACAAGACGGCGGCTGGCATTGTTTATGTTAAAGCTTACGAAACCAGTGACTGATTGGTTCTACATATAAAACTGAAGAAAATAAGACCCTGAGTTTAGCTGTAGTAAAATTAATGTAAAAAATGAATATGGTTGCTTGAAGTACCTGTAATGTTATTTAATGTTAATAAATGAAACAGTATACTGTAAGTAGCTAACCATTAATGGTAAAAAAAAAATGTGAGACTGCTCGTATGTAAGTGCGCACATGTGAAAATATATCGTCATTACTCTACATAAGAATATGAAAGCAACACTTTTTTTACTGCTCATATATATTGAAGGGTTAAATGTTGTACTCTGTATAGACAAGCAGAGAGAGAGAGAGAGAGCAGCCGAACTGCCGGATGTAAACAAACCTTAATTTCCCGTGGCTTTTTTTTTTTTTTAAGGGGATTAGCCCACCCAGGCATAGGTCACTGACCCACATTGGGGCCTGAGGGGCAAAAATTTAATTCTCCTGTAATAATAATAGTAATTCAGATCAGTAAAAAAAAAAAAAAAAAAAAAAAAAAAAAAAAAAAAAACAACAACAACAACTGCCTATCTACCTATTGGACAAACTAAAATCGTTCCGGACCACGGGAGTTTCCGGACCACAGAATGCCAGACTAGAGAGGTACAACCTGTATTACAATAATATTCTATCCTAATTGAATGAAATAAATACTACGATACCATATTTCTGAATATTTTCATTAAAATCCATCCAAATCATTTTCCTTGTCACCATCTGCAGCACCAAACAGCTTCTCCCAGTCCTCTCCTTGAACAGGGCTAGAGGGTACGTGTTTTTCGAATCGTTTTCAGTGAAAAAACTGTTACATCAAACTTATATTTTACCTAAACTGCGCCTGAATGAATATATTCTCGGAAATAAATAGTAGTTTTGCTGAAACGTGATGTATTTCAATGTAAAATAGGATAAAATATATAACGAAAACAAAAGACTTTATCTAAGCTTCCGATGTTCTTGAGATGTTATTCGTTTTTTTAATATTTTTCGGTTAAAATACTGTTATATTACAATGATATTCTATTCATACTGTGCTTGATATAATACATTCATGGAAATGTAATATTTTTGCTGAAATTACATACGTATTACAGTGGAAAGTGGGATAAAATCGTGACGATAACAATGACTTTGAAATATAAAGCAATATTAACCTCTAAATCGGTTAATTCGGACAATCTGCTAAAACGGACACCCTTCCCCCCCCTATTAGTCCGAATTAACGAGGGTTGACTGTAATAAAGAACCATTAAGAAATGCAAAAATGAAAAAAACCAAGAGTGAGAAACAATGTACCTGTATGTATGTTGTGTTGTCAATAGTAAGAGAAACAATTGAGACCCTACAATTGTGTGCAAATGAGGCAATAAGTCTGATCAGCAACCTGGCACTTGGTCACATATTTTGTGATGATATGTTCTTTGACTTTTCCATTTTTTTATTCACGATTTCTGTGCTGGTTCATATTTATTTACTAAAGTGGTTAATGTTTTAAAGCAAATTCTATTGAAATATGAATGGCAAATGAAGAAAAATGAATAGAGGGACTTAAAGGAGGTAGGTTAGGGAAAGCTACTTTGAAAATGTATGTTTTATTTCCGTAGACTTTATGTACTATTAATCGACCTTTTGGATTATCCGTCAGCCCCTTCCCCCCATATGTGGTCGGTTAATCGAGGTTTTACTGTAGTAGTAGTAGTAGTGTGAGATATGAACAGTTTATTGAAAGAGCATGGCAGCTAGAAGGATGAAAATGTACAGTTACATAATTTGGGAATGGGTCACTTAAATGACATGTAACATATGTGATACAAATATGATATATAATAACTAGGTGGGGAGAAGGTTATACTACAGGCATTTTAACAGTGTGACAGTGCAAAAAGGTAAGATTGACTGGGAGTGAATACACTGGTTGATATGAGTTGTTAATAATTTTTTCAATAGTTGGGACCGGGCTTTTCTTATAGCGATCAGTTTGTGCTTGTATGGGCTGGATGCGGTTGTGGTGTTGAACAGCAATTCTCAGATTAGGGATCTCGGGTGGCTGTAGGAGCTGGTGTTGAGGATGGCGCAGAAGCTTCTTACCAAATACGCAGATGAGGTTGTGGTGATGGACAGAGAGAGCCGAGAGGGTCAGTGTGTTGATATATGGAGTAGGAAGGGGAGAGAATAATCTTGCATGCCCTCTTTTGCACTTTTTCTAGGTGTTTACGTTGTGTGGCATTTAGGGAGGAAGACTAGGCAGGGTAGGCATAGGTGAGCTTGGGAAGTATGAATGTTGAGTAAATCCTAAGGAGCTCGGGCGCAGGAACTCGGAGGGACTTGAGTCGGCGGAGGAGGTGGAGACAGAAACTGGAGGATTTGACAACTTTACTGACGTGTGATTTCCAATTAAGTTTGTTATCTATAGTGACTGAGGAGCTTAGTGGAGTCCACAACCTGGAATGTGTTGGGGCCCAAAGTATTGGAGGGAGGTGGGACAAGGTTGGAGGAGAGTTTGATGTGCATAACCATGGTCTTGATATGGTTGATGGTGATGTGGTTGTTGGTGGCCCAATTTTGGAGACTGTTCAATATACCCTGGTGGGCGGTATAGTTGGGAGCCGAGTTGTTGACACTAATCCCAATGGTGGAGTCGTCGACATATTTCCAGCAAGCAGAGGTTTCTCTTCGGGCATCATTGATAAGCATAAGGAAGCAGAGTGGTCCCATCTTGGTGCCTTGGGAGATGCCTCAGGTTAGTGACTGAAAAGTAGAGACAGCCCATCGGAAGTGTATGGCTTGGCTTCGGGCACTAAGGAAGTCTGTAAGCCATGGTATAAGACTTCTTTGAAATACAAGGTCGATAGCTTTGTTGATGATTAAATTGCAGCCGACTAGGTCAAATGCTTTGAAGTCAGTGAAAGCTACAGTCATAGAAGTCTTTCGTTTTTCCAGATGGTGGTATATGTAGTCGAGAAAGCTGACAAGATAGTGAGTAGTGGAGGAAGTTTTCATATTGCCAAATTGTTGAGGATCTATGGAGCCTGCAATATCTGCAGGAGCCCAGTCAAACAAGAAACTTAACAGATAAAACTGGGTATTGAGGTAATGGCAATGGGTCGTAACTGATTTAAGGATTGTGGGCTGGTTAACTTGGGAACTGGTGACACATATGAAGTCTTCCAGTCAGCTGGGCATCCTGCTTGACTGAGGGAAGGATTGATGATGGAGCAAAGGGGTGTAGCTAACTCCTGGGAGAACTCCTTGTAGAGTTTCATTGGTAGGTCAATGTAGGGTGGTGGAGTGTTTTAACTTGAATTTGTCCAGACGTTTTGCTACTTCAAATTCTTCTCCTAAGTCAGTGGGAAAGGGGGCTGGGAGGTAAGCAGGGAGACTGGTTGTGTCAAGCCGGGGGAGTGTTTGTCATATACAGTAGTTGCGAAATGATTGTTTGATTGCTCAGCTGCGTCGCCATTAGTAAGATGGCTAAGGAAGAGGAGGGGGTGTGTCTTATTGTTTAGTCCACAGAGTTCTTTAAGCTTACCATACCAGTTGGCTGATGTTGGTGTACTTGGTTGCGAAGGGACCTGTAGCGGTTGTGGTCATTGAGATGAAAGGCTCTGTCTCTCTGTCGCATAAGTCTTTTGATCCGAGGTGTGATCCAGGGCAAGTCAGCTGGGTGAGATATGACGGACTTCTCGGGGAAGAAGTGGTGGTGTTGGTATAATTTATCCATTTGGTGTCCACGTCATCCACACTAAGTACTTCAGTCCAGGGATGGTGAACTATCCACTGCCTGATAAAACTCACAGCAGTCACACTTGACTAGTAGTGGGAGCTGGAGTCCAGATCACTGATAGGTGTGTGATACACCTGATAGGAGACATTGGCTGAGGTGGTTGGTACTGGTCTGCTAAGTCAGTTTAGATAAGGTCAAGGGTATTTTGACCGTGTGTGGGGAAGTTCAAACTTGTAATAGTGACAGCTGGTCCTGGATACCAGTGGTGTCAATATCGTTATAATCCCCACATAGTACTAGCTTGGCCCATGGGTACCTAACTCTGAGGTGGTAATGAGGTGATTGATAAATGTCTCTGGTGGGTGAGTGAGGTGGATGGTATGCCACACAATATACTGTATGATAGAATCAGTGTGGCATGGGTGCAGGGGGCCCACTGGCCTTGTCATTGTACATGACTTTTCTACCCGTGAGATCTTATCAGGTGTGTTCAAGCATGTAGATTTTAAAAAATATCTAGTGCTCTCATCATCATTCTGTGTTCGTCTTGATACCCACAAAATGTTCTATACTACTGAGGGTATACACAAACACTTGTTATCTTAAAAGTAGGTTCTTATTCTCGTACGGGAGATATATACAGAGATGGACCAAGAGACTCGCTTCCGCACTACAAGGACTGGCTGTCTTCACTATGTATTACTGCGCGCTGCATGTACAGATGCCAGCATTCACAAGCTGAATACATAACATGTAAATATGATAATTTATATACATAACATGGTGCACAATAAATGGAGATATTACATAGAATTAATACATGTTCTGTAATACTTTACTATACATAATTAATAAGAGTAATATAAGGAAACACAGCTTAAGGTACTACTTTGTGTCCATATCATACAATCATCATCATCCCTGCAGGGTTAGTGTTTTGTGGTATGGTTTTGTCATCATCATATCTGCAGAGTTAGTGTATTGTGGTATGCTTTTGTCATCATCATACCTGCAGAGTTAGTGTATTGTGGTATGCTTTTGTCATCATCATATCTGCAGAGTTAGTGTATTGTGGTATGCTTTTGTCATCATCATACCTGCAGAGTTAGTGTTTTGTGGTATCGTTTTGTCATCATCATACCTGCAGAGTTAGTGTATTGTGGTATGCTTTTGTCATCATCATACCTGCAGAGTTAGTGTATTGTGGTATGGTTTTGTCATCATCATACCTGCAGAGTTAGTGTATTGTGGTATGCTTTTGTCATCATCATACCTGCAGAGTTAGTGTATTGTGGTATGCTTTTGTGCTTAGGCAGATTTTTATGTTTAAATCAATTTCAGAAATTTCTGACGTTCATGGTGTAGTGTATTGGGGGGGACAAATTTTTGGTCTCATGTTGTCAGATACTCACTCTTGTTATTCATCCGTAGGGGACAAGACTATGCTGAACATACAAAATGCGTAAGTGAAGATCAGAAATATGGTGGAAACCAATTTGTAGCAAAGGAGAATAAAGGAGAGAGAAAACAAGAGGCATGGATAGAGCAGATAAAAGAGAGAGTGGCCGACACAAAGGACATGGAGCCCAAGCTACGAGAACTTCTCGATCATATCACCACCTTCTCCAACATCCCACGCAAGAAGGAAAAGTTTAAGGTAAGAGAGCACCTTGAGAGTATTTCTTCACCCAGTTTTAATGTGAATGTATTGCTTACTTTGAATTTGAGGTGTTAAGTTTAGTGTGGAGATCGTAGAGTTATACAGTATTGGTTTACTTATTGGGAAAGTTGACTTTGACAAAATTTCCTTACTCAAGGAGATTTATTGCAGTGTTAGAAGATTGTAGGAAAGTTACTTTTTGGTGAAGCTGGTGTACCTTTTCTGAACCTGGAGTTGTTGAGACTTAACTGGTGTGAATGGTAGGAATTAAGGATACGCAGCATGATTCCTTTACCACCTAGACTTCAATTCATCATGAAATGGTGGAGGAGCCAGGAACAAATGTCAGCCACAGTTTCTTGGTTATTTCCACTGCATTATTTATACTGTACAGCAGGCATGGGCAACCTTTCCTCAGTCATGGTCCGCATTACGATTTAGGTATTTTTCTGCGGGCCAATCCATCGAAATTTATATCCTACCTAACCCAAAACAGGGACAGATCCAAAAATCTCAAAAGGGGGGGATCCAAAAAGTTGTGGGTTGGGGAACATGGCGAGCTCACCAAGCTGTTTTTTTTTTTTTGGTGGGGGGGGGGGGGGGCTCTGTAAGCCCTCAGAAATTTTTTTGAATTTTGACCATTATCATGGTCATTGTAAAGCCATGTGCACTTGAGGCCAATAGTACAGTAATTACTTTTTACAATACAAAAGTGCCTGAGTACAATACTGCATTAAAGAAAAAATTAATGGAATTTTCTGATGAAAAGGGGGTTCTGGACCCCCAGAAACGTCCCTGCAAAAGTTAATATTGTATTAGCACGGACAGTGAAACAGTTGCAGTCACAATCTTTTTCCCATTTATGAAACAAATCCATCATATTTTTTTGAGAAAATTAAAAATTTTTCTTGGCATTTAAAAAGAAGTTTACTGAAATAATCTATGAATACGTTGATTTTTCCTACAGTTAAAGCATTTTTCTTACTTACAAGATAAACCCACCAGAATAATGTCAATGTTAATACAGTATTGGTGAATGAGGAACTACAAGGAAACAACCTATAGGCACATCTATTATTTTACAATATATGTATATATATATATACAGTGAGTTCTGCTATAACGCGAGTTTTGACAACGCGAATTGGCTCTAACGCGATTTATGAATAGAGGAACGATATTTGTATAACGCAAATGCTTGTTTGCTGTAACGCGATTTTTGCTTACTATTTCTCCAATTTTGTGGTATTAACTGTGAATATGGTAAAGAAGAATATCTCCAAGAAGCGTTCTGGTGATTGCATTCCCGGTGATGATCGTAAAAGAAAGGTTATAACCCTTGAAGAGAAGCTCGATGTTATCAACCTCAACATCAACCTTCTCCCCCATCAAGTTATATTCATATATTTTCAAGGTAAAGTGTTACATTTACTGTATGATTTCATTATTAGATATGAATGTAACATTTATTTAGACTGTGCTAACCTTTGTGTTAGGCTAACTACTAAATTTTTTTTCGATTTCGAGTAGTAATCTGCACCTAACCCTATTTTCTCCATAAGCCCTGTTATTTCTATTACGCGAATTTCTATAACACGATGTTTTACAGGAACACAACTATCGCGTTATAGCAGAACTGATTATATATATATATATATATATATATATATAATATTATATATATATATATATAATATATATAATATATATACAGTATATATATATACAGTATATATATATATATATATATATATATATATATATATATATATATATATATATACAGGTAGTCGTCGACTTACGACCTAGATTGGTTACGGCCGCCCGGTCGTAAGTTGATCTGGTTGTAAGTCGGCCTATGTTATAATTACCTTACGTATATTATAATGTGTAATGATAATATAATCATCTTTAAGTCATATTTTATCAACATTTTCTTTGTTCATTATTGTTACGGTCGTCAGGTTTAAGTAAATCACTGCATACTACAGTACAATTGGTTTATTATTTACACAACATACAAAAAAAAAAAATACAGGTGCAAAACATATAAAACATTTTAGTTGCAAAACATACAAACACATACAAACATACAAAAAACATCTTATTGGCCGCTGGTGCTTGGCTGTGGATCGTCGATGTCGTCAGCTGGGGCAGCCTTTGGGGTAGCCGGAGGAGTTGTTTTTTTCATGAACATGGTGAGCTTTGTCTGAATTGTTCGTTTCTCCTTCTCCTCGTAAATTTCTTGATACGGACGAAACGAATTGCGTGCCATCCGCTCAATCCTTGCAAATCGTTCGATGTTTGGGTCCATTCCTTCAAAATGGACAAGAAGTTTATTCAGTAGAGATAAACCTTCTGATAATCCCTTAGTGGCAGGTTGAGGAGTAGATGAAGACAGCTTCCTCCTGGTAGACATCTTGGGGGAGTGGTGGTTCAAGAAAAATTTCCAAGACAAAAGAAAGGCACAAGGCAAACAGACACGGAGGGAAGTGTGCTGTACCAGCGAGCGTGTTTGTAATTGAGCGCGGGGATGCGCGCGGCTCCAGCTCCCGGCAGCGCCAGGAGGCTGGGGCCAAAACTGTCGTACCGAAGGTCGTAAAGTCGAACAGACGTAAGTCGCATAGGTCGTACGTCGACGACTACCTGTATATATATATATGTATATATATATATATATATATATATATATATATATATATATATATATATTTATATATATATATATATATATATATATATATATATATATATATATATATATATATATATATATATAATCAACGACCTCACCAGCAAGGAATCGAACCCTCGACCTACTGGGTGGGCCTAGGGAACGCTTACCGCTAGCCCACAAGGACACTAAAAGCAGTTCTAGACTCTGTTATATTTCACACAAAGCCTGTTCATCGAGCTGATGGCGCCGTGAACCTCATTGGGAAACTGCCCGTGCCTCGTATGTGGTGTCAGTAGCATTTTGCCGAATCCAGCTGGTATGAAACGCGAGGTACATATATATACTTCATTTTTATTCCACCCAGTAGGTCGAGGGTTCGATTCCTTGCTGGTGAGGTCGTTGATTATATGTTCAAAGTCCGCGTGTTAAATGGACTAAAAATGAAGTATATATATATATATATATATATATATATATATATATATATATATATATATATATATATATATATATATATATATACAGGTAGTCGTCGACGTACGACCTCTGTGACTTACGTCTGTTCGACTTTACGACCGGCGGTACGACAGTTTCGGCCCCAGCCTCCTGGCGCTGCCGGGAGCTGGAGCCGCGCGCATTCCCGCGCTCAATTACAAACACGCTCGCTGGTACAGCACACTTCCCTCCGTGTCTGTCCTTTGTCTTGGAAATTTTTCTTGAACCACCCCCCCCCCCCCCCCCCCCCAAGATGTCTACCAAGAGGAAACTGTCTTTATCTACTCCTCAACCTGCCAAGAAGCAAAGAAAGGTCATTGATTTCAACACTAAAATGATGGTGATTAAACAGCACGAAGGAGGCAAGAAAGTGAATGTGATTGCACGTGATCTGACGTTATCACACTCTACTGTGTCGACGATTTTGAAGGATAAAGAAAGGATTCGTGAAGCTGTGAAAGGTTCTGCACCCATGCAAGCGACAATTATAACGAAGCAACGGACTGGGCCTCTCCACGAAATGGAGAAATTGCTTTATATTTGGATGGAAGATCAGATCCAGAAACGGACACCGTTAAGCCTTTTTACTGTGCAGACGAAGGCTAGAAGTCTATTTCAGACTTTGAAGGAGTGCGCCGGAGAAGACTACAGATAAGAATTTGCAGCAAGTACTGGCTGGTTCAAGAGATTCAAGAAAAGATTTCAATTTCATAATGTTCGAGTGACTGGGGAAGCAGCGAGTGCAGACGAGGAAGGAGCACGTAAGTTTGTTGACAGTCTGGATGAATTAATTACGGATGAGGGATATCTAGCAGAGCAGATATTTAATGTGGATGAAACGGGATTGTATTGGAAACGGATGCCAGAACGCACTTACATCCAAAAAGAAGCCAAAAGCATGTCTGGATTTAAAGCATTTAAGGATAGGCTTACTCTGCTGCTTGGCGGGAACATCGCGGGGTTTAAGCTGAAGCCTTTCTTAATCTTTCATTCAGAAAACCCGTGGGCGTTGATAAATGTAAACAAGCACACGCTGCCCGTTTACTTTCTTTCTAACCGTAAAGCATGGATGACACAGGCACTGTTTGAAGACTGGTTTATAAATTGTTTTATTCCTCAAGTTCGTGAATATTGTTTGAAGAAAGAAATTCCTTTCAAGATTTTATTGCTACTGGATAATGCGCCTGGACATCCACTTCATCTATCAGATATTCATCACGACGTGAAAGTGGTTTTTTTGCCGCCAAACACGACTTCAATTTTGCAGCCTATGGACCAAGGTTCAATTGCTACTTTCAAGGCTATCTATCTCCGAACCACCTTTGCCCAAGCCATAGACGCTATAGATGCCGACCCAGAACTATCGTTGCGTGACTTTTGGAAACAGTACAACATTCTTAAGGGTATCAAGAATCTGGCAAACGCCTGGGAGGCTGTGACGGAGAAGTGCATGAATGGCATCTGGAAAAAGTGTGTTATGCGCTATGTTCATACTTTTGCAGGATTTGACAGTGAAAATGAGCTTGAATTTATTCGGGAAAAAATAGTAAAACTGGCAAAAGATCTTTCTTTGGAATGTGAAGTGGAAGATGTTGAGGAGTTGCTAGACCAAGAATCAGAAGAACTTACAAATGCAGAGCTAATCGAATTGGAAGAAGAAAAAGTAGCAGAAGAAGAAAGGAGAGAAGCAGCGGACAAAGAAGAGGAGGAGGAGCCACAAAGGACGTTCACCACTAAGGGATTATCAGAAGGTTTATCTCTACTGAATAAACTTCTTACCCATTTTGAAGGAATGGACCCAAACATCGAACGATTTGCAAGGATTGAGCGGATGGCACGCAATTCGTTTCGTCCGTATCAAGAAATTTACGAGGAGAAGAAGAAATGAACAATTCAGACAAAGCTCACCATGTTCATGAAAAAAACAACTCCTCCGGCTACCCCAAACGCTGCCCCAACTGACGACATCGACGATCCACAGCCAAGCACCAGCGGCCAATAAGATGTTTTTTGTATGTTTGTATGTGTTTGTATGTTTTTTTTGGGTATGTTGTGTAAATAATAAACCAATTGTACTGTAGTATGCAGTGATTGACTTAAACCTGACGACCGTAACAATAATGAACAAAGAAAATGTTGATAAAATATGACTTAAAGATGATTATATTATCATTACACATTATAATATACGTAAGGTAATTATAACATATGCCGACTTACGACCAGATCAACTTACGACCCGACGATCGTAACCAATCTAGGTCGTAAGTCGACGACTACCTGTATGTATATATATATATATATATATATATATATATATATATATATATATATATATATATATATATATATATATATACACAGTTGGTCCTCGTATTACGCGGTTAATGTAACCCGGAGGGTACCGCGGAAAGTGAGAAACGCGTAAAGTGAATAACATAACATATGGGATTAATTGAAATGGAGTCCAGGCCGATCCCCAAACTCCACTTTTTGACGACACACAACTATGTTGTAGTAAAAATATTATCTTAACTTTATGATGGCATGCACACACAATTAATAATTAAGAGAAATATCAATAATATTAGGTTTTTTAACACTTACATTAGTAGAAAAGATGGCTGGGCACACGGGGATGGGTGGTTGGTTCCGAGGCAGAGGGCAGATTATTGGCCCTCACCTGTATCACTTGTATCACTATCCACCACAGAGGCTTGCAGGGCCTCTTTGTCAAACCCCCCAAAGTTCATATAAGTCCATATCCTCACTATAATTATCACTATCACTGACTTGGGCCGGCTGTAGTGGGTGGCGGGTGAAGAACTGGTCATGTTTTGATGACTGGGCGACCTTGTGCGCACCATTTTCGCGCCTCTTACACAACATGGCGGATGGCGGGAGGTTTGGATCCAAAATTGGCGCGGCTTGCCAGCCGCTCTCCACGTAATGGGGTTCACGACCGCGGAATGTGAAAATGTTAGGTTCTGGCAAGGCACCGCGTTAACGGTGAAACGCGGATTGTGGGACCGCGTAATAGGAGGACCAACTGTATATATATATATATATATATATATATATAGATATATATATATATATATATATATATATATATATATATATATATATATATATATAGTGAAGTATATATATATATATATATATATGCAAGTAAATCACTGTAGGTGCGCGTGATCTAGGTATATGCTGATAACCACCAGGAAAGAAGAAAACACGAAGTTCCCAAGCGCTTTCGTGTAATTCACATCTTCAGGGGTGAGTACAGACTAGATAGAGTAATGCAAAACAAGATGAATATATACAGAGGAGGGTGAGACCAGGTCCACAATGGTCAGGTAATTAGGTAATGACCCTACTAATCTTTAAATGGCACACAACCGTTGGTGGTTGGGTCAGATGGGACAGTGACCCGCCCTCTCACCTGATCACAAATCTTCTTAATTACAAAGTTGTCCAGCTTGTACATGCCGTTACTCAAATTCATGTTGAATGCTTCGGTATGTTTAATAAGACTAGATTCTATGATGTTCCTACTATCAATTGAATTACATGGTAATATTGAGGAGGCATTATCCCAGTCAATGCAATGCTTGTTATCCCTCAAATGAACAAACAGAGCATTGGATTCCTGGCCTGTCCTAACACTGTATTTGTGTTGTTTAATTCTAGTTGCAAGATCTTTACCTGTCTGGCCTAAGTAAAACATATTACATTCCTTGCAAGGAACTTTATAAATGCAACCAATTGTGTTGTTGGGGGAGTTCATGATTAACATTTGTTTAACAGTGCACGAGTTTTTAAATGCCACATTGACGTTCCAGGTTTTTAGTTGTGAAGGAATGTGTGAGAAATTTTTGTGAAATGGTAATATTAAGATATTCTTATGGTCATGGGTGGGCTTGGGATCAGTTCTATAAAAAGTTTTCTTAGTAATGTTTAGGCATTTGTCTATGAAAGATCTAGGGTATTTAAGGTTTGAGCCAATATTATATATATATTTGTATTCCTCATCGATGAATTCCGGACTGCAAATTCTCAAGGCACGTAAAAACATTGTTGAAAATACTGACTGTTTGACTTTATTATGGTGGGCAGAATAATAATGAATGTATGAACACACATTAGTTGGTTTTCTATAAATACTGAACTTAAAAGTGTTACCTATTCTGTGTATCAGACAGTCTAGGAATGGCAATTTACAGTCTTGCTCTAATTCCACAGTGAATTTGATCGAGGGGGCTAAGTTGTTAAGTTGTGGCAGGAAAGCTTTTAGGTCCTCATTACATGGCCAGAGACATAATACATCATCAACATATCTAAACCAGACTGCTGAGGGTGGTAAAATATTACTTAATAGTTTCTTTTCAAAGAATTCCATATATAGGTTGCTTAATACAGGTGAGAGTGGATTACCCATTGCCATACCAAATTTTTGAGCATAATATTCTCCATTGAATTCGAATTTGCAATCCATAATACATAGTTTGATGAGTTCGATGAAGTCGTCTTTCGAGACGGGCAGTGAAATATGATCCAGGGAATCTATGAGGAACTCTAGTAAATCATCAACTGGGACCTTTGTAAAGAGTGATGTTACATCAAAACTGACCAGTTTAAAATCATAATTAATGTGTAAGTTATTGAGTTTATCAACCAGATCCATATTATTCTTGATATTGGAGTTAGAAATGTTGCCAACTAGGGGATTTAGTAAAGAAACTAACCATTTAGATAGTTTATAAGGGATTGACCCAACTGAGCTAATGATGGGTCTTGCTGGGTTATTGGGCTTGTGGGTCTTGATTACACCGTACATGTATGGCAGTGGAGGGGACGTTGAAGTAAGATGTTTAATGAGAGTAGCTTTGCCTCTCAATAGGGACTTCAGTTTTTTGTTGAACTGGGTGTTGACAGTGTTGAGAGGATTATTTATGAGTTTAGAATATGTTGTAGTATCACATAAAAGGTCATTCATTTTTGAGATATAGTCATCTTTGTTTAAAATCACTACTGTGTTGGCTTTATCTGCTTTAGTGACATGTAGATCCTTATTTTTCTTAAGGGCTTGGATTGCTTTGGTGAATCTTTCAGGACAGTTTGGAATGCAAGGCTTGGGCATAGATGCATACACAACACCTTTACACATGTTCACTTCTTCACTTGTCAAATTACTGAATTTCTCCAAATTGCAAAATGCTCTGGCTATGTCAACACTGTCGACTCCCTTGTTAGAACCATCAAAACTTAAACCATAGCCGAGGGCACACAAGGTATCATTGTCTAGTTGTTTAGAGGAGAGATTCACTACACAGTTGTGATTGGCATCCTTAGTCCAGTCACTATTTCTAATAAGGAGTGCCAATTTGTGGTCTATCTTAGCTTGAAGATCAGAACGCTCACGTCTCAGGTTATCAAAACAGTAGTCCAACATGAACTTTTTCCAATAACTCGGTATGGTCATATTAAAAGCACGCTTTTTTTGTCTTACAATACGGAAGGCTTCATCCACTTCAATTTTCTTTATTTCAAAATGTTTCTTAAGGATGATTTCTTGGAACTCATCAAAAGGGCGGTCAGACATCTTCAGGACACGTTGTGGGAGGATTGATCTAGGCATAACTTTTTCACTGAGGCATGTCTGGAGAAATTTCAAACGTATTTTCAATTTGTGGGCCTTGATCATCGAAGAGGAGTATTCAGTAGCGAAAGGAGACAGTCCAGGACAGCTTGTAGAGAGGATGAAGAAGTGGCGCGTGGAATCCATTTATGCAAGTAAATCACTGTAGGTGCGCGTGATCTAGGTATATGCTGATAACCACAAGGAAAGAAGAAAACACGAAGTTCCCAAGCGCTTTCGTGTAATTCACATCTTCAGGGGTGAGTACAGACTAGAGAGAGAAATACAAACCAAGGTGTATATATACAGAGGAGGGTGAGACCAGGTCCACAATGGTCAGGTATTAGGTAATGACCCTACTAATCTTTAAATAGCACACAACGGTTGGTGGTCAGGTCAGATGGTCAGGTGACCCGGCCTTCTCACCTGGTTACGAATCTTCATCGAACTCATCAAACTATGTATTAAGGATTGCAAATTCGAATTCAATGGAGAATATTATGCTCAAAAATTTGGTATGGCAATGGGTAATCCACTCTCACCTGTATTAAGCAACCTATATATGGAATTCTTTGAAAAGAAACTATTAAGTAATATTTTACCACCCTCAGCAGTCTGGTTTAGATATGTTGATGATGTATTATGTCTCTGGCCATGTAATGAGGACCTAAAAGCTTTCCTGCCACTACTTAACAACTTAGCCCCCTCGATCAAATTCACTGTGGAATTAGAGCAAGACTGTAAATTGCCATTCCTAGACTGTCTGATACACAGAATAGGTAACACTTTTAAGTTCAGTATTTATAGAAAACCAACTAATGTGTGTTCATACATTCATTATTATTCTGCCCACCATAATAAAGTCAAACAGTCAGTATTTTCAACAATGTTTTTACGTGCCTTGAGAATTTGCAGTCCGGAATTCATTGATGAGGAATACAACTATATATATAATATTGGCTCAAACCTTAAATACCCTAGATCTTTCATAGACAAATGCCTAAACATTACTAAGAAAACTTTTTATAGAACTGATCCCAAGCCCACCCATGACCATAAGAATATCTTAATATTACCATTTCACAAAAAAAAATTCTCACACATTCCTTCACAACTAAAAACCTGGAATGTCAATGTGGCATTTAAAAACTCATGCACTGTTAAACAAATGTTAATCAAGAACTCCCCCAACAACACAATTGGTTGCATTTATAAAGTTCCTTGCAAGGAATGTAATATGTTTTACTTAGGCCAGACAGGAAAAGATCTTGCAACTAGAATTAAACAACACAAATACAGTGTTAGGACAGGCCAGGAATCCAATGCTCTGTTTGTTCATTTGAGGGATAACAAGCATTGCATTGACTGGGATAATGCCTCCTCAATATTACCAGGTAATTCAATTGATAGTAGGAACATCATAGAATCTAGTCTTATTAAACATACAGAAGCATTCAACATGAATTTGAGTAACGGCATGTACAAGGTGGACAATTTTGTAATTAAGAAGATTTGTAACCAGGTGAGAAGGCCGGGTCACCTGACCATCTGACCTGACCACCAACCGTTGTGTGCTATTTAAAGATTAGTACGGTCATTACCTAATACCTGACCATTGTGGACCTGGTCTCACCCTCCTCTGTATATATACACCTTGGTTTGTATTTCTCTCTCTAGTCTGTACTCACCCCTGAAGATGTGAATTACACGAAAGCGCTTGGGAACTTCGTGTTTTCTTCTTTCCTAGTGGTTATCAGCATATATATATATATATATATATATATATATATATAATATATATATATATATATATAATATATATATATATATATATATATATATATATATATGCTGATAACCACCATCAGCATATACCTAGATCACGCGCACCTACAGTGATTTACTTGCATATATATATATATATATATATATATATATATATATATATATATATATATATATATATATATATATATATATATATTCACAATATTTTATAATCGCAGTCATGTACTGAATATTCTATGTAAAAAATTTAAATTTTAAATTAATTATTTACAGTGTGGTCGACTTCCTACACAAAGACGGGCTATAAATAGCCTCCTTATCTCCTCTTCATCCCTCCCCCTCCATCCCTCTGTTCTCAGAGAGAAGGTCTTGGTAAATAATTTTTTTTGTTTTTTTTCATTGTTTGTCTAATTTATCATGTTGTATCAAAGTAATATTACTAAAAATTTTAGGCAGCTCCCAAACAGGGAGATACTACCGCCTGGGAAGATATTGGAAGCATAATGTACAGTATTGTCTAATGGTAGATCCTGTGGGGTACGTTATGTTTGGGTTGGCACTCAGGATGGGATGGAGAAAGGAAACTCACAATGTGCTCTCTGTATACATGTTGTATTGGATGTACAATGCAGCTTGGTGCTGGGAAGGCAGCATGGTTACAAGCGTTGAGTAGAGAGAGCTGGTTGGTGAGGGTGCTCAGAGGAGGACAGCTTGTTGGGTCGCCATGCTCGTCGGCGGGAGCGAGGACCGCCAGGCAGCGGCGGAGGAGGTGGTGTTGCTTGCTGCGGCTGTAGCTAGAAGAAGAGAGTGGTCACCACGAGGTCAGGTCTTAAATAGCGGGGGTAGGCGTGGCTTAGTAGGTGACCTTCGTGATGTATGGCGGCGCTGGTTGACCCAGACCACGAGGCATACACTGGGGAATTCGTGGGGTCAGCTACTCAGCGACAAACAGCGCTTGTAGGGGAGAAATCCACTACAATCCTACTTCCATATTGCATCACGAAAATTGTGAACAAGTCTTAGGTTGCTGATCTATCTTTCTGCCTCATTTACACACACATGCAGTTTCAATTGTTTTTCTTCCTTTGACAACACAACATACATACACTATAATGTTTCTCACCTTTGATCTTTTTTCCTTTTTGCATTTATTTATGGTTGGTTATTTAAAATAAGGCCAATTCACTTAAAGTATTGGCATCAAATTTTACCGGCTGGTGTACACTAGTGACTCACTTAAGTGTCAGTTATTTAACTGGAACTAATGTCGGTGTGAGTAAAATATTTTCATTTACTTGAAATAGATTTGCCAATTTATTTGTTTATTTATTTATTTACAATATACTGTAATATATTAAACACACTGCAAGTATTTTCTTTAATTATATACTTGTTTTGCGAAAAAGGGAGGCTACCATTATACCTGGTAGGTGAAGTTGACCAGACATTTATAGTGATCATTAAG
This sequence comes from Homarus gammarus, assembly GCA_958450375.1. Lineage (NCBI taxonomy): Eukaryota > Metazoa > Arthropoda > Malacostraca > Decapoda > Nephropidae > Homarus > Homarus gammarus. Next base: position 557,938 of record CAUDMG010002563.1, on the reverse strand, counting down.
GACCAAACTCTGAATCTGTGACATGACTTCTTTTCATCATTTATGTCCTAAATTTACCACTGTCGGTAGTTTCAAGAATTAACTCAGTCATTTACTGAATATTCTTTGTAAAAAAATAAATTTTAAATGAATTATTTATAGGAGATAAGTATTATGATCAGTAAATATACAGATATGCATTACTGACCACCTCCGAACACAAGGACGGCTAAAAATAGCCACAGGCGGTCACAGTCATGGTCACTTTCCCTTTCTTGTCACTGGCAAATGGGGGGGGGGGGGGTGATGATAGCAGCTGTGTTTATTACCGGGGTACATTGTTCTTTTACGGTATGTTAGACAGGTTTATAATACATTTTTATTATTTTAATATACTGGTAATCTTCACTTTAATCCAGCTTCCCAAACGTAAGTTTCAGTATAAAATAATTAGTGGTAGGACCTTGTGAGTGGTTTACCATGTTTCCATCACCACTCTTGACACGCTAAACCGCAATATTTAAGAGTTAAGAATTTTATATCTGGTGCTTAAAACGACCCCCTAACTTCGGGCTGATTTTTTTATGGTTCAAATTCCGTCTTATAGGCCGAGATATACGGTACCCCACTTTATGGAAATTTGGATTACCAAAATTTGCCCTTGCAGAATTTTGAAATTATGACCAAAAATTCATGATACTGAAGAAAAAAAATCTGCCCTATGGAAAATTTGTAAATGAAAAATTAAACAAAGTTTTTACCAAAATTTAAAAATTATTTCATGTGGATTCATCTGTGGTAGTCACAAGGCGGCAGTGGCCCCACAATAACAATAGCAGCTTCGATCTGTTTGAATTTCCAGTCAATGTTCAGCTGTGCTTCTCTTTCTTGGGTATTGTACTGTGCATTCTTATTCAAGATGAGTGGAAAGAGACCATCAAGTGCAAGTGGTAGCCCAAAAAGGGTATTTATTACCTTGGAAATATAATTAGATGTGTTAAGGAGGTTTGAGCAGGGGAAGAAGTCGAGTTACTTTGCCAAAACTTTGGGCCTTCCTACTTCTACAGTCAGAACTATCCATGATGACAAGACAAAATTAGGGTTAGCACTAAAGTTCCTACTCCACTGTCAGCCTGTACACTATTTTCTTTGTAGTGATCTTATGATAAAAGTGTATGAATAGAGGACCAGACCAAGTGAAATGTGCCCATTAGCACAATGGTGATTCAGGAGAAGGCTAAAAGTCTGTACACAGGTTTAAGTCAGGAACCAGGTGGTAACTCTGATGAAAAATCCTTTAATGCCATCAAGGGTGGTTTGAGCATTTTAAGAAACATTCAAACCTTTACAACATTAAGATGGTAGGTCAAGCTGCTGATGCTGAGGCTGCTTCTAATTATCCAGCTGAACTAAAGGCAGTTATTGAGGCTCATGGATACACACTAAAACAAGTGTATAATGTTGATGAAACAGGCTTCTTTTGGAAGTGTATGTCTGCCAGAATATTTATTTTAACTGTGGAAAAAACAGCTGGGTTCAAGGCTTCCAAAGATCGTGTGATGCTCTGCTCCTGTTAGGGAGTTAATACAGCAGAAGATTTCAACCTAAATCCCATGCTTGTGTATCACTCAGAAAAGCCAAGAGTTTTCAAGGGTTACACCAAATCTTGGTTACCAGTGATATGGTGCTCCAATAGGAAAACATGGATGACTGGCAGCTTATTCCATGACTGGTTTACAAACTTATTCTGTCCTGCAGTAGAAAGGTAATGTAACCAAAAATGTTTTGCCATCAAAGCCTTGTTAATTCATGATAATGCCTCCCATCCACCTTAACGACCTTTCACCTAATATCAGGGTTGAATACCTGCCCAAGAGCACAACTTTCTTGCTACAGCCTATGGATATAAGGTGTGATTGCCAGCTTTATAGATGCAATTGATAGCGAGGATCAGCAATCTGTTAAAGATTTCTGGAGGGAATTTAGCATCGTGAATGGTGAGTGGAAGAACATCTGGCCAGATTGTGTTCTAAATTTCCAAGGTTTTCCCCATGTTCAGATCTTGGATCAGGTGCAGCAGGAAATTTAACTCTGACAAATGGTGCAGGGTTCAAGGAAGTTGACCAGGCTGGTGTAGTTGAGCTATTAGTCACACGCAGAGGATCTGTCCAATGACGATCTAATATTAATGGAACAGAAGCGAGCTGCTGCTGAGGAACAGGACACCTGTACCGAAGTTCCAACTACGTGGCGTGAATAAACAACAAAGGTTTTGTCCAAAGCTAATAGTCAACTGCAAGATTTGATGCAAACCATTGAGACACACGATCCAGACTGAACACAGCCTCAAGTTTACAACAGAATTGCAAAACTACATGAGGGGATACAAGGAGCTGTACCCTGAAAAAATGTGCCATCAATGACAAACAACATTGCACAAATTCTTTGCCACAAAACCTCAGCCAGCAACCAGATGATAATCCACAGGGAGAGGCAGGAGTCAGCAGTGACCCACCATTTCCCTCCACTACCTCACCTCATTCAACACATATTTTTTGATAAGTAAAGAATGAGTGTTTTGCTCGTTTATTATTGTGTAACATCATGAATACTCATTATATGTGGTTAAAACCATCTAATTTCATAAGTATATGTGCTTGTGTCACATTTTTAGGCCTCAAAAAAATTCTGTAGAAATGCATCTCAACTTTATAATGGAAGTACAGTAATGGGTAGAATGGATTCGAATTACCTGGGGGATGCCTGTATTGTAATGATGCACACTTGGGGCACAGACTCCCCAATTTTTCTCACTTCCCTCCTGGTTTTTTCCCAGTGAGTCGAACATCATTAAACCGAATTTATACCAATCATTAAACAGGAAAGGACTTGAAAAATTTTATATCGCTAAACCAAAATATTGCTAAATGAGTGAATGTTAAATGAGGGATACCTGTAGTTGTAAAAATGAAGGATCTCTGGATGTTGATCTATTTTATATTGGTGTTTCAGAATAATTTCATCAGTAATGCAAAGACTTATTGTGCTTTAACCCTTTGACCCCCTTCACTGTGTGGAGGTCAATAAGAATGTTATCATCGTGTAACATGTGGTTTTATTCTTAGTAGTAATGATTGTTCAGAAAATTCTCAGTCTGTTGGGATCATTTGGAAATGTAACACTGAAGGAGTTAATTGTAAAAATGCATGTTCTTGGGATTTTAATTTTTAACTTACTGTCTGCTTTATTTTTCAGGAGTTCAAAGACTAATAATTTCTTCATTGTCTTAATATAAAAAGGCAAGATCTTCATATCTTATTGTATTTCTTTTTACATTTCAGAATTTTTTGTTAAATAGTGCCAAGATTCGTAATGGCTACCTTGTGGACAAAGCATGGGAAGTGTTCCAAGCTGCCAACAGCAACAAGATCAACTCTCACAACCAGAACAGTCAGGTACAGTCAGCCTTTTGGTATTGGTATACATTGAGGCAATGGCACCGTTAATATCACTCATACTAAGGTCTTACAACATTGCCTATTGTACTGTACAGTCGGCCCTTAACATACGCGTATTTGCAAATCCGTGTATCATAAACCCGCGTATGTTAAGGGCCGACTGTACTTTCATGCGGTATGCTACTGAAAGCTAGCAAGTGCTGTCTGAACATAACATAACTTACATTGAATAATATTTCTGAGAATGTGAGTGTTGACAAGCAAATTAAGAACTTGGAATGTAAGAATATGTGATATCTCCATTAGCCGGAACAATTGGTGCAGAGCACTTCCGGGAATGAGAGATTTCCGGGTAACGAGACGACTCTCAAAGCCAGAAAAAAATCCCTCATTCCCGGAATTTTCCGGATAACGGAAAAATCTTCTTGGAAGTTCCAGAAATTGCCCATTACAGTACATCATCTCTCAAACCCGGAAAAATATTCCTCATCCAGGAATTTTCTGGGGTAACGGAAAATTTGTCTCGGAATTTCCAGAAAATGCCCCTGATTTTTATCTCTTAAACCTGGAAAAAACTCCTTCATCCCCGGAATTTCAGAATTTTCTGGGTATCAGGAAATTTGGGGGGAATTTTCCGCAACATGTGCCCCTTGGACAATCGTTCCCAAAGCCAGAATTTTCCGGAAAATTTCAGCTTTGGGAACGATTTTCCAAGAAAATTTCAATTCCGGCCATCGGAGAGTTCCGGGTTTGAGGGATTCCGGCTAAAGGTGATATTACTGTATTACAGGTATATGAAGTTGGAAAGTATGCAGTGGGTGAAGTGAAGTAAAATTGATAGGTTCAAATAGCATTTGTGGATAAGACTGTCACTTCATATATTGTTATGGTGATATGCATAAGGTGTACGTACTCTTGTAAAGCAGAAAGTGGATAGTTTAATATGGGAATATTGGCTAGTGTCACACCAAGTTCTGCTGTGAATGGTTACCTAACAATATTTAGGGAAGTGCCAGTCAACTATATTTTTTAAGACTGTAGGCTTAGTATACAATGTGCTGTATCTGCACTGCCCCACAAGGGCCATCAGTCATATAAAACCTTTTTGTACATTTATCTCCATCTATAGGGTGCTTCGGTTGTCATGATATCATCCAAAAGGAAGGCTGAGGAGGATGACATTTGCCATACAGCTAAGAAATCTAAAAAGAAACAGAAACTTCAGGAGATGGAGATGTCGCTTGAAGAAACAAGTGACAGAAAAAAGAAACGAGATGCAGATGATGGTAAAAATGTAGCTTCTGGGACAAATGAAAATAACAGGGGGGGAAATGAGGCTCACAATGCCATGGGGGAAAATGTGAGAGAAGATCCCTCCAAGTTCAAGTGGAAAGTGGCAATAAATACTGTTCTTCAAAAAGCCCCACAAGAGGGCATGAAAATCAGTAAGTTAAAAAAAAAGATTTTCTCACATTACTATGCTTCAAAAGGTGCGTCTGATCACCTAAAATCAAAGGAAGAATTATCTGCTAAACTGAACAAGATTTTGGAAATGAAGAATAAATACATTGTGGATAATGATAGAGTGAAATTGAGAGGTCAGTAATATATTGGTCAGAAGGTTTTAAATTTAGTTATGAAATAATTTAAAGCAAAAGGATTTTGGACAACAGACAGCCAGCAGTACACACATAAACTGTGTACTGTACAGTATTGCCATAATTAGTTACTTGCATGTGGGAAAAACTTTTATTTACTATTTATCTGTGTTAATTGTATAATGTGTACAAAATACTACATGAATAAAAGGACAAACTTGGGAAAAAATGCCTTTTAGTTGATGCCAATGGATTTTAATTTTGATAGTAATGAAATATTTGCATGCCTCAAAAAATGAAGTATGGTATCATATATTGCGGCTTATAAGGCGACCAGGAGTATAAGATGACTTCAATTATTTCAACTGAAATTGTTGATCTAGGCCTTTACCTGGCAGGTAAATCGACCCCCTAAACTGCGATTTCAAAGCTACGTCCTCAGTGTCAGCGAAATTGACCAACATTTACATTTTAACAGTTATCCTTTTTATTTCAGGGAGGCAACTGTTTTTTATCTTAGCCTAACATCGGTGTATTGACCAGTAGGCCTCAGTCACACAGGACTGGGATCGGTGTGTTGCCCAGTAGGCCTCAGTCACACAGGACTGGGATGAAGCACTCCAGCACTCACAAACAAGTTTTACCTATCTAGCATTTTCAAAATGTCTTTCAGAGTTAACTACAGTTTTCTTACAAACAAACATTACTAGATCACACAAATGTTCTGTTAACAAATCAGCCACATCCGAGGAACTAAATGACTGTTGCTTTGGTCACTGTTTCTGCCATTAAGAGATTTAAGAGATATCCCCACACACTTTGAAAACAACTATGGGCTAATGGAAATTTCTGTCTGCTTACTGAAAATTTATAGATTAAGCAGGCCTGCCAACATGACCTCACTATTTTGATCTCCCTGTTTTATGTGGTTATTGAAGAAATACAGCTATCTGCAGACATATTAAATGGCTTCCCTCATAATGAATTTTTTTGTTAGGAAGGAGGAGGTAGAGAATGATGAAGTGAGACTTCACCTTTGATACAACATATCCCTTCCTTCTCAAGTTAAAATACAAATTACTGCCTTGCGATCTCGTTATGCATGCCGACAAATTGCCCTATCTGGGAGTCATCATAGTGTTGGTGTCCCATGGTTGGTGGAATGACCAAACGGTTCCTGTATGACCACATCATAACCTTGAATAAGTTAAAGGTTGTGGTGAATAGCATAAATTGTCCCTAGAATTGTCATTCTCATGTTACAATAAACTATGATGTGCAACGAGACTGATGTCATTAATAACTTCAGTTAAAGCAGTATAATATACCCACCACCACCAGTCTCTATTATGACTCTCTCTATTATAAATATAGTGTTTTATATACTACTGTATCTGTCCTCCCAGCACTCACATAAGAAAAATGATATCACCAGTAAGTGGTATACAGTATCTCCTCAACTTACGACCGACGACCAGGTCGTAAGGCGAAAAGACAAAAATAATACATAGAAAATCTAAAATGGGTGTCTCTTTTTCTTCTCAGTACCACGAGAACTCTCACTTTTATACTTGCCAGCCATTTTAAAGTGAATTACAAACAAAAATTTTGTCAGTACACAGCGTGATCACTAACGTCGGGACTCGAAAATACGTAAATTGAAAAATATTTTATACGACTGCGGCGGTCATACGTCCGGGTGGTCGTAAGTCGAGTAGGTCTAGGATTACCTGTACTGTTGTTCAAAGTGGAGGAGCACATTGACACGCTCTAGAATGGATTGTTCCCATAATTCAGGTGTGTTGCAGACAAAATGTGTGAGTTTTGGGGTTTTTTATTGAAAGAGTGTTTATTACATACAAGTTCAGTAAAGCATTTAACAATGCGGGGATTTAGGTTAATGAAAACCTCGTGAAGAACCAAAATCTGAATGTTCACCTACAGGAAGCTAAAATTGTCAGAAAAACAAAGAAATCCCACTCCATAACACAAGGTATGGACACATTTAACGCTGAAATTATTTATAAGCAACACAAACAGGCTACACCTATAATGCTAGCAAAAGGCAACGCTGTCATGGTTAGAGAACCTGAACAGATCTCCAAACTTGCGCCCAAATTATCTGGTCCATTCCTGATTACCGCCAAGGAAACGGGCAACAAATTAAACATTTTGAAACCAAACACACAAACATCAGACATAGTACATGCAGACATACTTAAAAGGGTTCACCCAGAGTTACTACCCAGGGATGTCAACGATATCCCAGACATATCTGCTCAAACCACAAACACATCAAGTACACTATCTTACAAGAATCCCAGCAATGTAAATTATATTCTTCCAGGTCATTTCACTAGCATTTTAAAATGAGAGAAGCTTAGTCACTTAAGGACTGTTTAATAAACACACATGAGACCTTCGGCTCCAACTGTCAAACATATCATCTCGCCTCCTGCTCCCTCCCTCCCAACTCCTCCCCCTCCCTCTCCCCCAACCAGGGTTTTAAGCTTACAGTTTTTAACCTTATATAATATTTCAGACTAAAGTTAGGAGAATATAATTTACATTGCTGGAATCCTTGCAAGACAGCGAATAATTTGAATATAAACGTCATATTTTTTGCACAAAAGATAAAAATGAATCACCTGTATCACATTACAGTAGTGTTTAAGAGTAAGAGTATATATATATATATATATATATTATATATATATATATATATATATATATATATATATATATATATATATATATATATATATATATATATATATATTTCATTAGCCCAATAAAGCACGCGGACTTCTACATACAATCAACACCTCAACCCGCCAGGATTCGAACCCACGGCCCACAAGCCTATGACTGTGACCGGGGAACGCTGATAACCACCAGGAAAGAAGAAAACACGAAGTTCCCAAGCGCTTTCGTGTAATTCACATCTTCAGGGGTGAGTACAGATGTGAATTACACGAAAGCGCTTGGGAACTTCGTGTTTTCTTCTTTCCTGGTGGTTATCAGCATATACCTAGATCACGCGCACCTACAGTGATTTACTTGCATATATATATATATATATATATATATATATATATATATATATATATATGCAAGTAAATCACTGTAGGTGCGCGTGATCTAGGTATATGCTGATAACCAGCAGGAAAGAAGAAAACACGAAGTTCCCAAGCGCTTTCGTGTAATTCACATCTTCAGGGGTGAGTACTCACCCCTGAAGATGTGAATTACACGAAAGCGCTTGGGAACTTCGTGTTTTCTTCTTTCCTGGTGGTTATCAGCATATATATATATATATATATATATATATATATATATATATATAATATATATATATATATATTAGGGGGCAGTGAAATTTTGCTCAAAGCTGCACTCTAAAGGCATTGTTCCTTATACATATCTAAGACTCCATGCCAAATTTGAAGCTGATATGTCGAGGTTTAGTCTGCCGCATTTTCTACTGAAATTTTTAAATTTACCTACAGTACTAGCCAAACAGCCGCTGTGGCGGTGCAATGTTCTGTTCAGTGTTTATCAACTTTTTTTTCATATCTCTTATTTCATTTAAGTTGTCTTGTTGCAGATGAGTATGGTGCTATGTCTATATTGATTATCAGCCTTTTCTCATTTCATTATGTCATCATGGTTGAGCCTGGCAATGAATATCTCACACATGTGACTCCCAAGACTGGACACGGAAAGCAGATTGCCAAAACTATTCACGAGTTTCTGGTGGAGAAAAATCTAACCCAGCAGCCCATTGTGTGTGTTGGTTGTGATGGAACCAATGTAAATGTAGGATCAGAAAATGGAGTCATTCATCATCTTGAAATGTTACTTGGTCACCCGCTCCATTATTTCATATGTCAGCTTCACGGAAATGAGCTGCCTTTCCGCGCAGTTTTTTATCACTATGATGGTAAACAAAGTGGTCCTGATCATTGGCGTGGTCCCATTGGAAAGCAGATCAAGGAGTCTTTGTCTGAGCTTCCAGTTGTCGCCTTACAGCCAGTCAGTTTCCCTGATTTCCCTGTGTTTAATGATGAAGTGGAGAAAGATCTGTCCTGGGATCAGAAATACCTGTATAGGATTTGTAAAGGAGTTATCACAGGTGTTGTTGAAGATGACTTGGCTGCTATTGAGCCAGGTCCTCCCTGTGTGTCAAGGTGGAACACCTTATGGAGTAGAATCCTCAGGCTGTATGTAGCAACATCAAGACCTAGCCATGAGTTGAAAAGAATTGTCATTACAATAATAAAGTTCAGTGCGCCAATGTGGTTTTACATCAAGATACACCCTTACATAACACGCAGATCAAGGAACGTATTCCAGTCCCTGCTATATATGAAACACCTGAATAGTGAGGAGGAGACGATAGTGAAGAAGGCTGTCCAGAGAAATGCATACTTTGCCCACACAGATCAACTTCTTGGTATGTGTGCAGATGAGGACATGACTGTTAGAGAAAAAGCTGTCTCAATGATAAGAAAAATTAGAGAGGAGAATCAGCAAAAGGAAGAATGCACTGGCAGATCTGAAGAGGAGGAGGAAGATTCTGATGCTGCTGTTGACGAGAATTTGTTAAACTATACTGATGAGGAGGGTAAAGATGGAGATGGGAATGAGGATGTGCCTCCTGTAGTCAACATGAGAAAGGTGGTGACTCCGAAACTAAAGTGGCAAGCAAAAAACTACCATTCCATGATTAACTGGAGGAATGAACTCAAGACTGAGCCTCCTTACATTGCTTCTCTGTCAAATCTACAGGTTAATGACATTCTTGAGACACCATTAGTGGTGCCCAAGTGGCCAAACAGCACTCAGGCGGTCGAGAGAGGCATAAAAGTGATGATTGAAGCTTGCACTGAAGTGACGGGATACGAATCGAGAGATGGATATATTAGGCAAAGATTATTGTCTAGGAAAATGATGCCAAGGTTCCGCACAAAAAAGAATTTCAATATGATCTTGTAATGATTTTCTATACGGTGTACCTGTAAAATAACATGTGAATTAAATCGATGTCACCCATGTAAAATTTATCATTATCCTGGAAAACATTAAATGACACCTAATTTTTGGTATACACTAAAAGTTGACAAAAAGTCGTTCGCGATGCGGCAGGGTAAGTATGCATGAAATGGCATGAAATTTTGCACAGGTGTTTGTTACAGCCATACAAACGATGCCTGAAAAGTGCAGCCTGCAACTCAAATAAAAGTGTTTTTTCCCTGCCCCCTAATAAATATATATATATATATATATATTATATATATATATATATATATATGCTGATAACCACAAGGAAAGAAGAAAACACGAAGTTCCCAAGCGCTTTCGTGTAATTCACTAGTCTGTACTCACCCCTGAAGATGTGAATTACACGAAAGCGCTTGGGAACTTCGTGTTTTGTTCTTTCCTTGTGGTTATCAGCATATACCTAGATCACGCGCACATACAGTGATTTACTTGCATATATATATATATATATATATATATATATACTCGTCTATAACCCCCCTTCGTATATAGGTCGACCCCGATTTTATGACCAAGAAATCGTTAATTTATGATATTCCTCGTTTATAGGTCGACCCAAGTTTTTGAGGGTAAAGGAACAACAAAACCTTCAGAGAAACATTACGTCCTATAAACTTGTTTACCATTTATTATTACGACACTTTACACTGAAACGCGGGTAGTTTCAACAAAAATATTGTATATTTCCATTCAAGTATTTATTCAAGTCAATTAGGAGGGAATATTATTGTAATACAACAGTTTTTTAACTAAACCATTCGAAAAGTGATTACGGTAACATCTTTTGAACGAAAGAAAGCGAAAGTCATTGTTTTCGTCACGATTTTATCCCACTTTCCACTGTAATACGTATGTCATTTCAGCAAAAATATTACATTTCCGTGAATGTATTATATCAAGCACAGTATGAATAGAATATAATTGTAATATAACAGTATTTTAACCGAAAACTATTAAAAAAACGAGTAACATCTCAAGAACATCGGAAGCTTAGGTAAAGTCTTTTGTTTTCGACATGTATTTTATCCTAATTTACATTGAAATACATCACGTTTCAGCAAAACTACTATTTATTTCCGAGAATATATTCATTCAGGCGCAGTTTAGGTAAAATATACGTGAGATGTAATAGTTTTTTAATTGAAAACGATTCGAAAAACACGTACCCTCTAGCCCTGTTCAAGGAGAGGACTGGGAGAAGCTGTTTGGTGCTGCAGACGATGACAAAGAAAATGATTTTGATGGATTTTAATGAAAATATTCAGAAATATGGTATCGTAATATTTATTCAAGTCAATTAGGATATTATTGTAATACAATACAACAGTTTTTTAACTAAACCATTCGAAAAGCGATTACGGTAACATCTTTTGAACGAAAGAAAGCCAAAGTCATTGTTTTCATCACAATTTTATCCCACTTTCCACTGTAATACGTATGTCATTTCAGCAAAAAATATTACATTTCCGTGAAGGTATTATATCAACCACAGTATGAATAGAATATCACTAATATAACAGTATTTTAACCGAAAACTATTAAAAATACGAGTAACATATCTTGAACATCGGAAGGTTAGGTAAAGTCTTTTGTTTTCATGTAGTTTATCCTAATTTACATTGAAATACATCACGTTTCAGCAAAACTACTATTTATTTCTGAGAATATGGAAATGTAATATTTTTGCTGAAATGACGTACGTATTATAGTGGAAAGTGGGATAAAATCGTGACAAAAACAATGACTCGCTTTCTTTCGTTCAAAAGATGTTACCGTAATCGCTTTTCGAATGGTTTTCAGTTAAAAACTGTTATATTACAATAATATTCTATCCTAATTCACTTGTGATGTAAAAGTTTTTTAACTGAAAACGATTCGAAAAACATGTACCGTCTAGCTGATACGGCAGAGCCCTAGTCGCGGAGGCTTTGTTTTTGCATCCGCCCTTCTTAAGCAGCTTTTAATTTTAGCGTACGTTGAAATTGTGTTTACCGGTGTATTCTTATTTTCTTGCTTCTTATTTTCCAGAAATATGACAATTTTTTTATAATACAATGTTACGGTAATTTTAATTTACAAGTATTCATTTTTAAAAATACAGAACACACCAAACAAATACTAGTACGGATATTTGCGTGACTCTCCCGCCAAAAAAGACCAAACAGCTGGTACTCTCTCCCTCAGCCCTACCAAAAATCGCCCAACATCTTTCTTGTTTATTCTCTTCCAATTTCTCACTTTAACTGGTATTTTTTACTTCATATTGCCTACATCAGATAAACTACAGTAATTAAGGTTAGATATTGTTATAAATTTGATTACCGGGTCCTGGCAGGTACCGTTAGAACCACCTGACCCTACCAACAGTGTTGCAAGTCAGACAGCATTTTTTTTTTTTACATTTTTGGTGTCTCCATTTGTTAATTTTTTTTTCTGTGGGGTTTGCACAATAGCATACTGTTTTACCTACAGTATTGTAAAACGATTTGGGAAAAGAAATACTCGGTAACTTAAAATTTTAAAAGGAAAATTTTGAAACTGGCAACTGTGTGTAGATGATCTGACTCACATCATATTGTGTCATCACGATTAGCCCACGTGTATACTTTATGTTTTACATCCTCCTGTGCATACCATACCATGCATTTGGCTACTTTGGGCTTGCTATGATGACGCAAGAGATCTGCCCTGGCAACTGTACCGACACTCACAGGGGGTGGTGCGTTGGTGCATCGTTTCCATTGTTTACTGGTAGTTACTGGTAAATATTTTTCAACCTAACGAAACTATTACCCGTATAGAGGTCGACCCCCAACTTTTTGCCAAAAAATTTGGTCTTAAGAACTCGTGCTATACACGGGTATATATATATATATATATATATATATATATATATATATATATATATATATATATATATATATATACATATATATATATATATATGCTATATATATATATACACAGTAGAAGTCCAAAAATCCGGACTGCTTGGGGATTGGGTCGGTCCGGATTTTCGGATTTTCCGGATTCTCAGGCAGTACTTTTAAAATTCAAATTTAAGGAGGAATAAAGAAGTGATGAACAGGTACATTTTGATAGCTTATTCATTCGCAAATATAGCATGCTTTATTTATCAAAACGAGCAGTTTTAAAGAAAAAGCTGTGAAATCTAGAATTTAAATCTTTGCCTTTTTTATATCATAAATTGTAGACTTTCCAATGTCGTATGTTTCCATTAGAAAAGTATTGCTCACACCATGTTCTAGTTTCTTAATTATTTCAAGTTTGTCACCCAATTTCAACGTGTTCTTCTTTCTCTTCACACAACGAAGATTATCTACTTTAGGAGCCATTATTATGGGCTTGTACAGTACTCTGTAAATGAAAAGAGTAAGATTCAAAATCACATACATTGTCACAGTTTGATTGCTTGTTTTAAAGTGGCAACCGCGTGGTTGCTTGTTGTCGCTGTGCAGCTGTGGCACTCATGCATGCGCACATACACATAAAAGCCAGCTAAAAAAAAAAAAAAAAAAAATAGTTTTCGAAAAGTCCGGATTCTCAGGTGGTCCGGATTTCTGGCATCCGGATTTTTGGACTTTTACTGTGTATATATATATATATATATATATATATATATATATATATATATATATATATATATATATATATATTCAACGACCTCACCAGCAAGGAATCGAACCCTCGACCTACTGGGTGGCCCTAGGGAACGCTTACCGGCTAGCCCACAAGGACACTAAAAGCAGTTCTAGACTCTGTTATATTTCACACAAAGCCTGTTCATCGAGCTGATGGCGCCGTGAACCTCATTGGGAAACTGCCCGTGCCTCGTATGTGGTGTCAGTAGCATTTTACCGAATCCAGCTGGTATGAAACGCGAGGTACATATATATACTTTATTTTTAGTCCATTTAACACGCGGACTTTGAACATATAATCAACGACCTCACCAGGCAGGATTCGAACTCTCGACCTACTGGGTGGGACGAGGGAGCGCTACCGACCAAACAACAAGGACACTAAAAGCAGTTCTAGACTCTGTTATATTTCACACAAAGCCTGTTCATCGAGCTGATGGCGCCGTGAACCTCATTGGGAAACTGCCCGTGCCTCGTATGTGGTGTCAGTAGCATTTTACCGAATCCAGCTGGTATGAAACGCGAGGTACATATATATACTTCATTTTTAGTCCATTTGACACGCGAACTTTGAACATATAATCAACGACCTCACCAGCAAGGAATCGAACCCTCGGTTCCCTAACCCTGTCGTAAGTCGGGGTCTAGGTGTATATATATATGGTACCTCAAGTTTCATAACAGCTGGATTCGGTAAAATGCTACTGACAACACACATAAATATATATATATATATGCGCGCCGGTTAACGTCCGCCCGATCACATATGCGTCCGTGGCCCCCCCCCCCCCAAAAAAAACCCACGTGACGCCTGCTGGACGACCACTCCAAGACCCCCTGACGGAGACACGATGATCCTCCCCATACTGGTCAGATATTATGTGTTAAGGAATATGCTTCCTTACTTGGTAGGCTTTTCTAAGCATTTGCCTACAGGTGAAATGTTAACCTACATCTATTAAGGATAAAATCTTTCACCTACAAATTGACAATAACACATTTGATGTAATCAGACATATCTAGTTGCTTCAACAATTGCAAGTTGCAATTGGGGTTGCAATTTCAAATTCTGTGGCATTACTAAGAATAGTAAAGTTTCTGGTGCGCTCTAAGATTAAAAGAGAAAACGGAGGACTCAGGCGTCCTGATGTGAGAGAAAACGAACTCGTTTGACGGGGACCAAATAAAAAAAGCAAAGTTACATGTTTTGTGGACTACAGTATTAAGCGTACCCTTTTCATCACTTTGTAATAAACCTAGCCATGCCTTTGTGTGTTTATGATATTTACCATAACATTATATGTATATTTAGTGGGTATAAATGGTCGTAAAATGGGAAACTTGGAGTTGGGTCTTGGGTGCCTGGAACCAATTAGAATAAATCCCATAGGTTCTGTACTTTCGTTATCGACGGGGTCCCAATTAGGCGCCATAACCAAGGGATGACTGTATATACTTGTGACACTGGCCAGTTGCTTCTGGTGTTATGGTACAGGGGTACCAAGTGACAGCACTAGGATCCCGCTTCCTCTATCAAGGAATAATCAATTAAAATTTAAATTTAAAAAAAAAAACATTCAAATTAATAACTATCTTACAAGAATCCCTCCAATGTAAGTTATATTCACTCAGGTCGTTTGGGTGGAAAATTATGAGAAGAGCTTAGTCACTCTTAAGTAATGATAAATAAACACGCAAGCAGGCCTTCAGCGCCAACTGTCAATCTTATCTCAAATAAATAAACAAACAAATGCCAGACATTCTGTCACCTCACCTCCCGCCCCCTCCATCCCCCCTCTTCCCGCCACCCTCGTGTTCAAGAAAAAAGATTGGTGATTTCTTTATGTTTATTTTATATAATATCTCAGACTAAAGTTCGGATAATATAATTTGCACTGCTGAAATCCTTGCAAGACAGAGATTAATTTGAATATAAGCGTCATATATTTTGCTCAAGATATAAAAAATGTAGTACATTAGTGTACAATGTACATTTTATAAAAAGTTTTTCAACTGTATTTTTGGGTAGATTTACACAAATTTCTTCATTTATTTTCACCCATTTACATTCACACACCATACTAAAATAAACGTAAAAGAAATTAGTGCAAAGCTGGACTGCACATGTACTAATTTGATTACGGTACTAAAATTGTTATGTCTAGTGCGAATTACAACATGTTTATATTCAAATAGATCAGTATCTTACAAGAATCCCAGCTATGTTAATTATATGTTCCTAGGTCATATCACTGGCATTTTAAAATGAGAGAAGCTTAGTAGGACTGTTAAATAAACACACAGAGACCTTCGCCTCAAACTTATCACCTCAACCCCCCCACCCCCCCCAACCCCACACTCGGTGGCGGACCCGTCAGTCCACCGCCCCCCCCAGCCAGGCTTTTAGGCTTACAGTTTTTATCTTATATAATATCTCAGACTAGAGTTGGGAGATTATAATTTGCATTGCTGGAATCCTTACAAGAAAGCCAATAATTTGAATATAAACGTCATATATTTTGCTCACGAGATAAAAATTGTTGTACATTAATGTACAGTACTGGTTTTCAGTTAAAAAACTGTTGTATTACAATAATATTCCCTCCTACTTGACTTGAATAAATACCTGAGTGGAAATATACAATATTTTTGTTGAAACTACCCGCGTTTCAGTGTAAAGTGTTGTAATAATAAATGGTAAACATTTTGCCTTCGGCAATCTGTGTTTCAGGCACGGCGAGCCTCAGTTTATAGGACATAGAGTGTCTTTACTGAAGGTTTTGTTGTTCCAATACCCTCAAAAACTTGAGTCGACCTATAAACAAGGAATATCATAAATTTACGATTTTTTGGTAAAAAAATCAGGGTCGACCTACAATGCTGATGTAAACACAAGCGTGGTTACAGCAAGACTGACTGAGTGAGGGAGCGCGGGGTGGCGTGACACGTGTCTGTGTGTGTGTGTGGTGGCGGGTGGTGTGCTGTGCCGCGTGCGATTTGAATGGCACGCGATTTGAATGTACTTCAATTACTTCAATGTACAGAATATTCCTCCGGCGGGGCAATCCTCGTATTTGCGAATGGGCCGACTGTGTGTGTGCACGCACGCATGCACACACACACACACACACACATATATATATATATATATATATATATATATATATATATATATATATATATATATATATATATATATATATATATATATATATATATACACAGTGGTCCCTCGGTTAACAAACACAATCCGTTCCAGCAGGTTGTTCGTTAACCGAAACCATTGTTTCAATGGGTTTTTGGGTAATTGGTTCCAGCTCACCGAAAATTGCCTAAATTCAACAAAAATGGTAGAAAAGTTCACTTACTTTGAGGTATGTATGTAGAAGGCTCCTGGATGATGATGATGATGTGCATTTGAAGTGGGAGGTGGAGGAGGAGAAGGGAGAAGAGAAGGAAGTGGAGGTGGAGGAGAAGCATTTTACTGCATCTTGGAAGGTGAGTCACCTTCCATGAAAATGTCAGGAACCTCTGGACTGACAGATTCTCCACCATAAACATCCTCTCTCCTTCTTGAAGTGGAAGGCTGAGGGATAGCATCTTGTTCCCTCTGCCTTTTACTGAAGAAAGTGTCAATTGTGGTCTGTGGGGCATCTGTCCTCCTCACCATTAACTTATGTTTAAAGAAGGAGACCACTGAGTCCTCAACATGACACAAAGTTAGTTCAGTTTTTTCCACTTCTGGGTGCTTTGAAGCCAGTTCCCTGAACTTCTCCCAGTAGTAAATCACATCTTTCAACTGTTTAGCTGACATATGGTCATCACTTTCAATTTCCTCCTCACCACTGTCAGCCTCTACCTGTAACATCTCATCCAGTTGCTTCAAGTCATCAGGAGTAAGTTCCTCCTCATGAGACATCACAAGCTCTTCCACATCCTCCTCCTCCACTTCAAGGCCCAATGACTGACCAATGGACACAATCTCTTTGTCCAACTCTGTTTCTTCCTCAAATCCCTCAAAATCATGGACTGCTGATGGCCACAGTGCTTTCCATGAAGAATTGAGGGATCAAGTGGAGACTTCATGCCATGATGACACAATCAATTTTACAGCCTCCAGGACGTTGAATTGTGTCTTCCAGAACTGTTTCAGTGTTAGTTCAGGATCATTGGAAGTTGCCTGATGACACCTCCTAAACATTTTCTTCATGTACAACTTCTTGAAGTTGCTGATCACATTTTGGTCCATTGGCTGTATGATTGATGTAGTGTTTGGAGGCAAAAGCAACACTTTCACAAAGTCAAATTGATACTCCAAATTGCTAGCAAGGTCAGGGTCATGACCAGGAGCATTATCCATGAAGAGAAGAACCTTTAAAGGGAGTTTATTGGTGGTTAGGTAGCTCTTGACAGAAGGGCAAAACACATCAACAGCCCATTCATTAAAGAGCTGTCTTGTCACCCATGCCTTACGGTTGGACTTCCAATAAACTCCAAGCTTTGTTCTTACCACTTTCTGTTGCTTGAACAGCCTGGGGTTTTCAGAGTGGTAGACAAGCATAGGCTTCAGTCGGAAATCCCCTGAAGCATTGGCACCAAGCAATAGAGTGAGACGGTCTTTCATGGGTTTATGTCCTGGTAAAGAGGCTTCATCTTTGGTGATGAATGTTCTTTTGGGCATCTTTTTCCAGAACAGCCCAGTTTCGTCCACATTGAACACTTGCTGTGGAAGATAATTTTCTTCTTCCATCAGTTTTTTTAAATGCAACTAAAAACTTTGCTGCCCCTTCTTTATCAGCACTAGCAGCTTCACCATGCCTAAAAACACTGAAAATGTCACTTCTTTTCTTAAATTTTTCGAACCAGCCTTTGCTGGCCCGAAAATCTTCAAATTTTGTGCCTGAAGAACCAGGTTGATCTGCCTTTAAATGTTCGTAAATCTCCCTGGCTCTTTCACAAATGAATTCAGTAGAAACTGAATCACCTTTCATCTGTTTTTCCCTAATCCAGATGATAAGTAACCTCTCAGTTTCTGCGAGTAGGGATCTACTTTTAAACACTCTTGTAGATTTGTCTCTCACTTTCACTTCTTTAAATTTGTCTTTCTGTGCAAGAATTGTCGACACAGTTGATGCCGACATGCCATATTCTTTGCTAAGCACATTTGATTTAATGCCTTGTTCATGTTTTTTTATGATTTCCTGCTTGGTTTGGATTGAAATAGCTTTTCTTGATCTCTTAGGCCCCATGCTGGATTCAAAAAATGTCATCACGTGTTTTTCAAAGTTAAACTTGTTGTAAATAAAGAATATTTTCTTTAAAATAACACTGCACTGTGCTATATATTGTCAATATGTAAAATAAATTTCAAATTGACCAATAATTTGCTTGGAAACACAGAAAAAAAGCATTTAGTTGAAGAGAGTCTCAAGCAAGATGTTACCTCCAGTGAAAACAGAGAGAGACTAACGCCTGTTTGCTGTGTTAAGAGGCTGGATGCCGCGCATTAAACTTGTCACTTTACCTTCAATTATGTTCAATAATTGTTAAAATGACTAAAAAATTGAATATTAAACTTTTAAAATTATTGAATAGTATAAACTTCTTGACATTTACTAAAATAGTAAGGAATTTAAGCCCTAGAACCGATTACTGTATTGGTGGACTAATACTACAGCTGGTGGACTGCCAAATGCAAGCGAAAATATGTTGAGGTCGGTTCGTATGAAATTCGTTAACAGAATTTTTGTTCGTTAACCGAATTTAAGAATCTTTTGGGAGTCAGTTCGTTAACCGAAATTTCGTTAACCGAGGCGTTCGTTAACCGAGGGACCACTGTATATACTATACAGGTGCTCCCCGACTTACGACGGGGTTAGGGACCCAAATCCAGGTCGTAAGTCCGAATGGTCGTAAGTCTAACATAGATAAAAAAAAATAAAAAATAAAAAAAATAAAAAAAATCTAATTTTTTTTAAATAAAAAATCTACAATGAAATACAGTACAGTAAAAGTAATAAATAATGAGGAATGGATACAGTACAGTGAAAGTAATAAATAATGAGGAATGGATACAGTGTGACTGAGCACTTACCTTTAATGTAGTCAGCTGAATACATATGGGGCCCCATAATTTTCTAATGATACATGGAGACTACATTAACTGGAAACGTTTCGGTATAGAAAATGTGTGCGTCATTTGAAAATTAAAAAAAAAATAAATAAAAAAAATAAAAAAATGGTCACAACTGTGGCGGTCGTAAGTCCTAACGGTCGTAAGTTCAAGCAGTCGTAAGTCCTAACGGTCGTAAGTTCAAGCAGTCGTAAGTCGGGGACTACATATATATATATATATATGCAAGTAAATCACTGTGGGTGCACGTGATCCAGGTATATGCTGATAACCACAAGGAAGGAAGAAAACACGAATTTCCCAAGCGCTTTCGTGTAATTCACATCTTCAGGAAACCCACTAATGTGTGTTCAAACATTCATTATTATTCTGCCCTCCATAATAGAGTCAAACAGTCAGTATTTTCATCAATGTTTTTACGTGCTTTGAGAATTCGCAGCCCGGAATTCATTGATGAGGAATATAAATATATCTATAATATTGGCTTGAACCTTAAGTACCCTAGATCTTTCACAGACAAATGCCTTAACATTACTAAGAAATCTTTCTATAGAACCAATCCCAAGCCCACCCATGACCATAAGAATCTCTTAGTATTACCATTTCACAAAAATTTCTCTCAAATTCCTTTACAACTTAAATCCTGGAACGTCAATGTGGCATTTAAAAACTCATGCACTGTTAAACAAATGTTAATCAAGAACTCCCCAACAACACAAGTGGCTGCATTTATAAGGTTCCTTGCAAGGAATGTAATATGTTTTACTTAGGCCAGTTAGGTAAAGATCTTTTAACTAGACTTAAACAACATAAATATAGTGTTAGGACAGGCCAGGAATCCAATGTTCTGTTTGTTCATTTGAGGGATAATAAGCATTGCATTGACTGGGATAATGCCTCCTCAATATTATCTTGTAATTCAATTGACAGTAGGAACATCATAGAATCTAGTCTCATTAAACATACCGAATCCGTCAACATGAATTTGAGTAATGGCATGTACAAACTGGATAATTTTGTAATTACGAAGATTTGTAATCAGGTGAGAAGGTTGGGTCAGCTTACCCTCTGACCTGACTACTGATTGCTGCGGTGCTTTTTGAAGATTAGTAGGGTCATCACCTAATACCTGACCATTGTGGACTTGATCTCACCCTCCTCTGTATATATATACCTTGTTTTGTACTTCTTCTTAGTCTGTACTCACCCCTCAAGATGTGAATTACACAAAAGCGCTTGGGAACTTCGTTTTTTCTTCCTTCCTTGTGGTTGGAATCCTGGTGGGGTGAGGTGTTGATTGTATGTAGAAGTCCGCGTGCTTTATTGGGCTAATGAAATATACATGGATCCTCGTGTTTCGAAGCCGGATTTGGCAAAACGTTGCTCTGAACACCTAAGCGGCACGTGTGGTCCCCATTAGAGGGTCACGGTGACATAAGCTCGTTGAACAGGCTTTGTGTGAAATATAACAGAGTCTAGGACTGCTTTTAGTGTCCTGGTGGCCCAGAGGTAGCGTTCCCCGGTCACAATTAGAAGATCGTGGGTTCGAATACTGGTGAGGTGAGGTGTTGTTTATATGAAGAAGTCCGCGTGCTTTATTGGGCTAATGAAATATATATGGATCCTCGTGTTTCGAAGCTGCATTTGGTAAAAAGTTGCTCTGATCACCTAAGCAGCACGGGTGGTCCCCATTAGAGGTTCACGGCGCCATAAGCTCGTTGAACAGGCTTTGTGTGAAATATAACAGAGTCTAGGACTGCTTTTAGTGTCCTGGTGGTCCACAGGAAGCATTCCCTGGTCACAATTATAAGATTGTAAGTTCAAATCCTGGTGGGATGAGATTGTTGATTATATGTAGAAGTCCGCGTACTTTATTGGGCTAATGAAATATATATGGATCCTCGTGTTTCCAAGCCGGATTTGGGAAAACGTTGCTCTGATCACCTAAGCCATAAGCTCGTTGAACAGGCTTTGTGTGAAATATAACAGAGTCTAGGACTGCTTTTAGTGTCCTGATGGCCCAGAGGTAGCGTTCCCCGGTCACAATTATAAGATCGTGGGTTCAAATCCTGGTGGGGTGAGGTGTTGATTATATGTAGAAGTCCGCGTGCTTTATTGGGTTAATGAAATATATATGGATCCTCGTATTTTCAAGCCGGATTTGGTAAAACATTGCTCTGATCACCTAAGCGACACGGGTGGTTCCCTATAGTGGTTCACAGCGCCATAAGCTCGTTGAACAGGCTTTGTTTCAAATATAGCAGAGTCTAGGACTGCTTTATTGTCCTGGTGGCCCAGAGGTAGCGTTTCCCGGTCACAATTATAAGATCGTGGGTTCAAATCCTGGTGGGGTGAGGTGATGATTATATGTAGAAGTCCGCATGCTTTATTGGGCTAATGAAATATATGTGGATCCTCGTGTTTCGAAGCCGGATTTGGTAAAACGTTGCTCTGATCACCTAAGCGGCACGGGTGGTCCCCATTAGAGGTTCATGGCGCCATAAGGTCGTTGAACAGGTTTTGTGTGAAATATAGTAGAGTCTAGGACTGCTTTTATTGTCCTGGTGGCCCAGAGGTAGCATACCCCGGTCACAATTATAAGATCGTGGGTTTGATTCCTGGTGGGGTGAGGTGTTGATTATATGTAAAAGTCCGCGTGCTTTATTGGGCTAATGAAATATATATGGATCATCGTGTTTCGAAGCTGCATTTGGTAAAACGTTGCTCTGATCACCTAAGCAGCACGGGTGGTCCCCATTAGAGGTTCACGGCGCCATAAGCTCGTTGAACAGGCTTTGTGTGAAATATAACAGAGTCTAGGACTGCTTTTTGTGTCCTGGTGGTCCACAGGAAGCATTCCCTGGTCACAATTATAAGATTGTAAGTTCAAATCCTGGTGGGATGAGGTTGTTGATTATATGTAGAAGTCCGCGTACTTTATTGGGCTAATGAAATATATATGGATACTCGTGTTTCCAAGCCGGATTTGGGAAAACGTTGCTCTGATCACCTAAGCCATAAGCTCGTTGAACAGGCTTTGTGTGAAATATAGGAGAGTCTAGGACTGCTTTTAGTGTCCTGGTGGCCCAGAGGTAGCGTTCCCCGGTCACTATTATAAGATCGTTGGTTTGAATCCTGGTGGGGTGAGGTGTTGATTATATGTAGAAGTCTGCTTGCTTTATTGGGCTAATGAAATATATATGGATCCTCGTGTTTCGAAGCCGGATTTGGTAAAAAATTGCTCTGATCACCTAAGTGGCACGGGTGGTCTCCATTAGAGGTTCACGGCACCATAAGCTCGTTGAACAGGCTTTGTGTGAAATATAACAGAGTCTAGGACTGCTTTTAGTGTCCTGATGGCCCAGAGGTAGCGTTCCCCTGTCACAATTATAAGATCGTGGGTTCAAATCCTGGTGGGGTGAGGTGTTGATTATATGTAGAAGTCCCCATGCTTTATTGGGCTAATGAAATATATGTGGATCCTCGTGTTTTCAAGCCGGATTTGGTAAAACATTGCTCTGATCACCTAAGCGACACGGGTGGTTCCCTATAGTGGTTCACAGCGCCATAAGCTCGTTGAACAGGCTTTGTTTCAAATATAGCAGAGTCTAGGACTGCTTTTAGTGTCCTGGTGGCCCATTGTGGACTTGATCTCACCCTCCTCTGTATATATATACCTTGTTTTGTACTTCTTCTTAGTCTGTACTCACCCCTCAAGATGTGAATTACACAAAAGCGCTTGGGAACTTCGTTTTTTCTTCCTTCCTTGTGGTTGGAATCCTGGTGGGGTGAGGTGTTGATTGTATGTAGAAGTCCGCGTGCTTTATTGGGCTAATGAAATATACATGGATCCTCGTGTTTCGAAGCCGGATTTGGCAAAACGTTGCTCTGAACACCTAAGCGGCACGTGTGGTCCCCATTAGAGGGTCACGGTGACATAAGCTCGTTGAACAGGCTTTGTGTGAAATATAACAGAGTCTAGGACTGCTTTTAGTGTCCTGGTGGCCCAGAGGTAGCGTTCCCCGGTCACAATTAGAAGATCGTGGGTTCGAATACTGGTGAGGTGAGGTGTTGTTTATATGAAGAAGTCCGCGTGCTTTATTGGGCTAATGAAATATATATGGATCCTCGTGTTTCGAAGCTGCATTTGGTAAAAAGTTGCTCTGATCACCTAAGCAGCACGGGTGGTCCCCATTAGAGGTTCACGGCGCCATAAGCTCGTTGAACAGGCTTTGTGTGAAATATAACAGAGTCTAGGACTGCTTTTAGTGTCCTGGTGGTCCACAGGAAGCATTCCCTGGTCACAATTATAAGATTGTAAGTTCAAATCCTGGTGGGATGAGATTGTTGATTATATGTAGAAGTCCGCGTACTTTATTGGGCTAATGAAATATATATGGATCCTCGTGTTTCCAAGCCGGATTTGGGAAAACGTTGCTCTGATCACCTAAGCCATAAGCTCGTTGAACAGGCTTTGTGTGAAATATAACAGAGTCTAGGACTGCTTTTAGTGTCCTGATGGCCCAGAGGTAGCGTTCCCCGGTCACAATTATAAGATCGTGGGTTCAAATCCTGGTGGGGTGAGGTGTTGATTATATGTAGAAGTCCGCGTGCTTTATTGGGTTAATGAAATATATATGGATCCTCGTATTTTCAAGCCGGATTTGGTAAAACATTGCTCTGATCACCTAAGCGACACGGGTGGTTCCCTATAGTGGTTCACAGCGCCATAAGCTCGTTGAACAGGCTTTGTTTCAAATATAGCAGAGTCTAGGACTGCTTTATTGTCCTGGTGGCCCAGAGGTAGCGTTTCCCGGTCACAATTATAAGATCGTGGGTTCAAATCCTGGTGGGGTGAGGTGATGATTATATGTAGAAGTCCGCATGCTTTATTGGGCTAATGAAATATATGTGGATCCTCGTGTTTCGAAGCCGGATTTGGTAAAACGTTGCTCTGATCACCTAAGCGGCACGGGTGGTCCCCATTAGAGGTTCATGGCGCCATAAGGTCGTTGAACAGGTTTTGTGTGAAATATAGTAGAGTCTAGGACTGCTTTTATTGTCCTGGTGGCCCAGAGGTAGCATACCCCGGTCACAATTATAAGATCGTGGGTTTGATTCCTGGTGGGGTGAGGTGTTGATTATATGTAAAAGTCCGCGTGCTTTATTGGGCTAATGAAATATATATGGATCATCGTGTTTCGAAGCTGCATTTGGTAAAACGTTGCTCTGATCACCTAAGCAGCACGGGTGGTCCCCATTAGAGGTTCACGGCGCCATAAGCTCGTTGAACAGGCTTTGTGTGAAATATAACAGAGTCTAGGACTGCTTTTAGTGTCCTGGTGGTCCACAGGAAGCATTCCCTGGTCACAATTATAAGATTGTAAGTTCAAATCCTGGTGGGATGAGGTTGTTGATTATATGTAGAAGTCCGCGTACTTTATTGGGCTAATGAAATATATATGGATACTCGTGTTTCCAAGCCGGATTTGGGAAAACGTTGCTCTGATCACCTAAGCCATAAGCTCGTTGAACAGGCTTTGTGTGAAATATAGGAGAGTCTAGGACTGCTTTTAGTGTCCTGGTGGCCCAGAGGTAGCATTCCCCGGTCACTATTATAAGATCGTTGGTTTGAATCCTGGTGGGGTGAGGTGTTGATTATATGTAGAAGTCTGCTTGCTTTATTGGGCTAATGAAATATATATGGATCCTCGTGTTTCGAAGCCGGATTTGGTAAAAAATTGCTCTGATCACCTAAGCGGCACGGGTGGTCTCCATTAGAGGTTCACGGCACCATAAGCTCGTTGAACAGGCTTTGTGTGAAATATAACAGAGTCTAGGACTGCTTTTAGTGTCCTGGTGGCCCAGAGGTAGCGTTCCCCAGTCACAATTATAAGATTGTGGGTTCGAATCCTGGTGGGGTGAGGTGTTGATTATATGAAGAAGTGCGCGTGCTTTATTGGGCTAATGAAATATATATGGATCCTCGCGTTTCGAAGCTGCATTTGGTAAAACGTTGCTCTGATCACCTAAGTGTCACGGGTGGTCTCCATTTGAGGTTCACGGCACCATAAGCTCGTTGAACAGGCTTTGTGTGAAATATAACAGAGTCTAGGACTGCTTATGGTGTCCTGTTGGCCCATAGGTAGCGTTTCTCGGTCACAGTTATAAGATCGTGGGTTCGAATCCTGGTGGGGAGAGGTGTTGATTATATGTAGAAGTCCGCGTGCTTTATTGGGCTAATGAAATATATATGGATCCTCGTGTTTCGAAGCCGGATTTGGTAAAACGTTGCTCTGATCACCTAAGCGGCACGGATGGTCCCCATTAGAGGTTCACAGCAACATAAGCTCGTTGAACAGGCTTTGTGTGAAATATAGCAGAGTCTAGGACTGCTTTTATTGTCCTGGTGGCCCAAAGGTAGCGTTCCACGGTCACAATTAGAAGATCGTGGGTTCGAATCCTGGTGGGGTGAGGTGTTGGTTATATGAAGAAGTCCGCGTGCTTTATTGGGCTAATGAAATATATATGGATCCTCGTGTTTCGAAGCCGCATTTGGTAAAACATTGCTCTGATCACCTAAGCGGCATGGGTGGTCCCCATTAAAGGTTCACGGCGCCATAAGCTCGTTAAACAGGCTTTGTGTGAAATATAGCAGAGTCTAGGACTGCTTTTATTGTCCTGGTGGCCCAGAGGTAGCGTTCCCCGGTCACAATTAGAAGATCGTGGGTTCAAATCCTGGTGGGGTGAGGTGTTGATTATATGTAGAAGTCCGCGTGCTTTATTGGGCTAATGAAATATATATATGGATTTTCGTGTTTCGAAGCTGCATTTGGTAAAACGTTGCTCTGATCACCTAAGCGGCACTGGTGGTCCCCTATAGTGGTTCACAGCGCCATAAGCTCGTTGAACAGGCTTTGTGTGAAATATAGTAGAGTCTAGGACTGCTTTTATTGTCCTGGTGGCCCAGAGGTAGGATACCCCGGTCATAATTATAAGATAGTGGGTTTGAATCCTGGTGGGGTGAGGTGTTGATTATATGTAGAAGTCCGAGTGCTTTATTGGGCTAATGAAATATATATGGATCCTCGTGTTTCCAAGCCGGATTTGGTAAAACGTTGCTCTGATCACCTAAGCGGCACGGGTGGTCCCATAGGGTTCA
>CAUDMG010002563.1:275000-530782 GCA_958450375.1 Homarus gammarus | reverse complement strand
AGCATACCCCGGTCACAATTATAAGATCGTGGGTTTGATTCCTGGTGGGGTGAGGTGTTGATTATATGTAAAAGTCCGCGTGCTTTATTGGGCTAATGAAATATATATGGATCATCGTGTTTCGAAGCTGCATTTGGTAAAACGTTGCTCTGATCACCTAAGCAGCACGGGTGGTCCCCATTAGAGGTTCACGGCGCCATAAGCTCGTTGAACAGGCTTTGTGTGAAATATAACAGAGTCTAGGACTGCTTTTAGTGTCCTGATGGCCCAGAGGTAGTGTTTCCCGGTCTCAATTATAAGATCGTTGTTTCGAATCCTGGTGGGATGAGGTGTTGATTATATGTAGAAGTCCGCGTACTTTATTGGGCTAATGAAATATATATGGATACTCGTGTTTCCAAGCCGGATTTGGGAAAACGTTGCTCTGATCACCTAAGCCATAAGCTCGTTGAACAGGCTTTGTGTGAAATATAGCAGAGTCTAGGACTGCTTTTAGTGTCCTGGTGGCCCAGAGGTAGCGTTCCCCGGTCACTATTATAAGATCGTTGGTTTGAATCCTGGTGGGGTGAGGTGTTGATTATATGTAGAAGTCCGCTTGCTTTATTGGGCTAATGAAATATATATGGATCCTCGTGTTTCGAAGCCGGATTTGGTAAAACATTGCTCTGATCACCTAAGCGGCATGGGTGGTCCCCATTTGAGGTTCACGGCGCCATAAGCTCGTTGAACAGGCTTTGTGTGAAATATAACAGAGTCTAGGACTGCTTTTAGTGTCCTGATGGCCCAGAGGTAGCGTTTCCCAGTCACAATTATAAGATCGCTGGTTCAAATCCTGATTGGGTGAGGTGTTGATTATATGTAGAAGTCCGCGTGCTTTATTGGGCTAATGAAATATATATGGATCCTCGTGTTTCCAAGCCGGATTTGGTAAATCATTGCTCTGATCACCTAAGCGACACGGGTGGTTCCCTATAGTGGTTCACAGCGCCATAAGCTCGTTGAACAGGTTTTGTGTGAAATATAGCAGAGTCTAGGACTGCTTTTATTGTTCTGGTGGCCCAGAGGTAGCGTTCCCCGGTCACAATTATAAGATCGTGGGTTCAAATCCTGGTGGGGTGAGGTGTTGATTATATGTAGAAGTCCACGTGCTTTATTGGTCTAATGAAATATATTTGGATCCTCGTGTTTCGAAACCCCATTTGGTAAAACGTTGTTATGGTCACCTAAGTGGCACGGGTGGTCCCCATTAGAGGTTCATGGCGCCATAAGCTCGTTGAACAGGCTTTGTGTGAAATATAGCAGAGTCTAGGACTGCTCCTATTGTCCTGGTGGCCCATAGGTAGCGTTCCCCGGTCACAATTATAAGATCGTGGGTTCAAATCCTGGTGGGGTGAGGTGTTGATTATATGTAGAAGTCCGCGTGCTTTATTGGGCTAATGAAATATATATGGATCCTCGTGTTTCCAAGCCGGATTTGGTAAAACGTTGCTCTGATCACCTAAGCGGCATGGGTGGTCCCCTATAGTGGTTCACGGTGCAATAAGCTCATTGAACAGGCTTTGTGTGAAATATAACAGAGTCTAGGACTGCTTATAGTGTCCTGGTGGCTCAGAGGTAGCGTTCCCCGGTCACAATTATAAGATCGTGGGTTCGAATCCTGGTGGGGTGAGGTGTTGATTATGTGAAGAAGTCCGTGTTCTTTATTGGGCTAATGAAATATATATGGATCCTCGTGTTTCGAAGCCGCATTTGGTAAAACGTTGCTCTGATCACCCAAGCGGACCGGGTGGTCCCCATTAGAGGTTCACGGCTCCATAAGCTCGTTGAACAGGCTTTGTGTGAAATATAGAAGAGTCTAGGACTGCTTATGGTGTCCTGGTGGCCCAGAGGTAGCGTTCCCCGGTCACTATTATATGATCGTTGGTTTGAATCCTGGTGGGGTGAGGTGTTGATTATATGTAGAAGTCCACGTGCTTTATTGGGCTAATGAAATATATATATGGATCCTCGTGTTTCGAAGCTGCATTTGGTAAAACGTTGCTCTGATCACCTAAGCGGCACTGGTGGTCCCCTATAGTGGTTCACAGCGCCATAAGCTCGTTGAACAGGCTTTGTGTGAAATATAGTAGAGTCTAGGACTGCTTTTATTGTCCTGGTGGCCCAGAGGTAGGATACCCCGGTCACAATTATAAGATAGTAGGTTTGAATCCTGGTGGGGTGAGGTGTTGATTATATGTAGAAGTCCGAGTGCTTTATTGGGCTAATGAAATATATATGGATTCTCGTGTTTCGAAGCCGGATTTGGTAAAACGTTGCTCTGATCACCTACGCTGCACGGGTGGTCCCCATTAGAGGTTCATGGCGCCATAAGGTCGTTGAACAGGCTTTGTGTGAAATATAACAGAGTCTAGGGCTGCTTATGGTGTCCTGGTGGCCCATAGGTAGCGTTCCCCGGTCACAATTATAAGATCGTGGATTCGAATCCTGGTGGGGTGAGGTGATGATTATATGTAGAAGTCCGCATGCTTTATTGGGCTAATGAAATATATGTGGATCCTCGTGTTTCGAAGCCGGATTTGGTAAAACATTGCTCTGATCACCTAAGCGACACGGGTGGTTCCCTATAGTGGTTCACAGCGCCATAAGCTCGTTGAACAGGCTTTGTTTGAAATATAGCAGAGTCTAGGACTGCTTTATTGTCCTGGTGGCCCAGAGGTAGCGTTTCCCGGTCACAATTATAAGATCGTGGGTTCAAATCCTGGTGGGGTGAGGTGATGATTATATGTAGAAGTCCGCATGCTTTATTGGGCTAATGAAATATATGTGGATCCTCGTGTTTCGAAGCCGGATTTGGTAAAACGTTGCACTGATCACCTAAGCGGCACGGGTGGTCCCCATTAGAGGTTCATGGCGCCATAAGGTCGTTGAACAGGTTTTGTGTGAAATATAGTAGAGTCTAGGACTGCTTTTATTGTCCTGGTGGCCCAGAGGTAGCATACCCCGGTCACAATTATAAGATCGTGGGTTTGATTCCTGGTGGGGTGAGGTGTTGATTATATGTAAAAGTCCGCTTGCTTTATTGGGCTAATGAAATATATATGGATCATCGTGTTTCGAAGCTGCATTTGGTAAAACGTTGCTCTGATCACCTAAGCAGCACGGGTGGTCCCCATTAGAGGTTCACGGCGCCATAAGCTCGTTGAACAGGCTTTGTGTGAAATATAACAGAGTCTAGGACTGCTTTTAGTGTCCTGGTGGTCCACAGGAAGCATTCCCTGGTCACAATTATAAGATTGTAAGTTCAAATCCTGGTGGGATGAGGTTGTTGATTATATGTAGAAGTCCGCGTACTTTATTGGGCTAATGAAATATATATGGATACTCGTGTTTCCAAGCCGGATTTGGGAAAACGTTGCTCTGATCACCTAAGCCATAAGCTCGTTGAACAGGCTTTGTGTGAAATATAGCAGAGTCTAGGACTGCTTTTAGTGTCCTGGTTGCCCAGAGGTAGCGTTCCCCGGTCACTATTATAAGATCGTTGGTTTGAATCCTGGTGGGGTGAGGTGTTGATTATATGTAGAAGTCCGCTTGCTTTATTGGGCTAATGAAATATATATGGATCCTCGTGTTTCGAAGCCGGATTTGGTAAAACATTGCTCTGATCACCTAAGCGGCATGGGTGGTCCCCATTAGAGGTTCACGGCGCCATAAGCTCGTTGAACAGGCTTTGTGTGAAATATAACAGAGTCTAGGACTGCTTTTAGTGTCCTGGTGGCCCAGAGGTAGCGTTCCCCAGTCACAATTATAAGATTGTGGGTTCGAATCCTGGTGGGGTGAGGTGTTGATTATATGAAGAAGTGCGCGTGCTTTATTGGGCTAATGAAATATATATGGATCCTCGCGTTTCGAACCTGCATTTGGTAAAACGTTGCTCTGATCACCTAAGTGTCACGGGTGGTCTCCACTAGAGGTTCACAGCGCCATAAGCTCGTTGAACAGGTTTTGTGTGAAATATAGCAGAGTCTAGGACTGCTTTTATTGTCCTGGTGGCCCAGAGGTAGCGTTCCCCGGGTCACAATTATAAGATCGTGGGTTCAAATCCTGGTGGGGTGAGGTGTTGATTATATGTAGAAGTCCACGTTCTTTATTGGTCTAATGAAATATATCTGGATCCTCGTGTTTCGAAACCCCATTTGGTAAAGCGTTGTTATGATCACCTAAGCGGCACGGGTGGTCCCCATTAGAGGTTCATGGCGCCATAAGCTCGTTGAACAGGATTTGTGTGAAATATAGCAGAGTCTAGGACTGCTCCTATTGTCCTGGTGGCCCATAGGTAGCGTTCCCCGGTCACAATTATAAGATCGTGGGTTCAAATCCTGGTGGGGTGAGGTGTTGATTATATGTAGAAGTCCGCGTGCTTTATTGGGCTAATGAAATATATATGGATCCTCGTGTTTCCAAGCCGGATTTGGTAAAACGTTGCTCTGATCACCTAAGCGGCATGGGTGGTCCCCTATAGTGGTTCACGGTGCAATAAGCTCATTGAACAGGCTTTGTGTGAAATATAACAGAGTCTAGGACTGCTTATAGTGTCCTGGTGGCTCAGAGGTAGCGTTCCCCGGTCACAATTATAAGATCGTGGGTTCGAATCCTGGTGGGGTGAGGTGTTGATTATATGAAGAAGTCCGTGTTCTTTATTGGGCTAATGAAATATATATGGATCCTCGTGTTTCGAAGCCGGATTTGGTAAAACGTTGCTCTGATCACCTAAGCGGCACGGGTGGTCCCCATTAGAGGTTCACGGCGCCATAAGCTCGTTGAACAGGCTTTGTGTGAAATATAGAAGAGTCTAGGACTGCTTTTTGTGTCCTGGTGGCCCAGAGGTAGCGTTCCCCGGTCACAATTATAAGATCGTGGGTTTGAATCCTGGTGGGGTGAGGTGTTGATTATATGTAGAAGTCCGCGTGCTTTATTGGGCTAATGAAATATATATGGATCCTCGTGTTTCGAAGCTGCATTTGGTAAAACGTTGCTCTGATCACCTAAGCGGCACGGGTGGTCCCCATTAGAGGTTCACGGCGCCATAAGCTCGTTGAACAGGCTTTGTGTGAAATATAGCAGAGTCTAGGACTGCTTTTAGTGTCCTGGTGGCCCAGAGGTAGCGTTCCCCGGTCACAATTATAAGATCGTGGTTTCGAATCCTGGTGGGGTGAGGTGTTGATTATATGTAGAAGTCCGCGTGCTTTATTGGGCTAATGAAATATATATGGATCCTCGTGTTTCCAAGCCGGATTTGGTAAAACGTTGCTCTGATCACCTAAGCGGCACGGGTGGTATAAGCTCGTTGAACAGGCTTTGTGTGAAATATAGCAGAGTCTAGGACTGCTTTTAGTGTCCTGGTGGCCCAGAGGTAGCGTTCCCCGGTCACAATTATAAGATCGTGGGTTCGAATCCTGGTGGGGTGAGGTGTTGATTATATGTAGAAGTCCGCGTGCTTTATTGGGCTAATGAAATATATATGGATCCTCGTGTTTCGAAGCCGCATTTGGTAAAACGTTGCTCTGATCACCTAAGCGGCATGGGTGGTCCCCATTAGAGGTTCACGGCGCCATAAGCTCGTTGAACAGGCTTTGTGTGAAATATAACAGAGTCTAGGACTGCTTTTAGTGTCCTGGTGGCCCAGAGGTAGCGTTTCCCGGTCACAATTATAAGATCGTGGATTCGAATCCTGGTGAGGTGAGGTGTTGATTATATGTAGAAGTCCGCGTGCTTTATTGGGCTAATGAAATATATATGGATCCTCGTGTTTCGAAGCCGCATTTGGTAAAACGTTGCTCTGATCACCTAAGCGACACGGGTGGTCCCCTATAGTGGTTCACAGCGCCATAAGCTCGTTGAACAGGCTTTGTGTGAAATATAGCAGAGTCTAGGACTGCTTTTATTGTCCTGGTGGCCCAGAGGTAGCGTTCCCCGGTCACAATTATAAGATCGTGGTTCAAATCCTGGTGGGGTGAGGTGTTGATTATATGTAGAAGTCCACGTGCTTTATTGGTCTAATGAAATATATCTGGATCCTCGTGTTTCGAAGCCGGATTTGGTAAAACGTTGCTCTGATCACCTACGCTGCACGGGTGGTCCCCATTAGAGGTTCATGGCGCCATAAGGTCGTTGAACAGGCTTTGTGTGAAATATAACAGAGTCTAGGGCTGCTTATGGTGTCCTGGTGGCCCATAGGTAGCGTTCCCCGGTCACAATTATAAGATCGTGGATTCGAATCCTGGTGGGGTGAGGTGATGATTATATGTAGAAGTCCGCATGCTTTATTGGGCTAATGAAATATATGTGGATCCTCGTGTTTCGATGCCGGATTTGGTAAAACATTGCTCTGATCACCTAAGCGACACGGGTGGTTCCCTATAGTGGTTCACAGCGCCATAAGCTCGTTGAACAGGCTTTGTTTGAAATATAGCAGAGTCTAGGACTGCTTTATTGTCCTGGTGGCCCAGAGGTAGCGTTTCCCGGTCACAATTATAAGATCGTGGGTTCAAATCCTGGTGGGGTGAGGTGATGATTATATGTAGAAGTCCGCATGCTTTATTGGGCTAATGAAATATATGTGGATCCTCGTGTTTCGAAGCCGGATTTGGTAAAACGTTGCACTGATCACCTAAGCGGCACGGGTGGTCCCCATTAGAGGTTCATGGCGCCATAAGGTCGTTGAACAGGTTTTGTGTGAAATATAGTAGAGTCTAGGACTGCTTTTATTGTCCTGGTGGCCCAGAGGTAGCATACCCCGGTCACAATTATAAGATCGTGGGTTTGATTCCTGGTGGGGTGAGGTGTTGATTATATGTAAAAGTCCGCTTGCTTTATTGGGCTAATGAAATATATATGGATCATCGTGTTTCGAAGCTGCATTTGGTAAAACGTTGCTCTGATCACCTAAGCAGCACGGGTGGTCCCCATTAGAGGTTCACGGCGCCATAAGCTCGTTGAACAGGCTTTGTGTGAAATATAACAGAGTCTAGGACTGCTTTTAGTGTCCTGGTGGTCCACAGGAAGCATTCCCTGGTCACAATTATAAGATTGTAAGTTCAAATCATGGTGGGATGAGGTTGTTGATTATATGTAGAAGTCCGCGTACTTTATTGGGCTAATGAAATATATATGGATACTCGTGTTTCCAAGCCGGATTTGGGAAAACGTTGCTCTGATCACCTAAGCCATAAGCTCGTTGAACAGGCTTTGTATGAAATAGAGCAGAGTCTAGGACTGCTTTTAGTGTCCTGGTTGCCCAGAGGTAGCGTTCCCCGGTCACTATTATAAGATCGTTGGTTTGAATCCTGGTGGGGTGAGGTGTTGATTATATGTAGAAGTCCGCTTGCTTTATTGGGCTAATGAAATATATATGGATCCTCGTGTTTCGAAGCCGGATTTGGTAAAACATTGCTCTGATCACCTAAGCGGCCCGGGTGGTCCCCATAAGAGGTTCACGGCGCCATAAGCTCGTTGAACATGCTTTGTGTGAAATATAACAGAGTCTAGGACTGCTTTTAGTGTCCTGGTGGCCCAGAGGTAGCGTTCCCCAGTCACAATTATAAGATTGTGGGTTCGAATCCTGGAGGGTGAGGTGTTGATTATATGAAGAAGTGCGCGTGCTTTATTGGGCTAATGAAATATATATGGATCCTCGCGTTTCGAACCTGCATTTGGTAAAACGTTGCTCTGATCACCTAAGTGTCACGGGTGGTCTCCACTAGAGGTTCACAGCGCCATAAGCTCGTTGAACAGGTTTTGTGTGAAATATAGCAGAGTCTAGGACTGCTTTTATTGTCCTGGTGGCCCAGAGGTAGCGTTCCCCGGGTCACAATTATAAGATCGTGGGTTCAAATCCTGGTGGGGTGAGGTGTTGATTATATGTAGAAGTCCACGTTCTTTATTGGTCTAATGAAATATATCTGGATCCTCGTGTTTCGAAACCCCATTTGGTATAGCGTTGTTATGATCACCTAAGCGGCACGGGTGGTCCCCATTAGAGGTTCATGGCGCCATAAGCTCGTTGAACAGGATTTGTGTGAAATATAGCAGAGTCTAGGACTGCTCCTATTGTCCTGGTGGCCCATAGGTAGCGTTCCCCGGTCACAATTATAAGATCGTGGGTTCAAATCCTGGTGGGGTGAGGTGTTGATTATATGTAGAAGTCCGCGTGCTTTATTGGGCTAATGAAATATATATATGGATCCTCGTGTTTCCAAGCCGGATTTGGTAAAACGTTGCTCTGATCACCTAAGCGGCATGGGTGGTCCCCTATAGTGGTTCACGGTGCAATAAGCTCATTGAACAGGCTTTGTGTGAAATATAACAGAGTCTAGGACTGCTTATAGTGTCCTGGTGGCTCAGATGTAGCGTTCCCCGGTCACAATTATAAGATCGTGGGTTCGAATCCTGGTGGGGTGAGGTGTTGATTATATGAAGAAGTCCGTGTTCTTTATTGGGCTAATGAAATATATATGGATCCTCGTGTTTCGAAGCCGCATTTGGTAAAACGTTGCTCTGATCACCCAAGCGGACCGGGTGGTCCCCATTAGAGGTTCACGGCGCCATAAGCTCGTTGAACAGGCTTTATGTGAAATATAGAAGTGTCTAGTACTGCTTATGGTGTCCTGGTGGCCCAGAGGTAGCGTTCCCCGGTCACTATTATATGATCGTTGGTTTGAATCCTGGTGGGGTGAGGTGTTGATTATGCTTAGAAGTCCACGTGCTTTATTGGGCTAACGAAATATATATGGATCCTCGCCTTTCGAAGCTGCATTTGGTAAAACATTGCTCTGATCACCTAAGTGGCACGGGTGGTCCCCATTAGAGGTTCATGGCGCCATAAGGTCGTTGAACAGGTTTTGTGTGAAATATAGTAGAGTCTAGGACTGCTTTTATTGTCCTGGTGGCCCAGAGGTAGCATACCCCGGTCACAATTATAAGATCGTGGGTTTGATTCCTGGTTGGGTGAGGTGTTGATTATATGTAAAAGTCCGCTTGCTTTATTGGGCTAATGAAATATATATGGATCCTCGTGTTTCCAAGCCGGATTTGGTAAAACGTTGCCCTGATCACCTAAGCGGCACGGGTGGTCCCCTATAATGTTTCACGGTGCCATAAGCTCGTTGAACAGGCTTTGTGTGAAATATAACAGAGTCTAGGACTGCTTTTAGTGTCCTGGTGGCCCAGAGGTAGCATTCCCCGGGTCACAATTATAAGATCGTGAGTTCAAATCCTGGTGGGGTGAGGTGTTGATTATATGTAGAAGTCCACGTGCTTTATTGGTCTAATGAAATATATCTGGATCCTCGTGTTTCGAAACCCCATTTGGTAAAACGTTGTTATGATCACCTAAGTGGCACGGGTGGTCCCCATTAGAGGTTCATGGCGCCATAAGCTCGTTGAACAGGCTTTGTGTGAAATATAGCAGAGTCTAGGACTGCTCCTATTGTCCTGGTGGCCCATAGGTAGCTTTCCCCGGTCACTGTTAGAAGATCGTGGGTTCAAATCCTGGTGGGGTGAGGTGTTGATTATATGTAAAAGTCCGCGTGCTTTATTGGGCTAATGAAATATATATGGTTCATCGTGTTTGGAAGCTGCATTTGGTAAAACGTTGCTCTGATCACCTAAGCAGCACGGGTGGTCCCCATTAGAGGTTCACGGCGCCATAAGCTCGTTGAACAGGCTTTGTGTGAAATATAACAGAGTCTAGGACTGCTTTTAGTGTCCTGGTGGTCCACAGGAAGCATTCCCTGGTCACAATTATAAGATTGTAAGTTCAAATCATGGTGGGATGAGGTTGTTGATTATATGTAGAAGTCCGTGTGCTTTATTGGGCTAATGAAATTTATATGGATCCTCGTGTTTCGAAGCCGGATTTGGTAAAACGTTGCTCTGATCACCTAAGCGGCCCGGGTGGTCCCCATAAGAGGTTCACGGCGCCATAAGCTCGTTGAACATGCTTTGTGTGAAATATAACAGAGTCTAGGACTGCTTTTAGTGTCCTGGTGGCCCAGAGGTAGCGTTCCCCAGTCACAATTATAAGATTGTGGTTTCGAATCCTGGAGGGTGAGGTGTTGATTATATGAAGAAGTGCGCGTGCTTTATTGGGCTAATGAAATATATATGGATCCTCGCGTTTCGAAGCTGCATTTGGTAAAACGTTGCTCTGATCACCTAAGTGTCACGGGTGGTCTCCATTAGAGGTTCACGGCACCATAAGCTCATTGAACAGGCTTTGTGTGAAATATAACAGAGTCTAGGACTGCTTTTAGTGTCCTGATGGCCCAGACGTAGCGGTCCCCGGTCACAATTATAAGATCGTTGGTTCAAATCCTGATGGGGTGAGGTGTTGATTATATGTAGAAGTCCGCGTGCTATATTGGGCTACTGAAATATATATGGATCCTCGTGTTTCCAAGCAGGATTTGATAAAACATTGCTCTGATCACCTAAGCGACACGGGTGGTCCCCATTAGAGGTTCATGGCGCCATAAGCTCGTTGAACAGGCTTTGTGTGAAATATAGCAGAGTCTAGGACTGCTTTTATTGCCCTGGTGGCCCAGAGGTAGCATTCCCCGGGTCACAATTATAAGATCGTGGGTTCAAATCCTGGTGGGATGAGGTGTTGATTATATGTAGAAGTCCACGTGCTTTATTGGTCTAATGAAATATATCTGGATCCTCGTGTTTCGAAACTCCATTTGGTAAAACGTTGTTATGATCACCTAAGCGGCACGGGTGGTCCCCATTAGAGGTTCATGGCGCCATAAGCTCGTTGAACAGGCTTTGTGTGAAATATAGCAGAGTCTAGGACTGCTCCTATTGTCCTGGTGGCCCATAGGTAGCTTTCCCCGGTCACTATTAGAAGATCGTGGGTTCAAATCCTGGTGGGGTGAGGTGTTGATTATATGTAAAAGTCCGCGTGCTTTATTGGGCTAATGAAATATATATGGATCATCGGGTTTCGAAGCTGCATTTGGTAAAACGTTGCTCTGATCACCTAAGCAGCACTGGTGGTCCCCATTAGAGGTTCACGGCGCCATAAGCTCGTTGAACAGGCTTTGTGTGAAATATATCAGAGTCTAAGACTGCTTTTAGTGTCCTGGTGGTCCACAGGAAGCATTCCCTGGTCACAATTATAAGATTGTAAGTTCAAATCATGGTGGGATGAGGTTGTTGATTATATGTAGAAGTCCGCGTACTTTATTGGGCTAATGAAATATATATGGATACTCGTGTTTCTAAGCTGGATTTGGGAAAACGTTGCTCTGATCACCTAAGCCATAAGCTCGTTGAACAGGCTTTGTGTGAAATATAGCAGAGTCTAGGACTGCTTTTAGTGTCCTGGTGGCCCAGAGGTAGCGTTCCCCGGTCACTATTATAAGATCGTTGGTTTGAATCCTGGTGGGGTGAGGTGTTGATTATATGTAGAAGTCCGCTTGCTTTATTGGGCTAATGAAATATATATGGATCCTCGTGTTTCGAAGCCGGATTTGGTAAAACATTGCTCTGATCACCTAAGCGGCATGGGTGGTCCCCATTTGAGGTTCACGGCGCCATAAGCTCGTTGAACAGGCTTTGTGTGAAATATAACAGAGTCTAGGACTGCTTTTAGTGTCCTGATGGCCCAGAGGTAGTGTTCCCCGGTCACAATTATAAGATCGTGGGTTCGAATCCTGGTGGGATGAGGTGTTGATTATATGTAGAAGTCCGTGTGCTTTATTGGGCTAATGAAATTTATATGGATCCTCGTGTTTCGAAGCCGGATTTGGTAAAACGTTGCTCTGATCACCTAAGCGGCCCGGGTGGTCCCCATAAGAGGTTCACGGCGCCATAAGCTCGTTGAACATGCTTTGTGTGAAATATAACAGAGTCTAGGACTGCTTTTAGTGTCCTGGTGGCCCAGAGGTAGCGTTCCCCAGTCACAATTATAAGATTGTGGTTTCGAATCCTGGAGGGTGAGGTGTTGATTATATGAAGAAGTGCGCGTGCTTTATTGGGCTAATGAAATATATATGGATCCTCGCGTTTCGAAGCTGCATTTGGTAAAACGTTGCTCTGATCACCTAAGTGTCACGGGTGGTCTCCATTAGAGGTTCACGGCACCATAAGCTCATTGAACAGGCTTTGTGTGAAATATAACAGAGTCTAGGACTGCTTTTAGTGTCCTGATGGCCCAGACGTAGCGGTCCCCGGTCACAATTATAAGATCGTTGGTTCAAATCCTGATGGGGTGAGGTGTTGATTATATGTAGAAGTCCGCGTGCTATATTGGGCTAATGAAATATATATGGATCCTCGTGTTTCCAAGCCGGATTTGATAAAACATTGCTCTGATCACCTAAGCGACACGGGTGGTCCCCATTAGAGGTTCATGGCGCCATAAGCTCGTTGAACAGGCTTTGTGTGAAATATAGCAGAGTCTAGGACTGCTCCTATTGTCCTGGTGGCCCATAGGTAGCGTTCCCCGGTCACAATTATAAGATCGTGGGTTCAAATCCTGGTGGGGTGAGGTGTTGATTATATGAAGAAGTCCGTGTTCTTTATTGGGCTAATGAAATATATATGGATCCTCGTGTTTCGAGGCCGCATTTGGTAAAACGTTGCTCTGATCACCCAAGCGGCCCGGGTGGTCCCCATTAGAGGTTCACGGCGCCATAAGCTCGTTGAACAGGCTTTGTGTGAAATATAGAAGAGTCTAGGACTGCTTTTAGTGTCCTGGTGGCCCAGAGGTAGCGTTCCCCGGTCACTATTATATGATCGTTGGTTTGAATCCTGGTGGGGTGAGGTGTTGATTATATGTAGAAGTCCACGTGCTTTATTGGGCTAACGAAATATATATATGGATCCTCGCCTTTCGAAGCTGCATTTGGTAAAACATTGCTCTGATCACCTAAGTGGCACGGGTGGTCTCCATTAGAGGTTCACGGCACCATAAGCTCGTTGAACAGGTTTTGTGTGAAATATAGAAGAGTCTAGGACTGCTTTTATTGTCCTGGTGACCCAGAGGTAGCGTTCCCCGGTCACAATTAGAAGATCGTGGGTTCAAATCCTGGTGGGGTGAGGTGTTGATTATATGTAGAAGTCCGCGTGCTTTATTGGGCTAATGAAATATAAATGGATCCTCGTGTTTCGAAGCCGGATTTGGTAAAACGTTGCTCTGATCACCTAAGCGGCACGGATGGTCCCCATTAGAGGTTCACAGCACCATAAGCTCGTTGAACAGGCTTTGTGTGAAATATAGCAGAGTCTAGGACTGCTTTTATTGTCCTGGTGGCCCAGAGGTAGCGTTCCACGGTCACAATTAGAAGATCGTGGGTTCGAATCCTGGTGGGGTGAGGTGTTGATTATATGTAGAAGTCCGCGTGCTATATTGGGCTAATGAAGTATATA
This sequence comes from Homarus gammarus, assembly GCA_958450375.1. Lineage (NCBI taxonomy): Eukaryota > Metazoa > Arthropoda > Malacostraca > Decapoda > Nephropidae > Homarus > Homarus gammarus. The sequence continues at coordinate 517,351 of CAUDMG010002563.1, read as the reverse complement.
TGGATCCTCGTGTTTTGAAGCCGCATTAGGTAAACCGTTGCTCTGATCACCTAAGCGGCATGGGTGGTCCCCATTAGAGGTTCACGGCGCCATAAGCTCGTTGAACAGGCTTTGTGTGAAATATAGCAGAGTCTAGGACTGCTTTTATTGTCCTGGTGGCCCAGAGGTAGCGTTCCCCGGTCACAATTAGAAGATCGTGGGTTCAAATCCTGGTGGGGTGAGGTGTTGATTATATGTAGAAGTCCGCGTGCTTTATTGGGCTAATGAAATATATATATGGATCCTCGTGTTTCGAAGCTGCATTTGGTAAAACGTTGCTCTGATCACCTAAGCGGCACTGGTGGTCCCCTATAGTGGTTCACAGCGCCATAAGCTCGTTGAACAGGCTTTGTGTGAAATATAGTAGAGTCTAGGACTGCTTTTATTGTCCTGGTGGCCCAGAGGTAGGATACCCCGGTCATAATTATAAGATAGTGGGTTTGAATCCTGGTGGGGTGAGGTGTTGATTATATGTAGAAGTCCGAGTGCTTTATTGGGCTAATGAAATATATATGGATTCTCGTGTTTCCAAGCCGGATTTGGTAAAACGTTGCTCTGATCACCTACGCGGCACGGGTGGTCCCCATTAGAGGTTCATGGCGCCATAAGGTCGTTGAACAGGCTTTGTGTGAAATATAACAGAGTCTAGGACTGCTTATGGTGTCCTGGTGTCCCATAGGTAGCGTTCCTCGGTAACAGTTATAAGATTGTGGGTTCGAATCCTGGTGGGGTGAGGTGTTGATTATATGTAGAAGTCCACGTGCTTTATTGGGCTAATGAAATATATATGGATCCTCGTGTTTCGAAGCCGCATTTGGTAAAACGTTGCTCTCATCACCTAAGCGGCACGGGTGGTCCCCTATAGTGGTTCACAGCGCCATAAGCTCGTTGAACAGGCTTTGTGTGAAATATAGTAGAGTCTAGGACTGCTTTTATTGTTCTGGTGGCCCAGAGGTAGGATACCCCGGTCACAATTATAAGATCGTGGGTTTGAATCCTGGTGGGGTGAGGTGTTGATTATATGTTGCTTATATGTAGAAGTCCGCGTGCTTTATTGGGCTAATGAAATATATATGGATCCTCCTTGTTTCGAAGCCGCATTTGGTAAAACGTTGCTCTGATCACCTAAGCGGCACGGGTGGTCCCCATTAGAGGTTCACGGTGCCATAAGCCCGTTGAACAGGCTTTGTGTGAAATATAGTAGAGTCTAGGACAGCTTTTATTGACCTAGTGGCCCAGAGGTAGCATAACCCGGTCACAATTTTAAGATCATGTGTTTGAATCCTGGTGGGGTTAGGTGTTGATTATATGTAGAAGTCCGCGAGCTTTATTGGGCTAATGAAATATATATGGACCCTCGTGTTTTGAAGCCGCATTTGGTAAAACGTTGCTCTGATCACCTAAGCGGCACGGGTGGTCCCCACTAGAGGTTCACGACGCCAAAAGCTCGTTGAACAGGCTTTGTGTGAAATATAGAAGAGTCTAGGACTGCTTTATTGTCCTGGTGGCCCAGAGGAAACGTTCCCCGGTCACAATTATAAGATCGTGGCTTCAAATCCTGGTGGGGTGAGGTGTTGATTATATGTAGAAGTAAGCGTGCTTTATTGGGCTAATGAAATATATATGGATCCTCGTGCTTCGAAACCGGATTTGGTAAAACGTTGCTCTGATCACCTAAGCGGCACGGGTGGTCCCCATTAGAGGTTCATGGCGCCATAAGGTCGTTGAACAGGCTTTGTGTGAAATATAATAGAGTCGAGGACTTATTTTATTGTCCTGGTTGCCCCGAGGTAGCGTTCCCCGGTACACAATTATAAGATCGTGGGTTCAAATCCTGGTGGGGTGAGGTGTTGATTATATGTAGAAGTCCGCGTGCTTTATTGGGCTAATGAAATATCTATGGATCCTCGTGTTTCCAAGCCGGATTTGGTAAAACGTTCCTCTTATCACCTAAGCGGCATGGGTGGTCCCCATTAGAGGTTCATCGCGCCATAAGGTCGTTGAACAGGCTTTGTGTGAAATATAGAGAGTCTAGGACTGCTTTTATTGTCCTGGTTGCCCAGAGGTAGCGTTCCCTGATCACAATTATAAGATCGTGGGGTCAAATCCTGCTGTGGTGAGGTGTTGATTATATGTAGAAGTCCGCATGCTTTATTGGGCTAATGAAATATATATGGATCCTCGTGTTTTGAAGCAGCATTTGGTAAAACGTTGCTCTGATCACCTAAGGGGCACGGGTGGTCCCCTATAGTGGTTCACAGCGTCATAAGGCCGTTGAACAGGCTTTGTGTGAAATATAGTAGAGTCTAGGACTGATTATAGTGTCCTGGTGGCCCATAGGTAGCGTTCCTCGGTCACAATTATTAGATCGTGGGTTCGAATGCTGGTGGAGTGAGGTGTTGATTATATGTAGAAGTCCGTGTGCTTTATTGGGTTAATGAAATATATATGGATCCTCGTGTTTCGAAGCCGGATTTGGTAAAACGTTGCTCTGATCACCTAAGCGGCGCGGGTGGTCCCCATTAGAGGTTCATGGCACCATAAGGTCGTTGAACAGGCTTTGTGTGAAATATAGTAGAGTCTAGGACTTATTTTATTGTCCTGGTTGCCCCGAGGTAGCGTTCCCCGGTACACAATTATAAGATCGTGGGTTCAAATCCTGGTGGGGTGAGGTGTTGATTATATGTAGAAGTCCGCGTGCTTTATTGGGCTAATGAAATATCTATGGATCCTCGTGTTTCCAAGCCGGATTTGGTAAAACGTTCCTCTTATCACCTAAGCGGCATGGGTGGTCCCCATTAGAGGTTCATCGCGCCATAAGGTCGTTGAACAGGCTTTGTGTGAAATATAGAGAGTCTAGGACTGCTTTTATTGTCCTGGTTGCCCAGAGGTAGCGTTCCCTGATCACAATTATAAGATCGTGGGGTCAAATCCTGCTGTCGTGAGGTGTTGATTATATGTAGAAGTCCGCATGCTTTATTGGGCTAATGAAATATATATGGATCCTCGTGTTTTGAAGCAGCATTTGGTAAAACGTTGCTCTGATCACCTAAGGGGCACGGGTGGTCCCCTATAGTGGTTCACAGCGTCATAAGGCCGTTGAACAGGCTTTGTGTGAAATATAGTAGAGTCTAGGACTGCTTATAGTGTCCTGGTGGCCCATAGGTAGCGTTCCTCGGTCACAATTATAAGATCGTGGGTTCGAATGCTGGTGGAGTGAGGTGTTGATTATATATAGAAGTCCGTGTGCTTTATTGGGTTAATGAAATATATATGGATCCTCGTGTTTCGAAGCCGGATTTGGTAAAACGTTGCTCTGATCACCTAAGCGGCGCGGGTGGTCCCCATTAGAGGTTCATGGTGCCATAAGGTCGTTGAACAGGCTTTGTGTGAAATATAGTAGAGTCTAGGACTGCTTATAGTGTCCTGGTGGCCCATAGGTAGCGTTCCCCGGTCACAATTATAAGATCGTGGGTTCAAATCCTGGTGGGGTGAGGTGTTGCTTATATGTAGAAGTCCGCGTGCTTTATTGGGCTAATGAAATATATATGGATCCTCCTTGTTTCGAAGCCGCATTTGGTAAAACGTTGCTCTGATCACCTAAGCGGCACGGGTGGTCCCCATTAGAGGTTCACGGTGCCATAAGCCCGTTGAACAGGCTTTGTGTGAAATATAGCAGAGTATAGGACTGCTTTAATTGTTCTGGTGGCCCAGAGGTAGCGTTCCCCGGTCACAATTATAAGATCGTGGCTTCAAATCCTGGTGGGGTGAGGCGTTGATTATATCTAGAAGTCCTCGTGCTTTATTGGGTTAATGAAATATATATGGATCCTCATGTTTCGAAGCCGCATTTGTTAAAGCGTTGGTCTGATCACCTAAGCGGCACGGGTTGTCCCCTATAGTGGTTCACAGCGCCATAAGCTCGTTGAACAGGCTTTGTGTGAAATATAGCAGAGTCTAGGACAGCTTTTATTGACCTAGTGGCCCAGAGGTAGCGTTCCCCGGTCACAATTATAAGATCTTGGGTTCAAATCCTGGTGGGGTGAGGTGTTCATTATATGTAGAAGTCCGCGTGCTTTATTGGGCTAATGAAATAAATATGGATCCTCCTTGTTTCGAAGCAGCATTTGCTAAAACGTTGCTCTGATCACCTAAGCGGCACGGGTGGTCCCCTTTAGAGGTTCACGGCGCCATAAGCCCGTTGAACAGGCTTTGTGTGAAATATAGCAGAGTCTAGGAATGCTTTTATTGTCCTGGTGGCCCAGAGGTAGCGTCCCCCGGTCACAATTATAAGATCGTGGGTTCAAATCCTGGTGGGGTGAGGTGTTGATTATTTGTAGAAGTCCGCGTGCTTTATTGGGCTAATGAAATATATATGGATCCTCGTGTTTCGAAACCGGATTTGGTAAAACGTTGCTCTGATCACCTAAGCGGCACGGGTGGTCCCCATTAGAGGTTCAAGGCGCCATAAGGTCGTTGAACAGGCTTTGTGTGAAATATAGTAGAGTCTAGGACTTATTTTATTGTCCTGGTTGCCCCGAGGTAGCGTTCCCCGGTACACAATTATAAGATCGTGGGTTCAAATCCTGGTGGGGTGAGGTGTTGATTATATGTAGAAGTCCGCGTGCTTTATTGGGCTAATGAAATATCTATGGATCCTCGTGTTTCCAAGCCGGATTTGGTAAAACGTTCCTCTTATCACCTAAGCGGCATGGGTGGTCCCCATTAGAGGTTCATCGCGCCATAAGGTCGTTGAACAGGATTTGTGTGAAATATAGAGAGTCTAGGACTGCTTTTATTGTCCTGGTTGCCCAGAGGTAGCGTTCCCTGATCACAATTATAAGATCGTGGGGTCAAATCCTGCTGTGGTGAGGTGTTGATTATATGTAGAAGTCCGCATGCTTTATTGGGCTAATGAAATATATATGGATCCTCGTGTTTTGAAGCAGCATTTGGTAAAACGTTGCTCTGATCACCTAAGGGGCACGGGTGGTCCCCTATAGTGGTTCACAGCGTCATAAGGCCGTTGAACAGGCTTTGTGTGAAATATAGTAGAGTCTAGGACTGCTTATAGTGTCCTGGTGGCCCATAGGTAGCGTTCCTCGGTCACAATTATTAGATCGTGGGTTCGAATGCTGGTGGAGTGAGGTGTTGATTATATGTAGAAGTCCGTGTGCTTTATTGGGTTAATGAAATATATATGGATCCTCGTGTTTCGAAGCTGCATTTGGTAAAACGTTGCTCTGATCACCTAAGCGGCACGGGTGGTCCCCTATAGTGGTTCACAGCGCCATAAGCTTGTTGAACAGACTTTGTGTGAAATATAGTAGAGTCTAGGACTGCTTTTATTGTCCTGGTGGCCCAGAGGTAGGATACCCCGGTCACAATTATAAGATAGTGGGTTTGAATCCTGGTTGGGTGAAGTGTTGATTATATGTAGAAGTCCGAGTGCTTTATTGGGCTAATGAAATATATATGGATTCTCGTGTTTCCAAGCCGGATTTGGTAAAACGTTGCTCTGATCACCTACGCGGCACGGGTGGTCCCCATTAGAGGTTCATGGCGCCATAAGGTCGTTGAACAGGCTTTGTGTGAAATATAACAGAGTCTAGGACTGCTTATGGTGTCCTGGTGTCCCATAGGTAGCGTTCCTCGGTAACAGTTATAAGATTGTGGGTTCGAATCCTGGTGGGGTGAGGTGTTGATTATATGTAGAAGTCCGCGTGCTTTATTGGGCTAATGAAATATATATGGATCCTCGTGTTTCGAAGCCGCATTTGGTAAAACGTTGCTCTCATCACCTAAGCGGCACGGGTGGTCCCCTATAGTGGTTCACAGCGCCATAAGCTCGTTGAACAGGCTTTGTGTGAAATATAGTAGAGTCTAGGACTGCTTTTATTGTTCTGGTGGCCCAGAGGTAGGATACCCCGGTCACAATTATAAGATCGTGGGTTTGAATCCTGGTGGGGTGAGGTGTTGATTTTATGTTGCTTATATGTAGAAGTCCGCGTGCTTTATTGGGCTAATGAAATATATATGGATCCTCCTTGTTTCGAAGCCGCATTTGGTAAAACGTTGCTCTGATCACCTAAGCGGCACGGGTGGTCCCCATTAGAGGTTCACGGTGCCATAAGCCCGTTGAACAGGCTTTGTGTGAAATATAGTAGAGTCTAGGACAGCTTTTATTGACCTAGTGGCCCAGAGGTAGCATAACCCGGTCACAATTTTAAGATCATGTGTTTGAATCCTGGTGGGGTTAGGTGTTGATTATATGTAGAAGTCCGCGAGCTTTATTGGGCTAATGAAATATATATGGACCCTCGTGTTTTGAAGCCGCATTTGGTAAAACGTTGCTCTGATCACCTAAGCGGCACGGGTGGTCCCCACTAGAGGTTCACGATGCCAAAAGCTCGTTGAACAGGCTTTGTGTGAAATATAGAAGAGTCTAGGACTGCTTTATTGTCCTGGTGGCCCAGAGGTAACGTTCCCCGGTCACAATTATAAGATCGTGGCTTCAAATCCTGGTGGGGTGAGGTGTTGATTATATGTAGAAGTAAGCGTGCTTTATTGGGCTAATGAAATATATATGGATCCTCGTGCTTCGAAACCGGATTTGGTAAAACGTTGCTCTGATCACCTAAGCGGCACGGGTGGTCCCCATTAGAGGTTCATGGCGCCATAAGGTCGTTGAACAGGCTTTGTGTGAAATATAGTAGAGTCTAGGACTTATTTTATTGTCCTGGTTGCCCCGAGGTAGCGTTCCCCGGTACACAATTATAAGATCGTGGGTTCAAATCCTGGTGGGGTGAGGTGTTGATTATATGTAGAAGTCCGCGTGCTTTATTGGGCTAATGAAATATCTATGGATCCTCGTGTTTCCAAGCCGGATTTGGTAAAACGTTGCTCTGATCACCTAAGCGGCGCGGGTGGTCCCCATTAGAGGTTCATGGCACCATAAGGTCGTTGAACAGGCTTTGTGTGAAATATAGTAGAGTCTAGGACTTATTTTATTGTCCTGGTTGCCCCGAAGTAGCGTTCCCCGGTACACAATTATAAGATCGTGGGTTCAAATCCTGGTGGGGTGAGGTGTTGATTATATGTAGAAGTCCGCGTGCTTTATTGGGCTAATGAAATATCTATGGATCCTCGTGTTTCCAAGCCGGATTTGGTAAAACGTTCCTCTTATCACCTAAGCGGCATGGGTGGTCCCCATTAGAGGTTCATCGCGCCATAAGGTCGTTGAACAGGCTTTGTGTGAAATATAGAGAGTCTAGGACTGCTTTTATTGTCCTGGTTGCCCAGAGGTAGCGCTCCCTGATCACAATTATAAGATCGTGGGGTCAAATCCTGCTGTCGTGAGGTGTTGATTATATGTAGAAGTCCGCATGCTTTATTGGGCTAATGAAATATATATGGATCCTCGTGTTTTGAAGCAGCATTTGGTAAAACGTTGCTCTGATCACCTAAGGGGCACGGGTGGTCCCCTATAGTGGTTCACAGCGTCATAAGGCCGTTGAACAGGCTTTGTGTGAAATATAGTAGAGTCTAGGACTGCTTATAGTGTCCTGGTGGCCCATAGGTAGCGTTCCTCGGTCACAATTATAAGATCGTGGGTTCGAATGCTGGTGGAGTGAGGTGTTGATTATATGTAGAAGTCCGTGTGCTTTATTGGGTTAATGAAATATATATGGATCCTCGTGTTTCGAAGCCGGATTTGGTAAAACGTTGCTCTGATCACCTAAGCGGCGCGGGTGGTCCCCATTAGAGGTTCATGGTGCCATAAGGTCGTTGAACAGGCTTTGTGTGAAATATAGTAGAGTCTAGGACTGCTTATAGTGTCCTGGTGGCCCATAGGTAGCGTTCCTCGGTCATAATTATAAGATCGTGGGTTCGAATGCTGGTGGAGTGAGGTGTTGATTATATGTAGAAGTCCGCGTGCTTTATTGGGTTAATGAAATATATATGGATCCTCGTGTTTCGAAGCCGGATTTGGTAAAACGTTGCTCTGATCACCTAAGCGGCACGGGTGGTCCCCATTAGAGGTTCACGGCGCCATAAGGTCGTTGAACAAGCTTTGTGTGAAATATAACAGAGTCTAGGACTGCTTATAGTGTCCTGGTGGCCCAAAGGTAACGTTCCTCGGTCACAATTATAAGATCGTGGGTTCGAATCCTGGTGGAGTGATGTGTTGATTATATGTAGAAGTCCGCGTGCTCTATTGGGCTAATGAAATATATATGGAACCTTGTGTTTCGAAGCCGGATTTGGTTAAACGTTGCTCTGATCACCTAAGTGGCACGGATGGTCCCCATTAGAGGTTCACAGCGCCATAAGCTCGTTCAACAGGCTTTGTGTGAAATATTGCAGAGTCTAGGACTGCTTTTATTGTCCTCGTGTCCCAGAGGTAGCGTTCCCCGGTCACAATTAGAAGATCGTGGGTTCGAATCCTGGTGGGGTGAGGTGTTGATTATATGTTGGAGGCGCGTGCTATATTGGGCAATGAAATATATATGGATCCTCGTGTTTCGAAGCCGGATTTGGTAAAACGTTGCTCTGATCACCTAAGCGGCACGGGTGGTCCCGATTAGAGGTTCACGGCGCCATAAGCTCGTTGAACAGGCTTTGTGTGAAATATACCAGAGTCTAGGACTGCTTTTATTGTCCTGGTGGCCCATAGGTAGCGTTCCCCGGTCACAATTATAAGATCGTGGGTTCAAATCCTGGTGGGGTGAGGTGTTCATTATATGTAGAAGTCCGCGTGCTTTATTGGGCTAATGAAATAAATATGGATCCTCCTTGTTTCGAAGCAGCATTTGCTAAAACGTTGCTCTGATCACCTAAGCGGCACGGGTGGTCCCCTTTAGAGGTTCACGGCGCCATAAGCCCGTTGAACAGGCTTTGTGTGAAATATAGCAGAGTCTAGGAATGCTTTTATTGTCCTGGTGGCCCAGAGGTAGCGTCCCCCGGTCACAATTATAAGATCGTGGGTTCAAATCCTGGTGGGGTGAGGTGTTGATTATTTGTAGAAGTCCGCGTGCTTTATTGGGCTAATGAAATATATATGGATCCTCGTGTTTCGAAAGCGGATTTGGTAAAACGTTGCTCTGATCACCTAAGCGGCACGGGTGGTCCCCATTAGAGGTTCAAGGCGCCATAAGGTCGTTGAACAGGCTTTGTGTGAAATATAGTAGAGTCTAGGACTTATTTTATTGTCCTGGTTGCCCCGAGGTAGCGTTCCCCGGTACACAATTATAAGATCGTGGGTTCAAATCCTGGTGGGGTGAGGTGTTGATTATATGTAGAAGTCCGCGTGCTTTATTGGGCTAATGAAATATCTATGGATCCTCGTGTTTCCAAGCCGGATTTGGTAAAACGTTCCTCTTATCACCTAAGCGGCATGGGTGGTCCCCATTAGAGGTTCATCGCGCCATAAGGTCGTTGAACAGGCTTTGTGTGAAATATAGAGAGTCTAGGACTGCTTTTATTGTCCTGGTTGCCCAGAGGTAGCGTTCCCTGATCACAATTATAAGATCGTGGGGTCAAATCCTGCTGTGGTGAGGTGTTGATTATATGTAGAAGTCCGCATGCTTTATTGGGCTAATGAAATATATATGGATCCTCGTGTTTTGAAGCAGCATTTGGTAAAACGTTGCTCTGATCACCTAAGGGGCACGGGTGGTCCCCTATAGTGGTTCACAGCGTCATAAGGCCGTTGAACAGGCTTTGTGTGAAATATAGTAGAGTCTAGGACTGCTTATAGTGTCCTGGTGGCCCATAGGTAGCGTTCCTCGGTCACAATTATTAGATCGTGGGTTCGAATGCTGGTGGAGTGAGGTGTTGATTATATGTAGAAGTCCGTGTGCTTTATTGGGTTAATGAAATATATATGGATCCTCGTGTTTCGAAGCCGGATTTGGTAAAACGTTGCTCTGATCACCTAAGCGGCGCGGGTGGTCCCCATTAGAGGTTCATGGTGCCATAAGGTCGTTGAACAGGCTTTGTGTGAAATATAGTAGAGTCTAGGACTGCTTATAGTGTCCTGGTGGCCCATAGGAAGCGTTCCTCGGTCATAATTATAAGATCGTGGGTTCGAATGCTGGTGGAGTGAGGTGTTGATTATATGTAGAAGTCCGCGTGCTTTATTGGGTTAATGAAATATATATGGATCCTCGTGTTTCGAAGCCGGATTTGGTAAAACGTTGCTCTGATCACCTAAGCGGCACGGGTGGTCCCCATTAGAGGTTCACGGCGCCATAAGGTCGTTGAACAAGCTTTGTGTGAAATATAACAGAGTCTAGGACTTCTTATAGTGTCCTGGTGGCCCAAAGGTAGCGTTCCTCGGTCACAATTATAAGATCGTGGGTTCGAATCCTGGTGGAGTGATGTGTTGATTATATGTAGAAGTCCGCGTGCTCTATTGGGCTATTGAAATATATATGGATCCTTGTGTTTCGAAGCCGGATTTGGTTAAACGTTGCTCTGATCACCTAAGTGGCACGGATGGTCCCCATTAGAGGTTCACAGCGCCAAAAGCTCGTTGAACAGGCTTTGTGTGAAATATAGCAGAGTCTAGGACTGCTTTTATTGTCCTCGTGTCCCAGAGGTAGCGTTCCCCGGTCACAATTAGAAGATCGTGGGTTCGAATCCTGGTGGGGTGAGGTGTTGATTATATGTAGAAGCCGCGTGCTATATTGGGCAATGAAATATATATGGATCCTCGTGTTTTGCAGCAGCATTTAGTAAAACGTTGCTCTGATCACCTAAGCGGCACGGGTGGTCCCCATTAGAGGTTCACGGCGCCATAAGCTCGTTGAACAGGCTTTGTGTGAAATATAGCAGAGTCTAGGACTGCTTTTATTGTCCTGGTGGCCCAGAGGTAGCGTTCCCCGGTCACAATTAGAAGATCGTGGGTTCGAATCCTGGTGGGGTGAGGTGTTGATTATATGTAGAAGTCCACGTGCTTTATTGGGCTAATGAAATATATATGGATCATCGTGTTTTGAAGCCGCATTTGGTAAAACGTTGCTCTGATCACCTAAGCGGCACGGGTGGTCCCCATTAGAGGTTCACGGCGCCATAAGCTCGTTGAACAGGCTTTGTGTGAAATTTAGCAGTCTTGGACTGCTTTTATTATCCTGGTGGCCCAGAGGTAGCGTTACTCGGTCACAATTATAAGATCGTGGGTTTAAATCCTGGTGGGGTGAGGTGTTGATTATATGTAGAAGTCCGCGTGCTTTATGGGGCTAATGAAATATATATGGATCCTCGTGTTTCGAAGCCGCATTTGGTAAAACGTTGCTCTGATCACCTAAGCGGCACGGGTGGTCCCGATTAGAGGTTCACGGCGCCATAAGCTCGTTGAACAGGCTTTGTGTGAAATATACCAGAGTCTAGGACTGCTTTTATTGTCCTGGTGGCCCATAGGTAGCGTTCCCCGGTCACAATTATAAGATCGTGGGTTCAAATCCTGGTGGGGTGAGGTGTTGCTTATATGTAGAAGTCTGCGTGCTTTATTGGGCTAATTAAATATATATGGATCCTCCTTGTTTCGAAGCCGCATTTGTTAAAACGTTGCTCTGATCACCTAAGTGGCACGGGTGGTCCCCATTAGAGGTTCACGGTGCCATAAGCCCGTTGAACAGGCTTTGTGTGAATTATAGCAGAGTATAGGACTGCTTTTATTGTCCTGGTGGCCCAGAGGTAGCGTTCCCCGGTCACAATTACAAGATCGTGGCTTCAAATCCTGGTGGGGTGAGGCGTTGATTATATGTAGAAGTCCTCGTGCTTTATTGGGTTAATGAAATATATATGGATCCTCATGTTTCGAAGCCGCATTTGTTAAAGCGTTGGTCTGATCACCTAAGCGGCACGGGTTGTCCCCTATAGTGGTTCACAGCGCCATAAGCTCGTTGAACAGGCTTTGTGTGAAATATAGCAGAGTCTAGGACAGCTTTTATTGACCTAGTGGCCCAGAGGTAGCGTTCCCCGGTCACATTGTTTGTTGTGTATTGAAGTATCATTAATATTTTAAGTGATAAATATTAAGGACTAAGTTGTTCTGAGTTGCCAATTTTTTTTTTGTTGCGCCATATGTGCCCTCATTATTATTTTCATATATAACGAAATTAAAGTTGCTAAGTTATGGGGGCCTGTGTCCGGGAGACTTTGGTGAAATTAAGTAAAATTAAGTTAAAATCAGTTAAAATCATCAGGAGTGAAGTTTGCGAATTATTTTTGGTGCAAAGTTTCTCCACTAGTCGGTAAGTGTTTAAAATGAAGCCTGGTGTGTAGTACCGTTCGTAAAGATGATTGGGTTTCGTTGGCTAAGCTTTATAAAGTAGAGATTAAGTCAAACTGGAAAAAGGCAACTATCAAAAATCCTGTAGTTAGAAGTTTGGTGGAAAAGTCAATTTTGGATGAGTCTGCGCTCACAAGAAATGTGTAGTACGTTAAATAGTCATTTTCGCTCCGTATTCACAAATGAAAACCTAGCACAGTTTCCAGAAGTTCATAAGGTATATAACGACAGTATAGAAAATATGTTGATGAATATCAATATTACTAGAAACGATGTGCTTAAAGTAATTAACAAACTGAAGCCTCATAAATTGCCTGGTCCAGACGAGGTATATGCTAGAATATTAAAAGAATGTAGAGATGAGTTGAGTAATCCATTAGCAGTTTTATTTAATAAGTCATTAGAATCTGGCCTAGTGCCAGAAGCTTGGAAACTTGCAAATGTAGTTCCGATTTTCAAAAAGGGTGATAAATCAATTGCATCAAATTACCGCCCCATTAGTCTCACGTCAATCATAGGCAAGTTGCTAGAGTCAATTATTGCTACAAAAATCAGAAGCCACCTTGAAACATTCAACTTAATTCATTCTTCTCAGCACGGGTTCACCCAGGGACGTTCTTGTCTCACAAATTTGATTAGCTTTTCCTCAGAAGTATATGAAGCGGTACATAATGATAAGTCATATGATATAATTTATTTAGATTTCAGTAAAGCATTCGATAGAGTCCCTCATGAGAGATTGATTAGGAAGGTAGAAGCACATGGAATAGGTGGATCATTATTAAAATGGATTAGGTCATGGTTAACTGGTAGGAAACAAAGAGTCAGCATAAATGGATTTAAGTCAGAATGGGGTGCGGTCAAAAGCGGAGTTCCCGAGGGATCTGTATTAGGCCCTCTGCTGTTTGTTATATTCATTAATGATCTTGATTTAGGCATAACTAGTAGGATTAGTAAATTTGCAGATGATACCAAAATGGGGAGAGTGACAAATTCAGACAGTGACTTTGAACACCTTCAAAGAGATCTAGATACCTTACATGAGTGTTCAGTAGACTGGCAAATGAATTTTAATACTGATAAATGCAAGGTACTACAGATAGGGAAGACGAATACAAACGTTAAGTATAAACTAGGTAACACGGAAATAGAAAACTCAGATTGTGAAAAAGATCTTGGTGTATTTGTTAGCAACGACTTGAAACCTAGAAAACAATGTATTAGCGTTCGCAACAAGGCAAACAGGATTCTTGGGTTCATATCTAGGAGTGTGGGTAACAGAACTGCTGACGTTATCTTGAAACTTTACCTAGCATTAGTGAGGCCACACATGGATTATGCGGTTCAATTCTGGTGTCCTTATTATAGAATGGACATAGATTCTTTGGAGAGAGTACAAAGAAGAATGACAAAAATGATCCATAATATTAGAAACCTTCCATATGAAGAAAGACTGAAAATCTTAGGCTTACATTCATTAGAGAGGCGTAGAGTTAGGGGAGATATGATAGAGGTGTACAAGTGGGTGAGTGGGATTAACAAGGGTAAAATGGAAGATGTTCTGAAGCTCAGTAATAACGAAATAACTAGAACAAATGGCTTTAAATTAGATAAATTCCGATTCAGAAAGGATATAGGCAAGCACTGGTTTGGTAATAGAGTTGTGGATATGTGGAATAGGCTACCGAGTGTTATAGTAGGATCGGGGACGCTAGGGAGCTTCAAGACGAAGTTGGATAGGCACACGGAAGTGCTGGGATGGGTGTGAAAGGGATCTGCCCTGTATGGGCCAGTCGGCCTCCTGCAGTATCCCACTTTCTTATGTTCTTATGTTCTTATGTAAGTGCGTGAGATGGAGGAAGATTCGTCAGTAAAGATAATAGAGTTGCAGTTAGAAAGAGAGAAGCTGGAGTGGGAAATGAAGTTAAGATTGCAGGAAAAAGAAATGGAGGACAGAGATAGAGAAAGGGAGGACAGAGAAAGAGAAAAGGCATACAAGTTAGAGTTGTCGGATAAGATTCCACTCTGGGGTCGAGCGACGTCAAATTTGATGTAATTAAAGTGACCAAGTTTGTGCCAAAATTTGACGAACATGATACGGAAGAGATTTTCATCCAATTTGAGCAGATTGCCACAACTCTTTCCTGGCCTCAGCAGTATTGGTCCTTGCTGATCCAGTCTGTCCTCGTGGGCAAAGGCCGTTCCACTTACTTGTCCCTAGCCTGCTCTCAGCAAAACGAGTATTCTGTGATCAAGGAAGCCATTTTGAAATCTTACCAGTTGACAGCAGAGTCATATGGTGATAAGTTTAGAAACACATTCGAATTGCCCGATCAGTCATATATCGAATATGGTCACACTGTCATAAGTTGCGCAACAGATGGCGATCGGCTACTGGAGTTAAACCCTCTGATGAACTTTGTGAATTGATTGCACTAGAGCAGTATTTGAGAGGTGTCCCCACAGACGTCCGTATGTACGTTTGTGAGAAGGAAGTTACAACTATTGAGAGAGCTGCCATTTTGGACGAAATTTTCAGGCTTATTCATAAGCATAAAGTTAATGAGGTTCCAGGCCAAGCCATGACTCCAGCTCAAGGCGGTATGCTCCTGTTTGGGAACAGAGGTAATAAACCCTCTCTTGAGAATGTTGGTAGAGGTTCTGATGGTCATGTCGGTAATGTGTTATGACTTCTGTGTGTTTTTATTGTAGAAAGCCTGGTCACTATATTGCCCAATGCCCTAAACTCAAAGCCAAGGAATCCCATGACAAGCCAGTTGCTAATTTTGCATTTGCTTCAGCAGATTGTGTTGGTGTAGATAATGTTGCTGCGGTTTCTGACCCAGTTTGTGTGGATCTTAAGGATTTGTTCCAGCCCTTTCAGTTTCCTGGTTTTGTGTCCGTGTCCGAGGGTAGTCCTGCTGTCCCTGTGAATATTTTGAGGGATACTGGTGCTTCACTCAGTATTCTGTTGAAAAGTGCTCTTCCATATTTGGAAGAGGCTTATACTGGTGAGCATGTTGTGTTGCGGTGCGTTATTGAACCACTTGCGTTCCTTTGTGTTAAGTGTATCTTCGGACGGAACTTTTGTCTCAGCCAGTTTCAGTAGGGGTTCAGGAGGTTTTGCCTGTGGAGGGATTAACGTTCCTCTTGGGAAATGATATAGCTGGTAGCCTTGTTGTTCCAGATCCAGTTGTGTGCTCTACACCTTTGAGTAATAACCCTGCTGCAGACCTTGTGAGTAAGTGTGTTGGGTTATTTCCTTCTTGTGCTGTAACCCATAGTCAAGTTTAAATGATGACATATCGAACAGATGTGAGTGATCAGAGTGATGTTTTGCCTGATTAAGATTTGAATGGACTGTTTGATGTTAAGCCAGAGCAGTTAGATGCAGGTTTAGTGGATCAACCTGTGAGTGATGTATCAAGTGATGTAAAGACAGATTCTAAGGATCATGTGAATGTTGATTTCAGTAGCCTTCCTGTCAGAAGAGAGATGTTGATTTCTGCTCAAGAGTCTGACCAGTCGTTGGTTCCATTATTTGCTATGGCCATATCAGAACCCGAGAGGCTTATGAATCTAGTGTTTCCTTAGGCATAGCAGATTTTTGCCGTACACGTCATGTATATCAGTTAGCTGGTAAGCCCAATCAAGTGTTGTGACCTGCACCTTTAAAACCTATATCTGTTGTTGATGAACCATTTGCAAAAGTAATCATTGATTGTGTGGGGCCACCATTCTAAAACAGAATGTGACAATGAATATTTGTTACCGGTGATGTGTGCTTCCACTAGATATCCGAACGCTATACTTGTGCTGGCACTTGGTTTATATTATATTATATCTATTGTATGTTATCAGATGTACTAAACAGTTTAGTTTGGGATTCTCTCCAAGTGAACTGATATTTGGCAGGAATATCTGTGGTCCCTTGAAACTATTGCATGAGAATTGGGTAGTGGAAGATGAATCAAGTACTGTAAATGAGTGTGTTGTTTATTTGAAGGAAAGGTTGAAACATGTACAGGAGTTTCCAAGGTGTAAAATGAAGGCAGCCCAAGAGGAAACTGCAGAAGATACAAGCTAAGTATCAGGATCCCTTTGAAGTTTTGAGTAAAGTGGGAGGTATTAATTGTGTCATAGCAAAGCCTGGACGTAGGAAGACTAAAAGAATAGTACATGTGAATCTGTTGAAACTCTATTGTGTTAGACCTGATAAGGTGGTGTGCAATACTGTGACATGTGATGAAGTGGAGGAGGATGACTTACTTAAGCATAACTTTGGGGTGTTGAAAGCTGATATCAAACTTAACAATTCTGATATGTTAAGTGACCCTTCTTCTAAATTGTGCCATCTACTACAGGACCAGAGGAGCGATATAATGTTTCTCCTACAGGAATTCCAACCCATCTTTGGTGATGTGCCGCAGCCTAGCCCGGTGGTGACCCATGGTGTTGTGTTGGTGGACAAAGCAGCCCCAGTGAAACAAGCACCCTACCGCCTGTCTCCCCAAAAAATCGGCATTCTTAATGACGAGGTGAAGTTCTTGATTGACAATAATTTGGCTGAATCTAGTGACAGTGAGCGGGCATCCCCTTGTGTTCTTGTCCCAAAGTCAGCTGCTACTATGAGAATGTGTACTGATTACAGAAAAGTAAACTCCCTCACAAAGGCAGACAGTTTTCGCCTTCCCTGTATTGATTATATAATTGATGCAGTAGGTGATGCAAAGTACATTGCAAAGATTGACTTACTTAAGAGGTATTATCAGGTACCCATGTCAGAGCGGGCGAGACGCATATCGGCATTTGTTACCCCTTATGGTTTGTATCAGTATACTGTTATGCCATTTGGAATGCGTAACTCCCCTTCAACTTTCCAACGTTTGATGTCAGTTGTCATTAATGATTTGGATGGTATCAGAGCATATCTTGACGACGTTGCTGTGTTCTCTTCCACACGGAGTGAACATATTGAGTCGCTTCCTTGTATGTTCAGTCGTCTGTTAACCTCGTTAAGAGTGAGTTTGGTCATGCCAAACTAGTATTTTTGGGACATGAGATTGGCTATATGACAGTGGCCCCAGTCCAGGCTAAAGTTGAGGTCATTGAAACCTTGCCCATACCCACGAACCGTAAGGCAGTCCAGTGGTTTTTGGGTATGGTGGGGTATTATAGGAGATTCTGCCCGAACTTTTGTGATGTTGCTAGACCATTAATTTATTTAATTAATCCTAAAAGAGATTTTGTGTGGACGGAAAGTTGTCAAGAGGCATTTGAGAAAATTAAGGCAACTTTGATGTCTAAACCAATATTAAGGGGACCAAACTTTGACGAGCCATTTGTTGTACAAGTAGATACGGTTGACATAGCAGCTGGGGCAGTTTTATTGCAAGCAGGTAGTAATGATGTTTTGCATCTGGTATCTTCCATATCTACTAAATTTAAGACTCATCAAAGAAATTACTCTACCATTGAGAAAGAAACAGCTGCATTGTTAATGGCTAATGGCGCTAGATAAATTTGATGTATACCTTGGGAACAGCAACCATAAAATAATTGTATATAGCGACCACAACCCCTTGCAATTTGGTACTCTCATGAAGAACGAAAATCACCGTTTAACTCGCTGGTGTTTGGCACTTCAACCATATAATATTGAAATTAAACATATCGAGGGTAAGGATAACATTATTGCTGAAACCCTATCCAGGCCATATTAGACAGATCTGATAATTGTGTATTGCCAATGTAAACCCTCCGGGTATTATTTTAAGAAGGGGGTGTGGGGTGTTATACATGGCATAATACACAGTAATACATTGCATTATGCATAGCGAAATATTTTTTTTGCTCGTTAACCTCCCCTTCCATTATGGTGTTGGCGTTGGTGTCGGTATGTATGTACAGTATGTAAAATATTTTGTATAATTATTTGTGAGCAAAATTGTCCTAAAATGTACGTATGTATGTTTAATTAGTTTTGCAGCCTAATGTAGGAGTTGTTTTATATTAGTGCTGTTAGGCTTGTAGTCCACCGATAAACTGTGGGTTGTGTCAGGCATTGCTGGCCATTGGAAGTGAGAGGACGTCTAAGTTTGTCAGTGGTGGATACCTTCTCAAATATGGTTTAGTGGAGTATTATATATTCAGTGCTGCTCTGTTAGTATTTATTGTGTGTAAAGTACAATCAATTGTCGTGTGGTACAGTGGTTTATGGTTTATATACTGTGCGCCTATTAGTTTTTTATTAAGGATGGAAAACCATGTGCAGTTTAACTTGGTAAGGAGTCATTACCCACTATGGATTGTCCTAAGTTAAATGTTTTCAAAGCCAGTAATTAGGTATATTATTTATTCTCTTGACTTAATTCATCCATTCATTATGTAACCTATACGTTTATTATGGTAAACTTTTCTTTATTAAACTTTATTTACATTTTTCGTGAATTGTATAATTCCAAACCTTCACTCCTTAACTGTTGTGATAAAGTAAGAGGGCTGTGATTGAACCCATGATGCACAATTTCGTCCTTATTTGTGTTTGTAACTTTTGCATTTAACATTGTTTGCCATGTATTGAAGTAACATTAATTTTAATTGATGAATACTAAGGACCAAGTTGTGCTGAGTTGCCAATTTGTTTTTTTGTTGTGCCATATGTGACCTCATTATTATATTCATCTTTAACGTAATTCAAGTTGCTAAGTTATGGCATAACACTATAATGATAAGAACGTCTGTAAAAAACAAGAACGAAATCGAAGAACTCCTTCTGTTGGTAATGCTGTTCTCAGACATTACCATATATTTCAATCAAGTATCTTTCATCGGGTATTTCTTTGCTTAAAGTTTATCTAATTTCTTATATAATGCAAAAATCCATTGTGCAGCAACACCTATATTCAAATTATTTTCTTGACTGAATCTGATTGTGAACCAGGGAAAAAGAATCGGGGAAGAATTTATTCAAGAAAGTTATGATACAGGTATAAGTACCTAGCGTTAATAATACAATATCATTTAATTCATATATTGACCGTTCAATTAAGTTACCTAATCAAAAACAATTAATCCTTTATGTTATTAACTGCAAAAGGCATAAGTTTTATGTTTGTTTTTTCTTTGAGACTATGCTTTTTCCACCCACGAAGCGAGTAAGTGAACGTCTAACATATTTATCTGGCCACATTAACACAGTTCCATCATTTACTTCGTCTTTAGGTTGGTGTATATATTCTTAACATCATTGTATCGTAACATAAAACTTCATGTTAAATATATATAACGATGAATAACCTTTGTTAAGTTTCCAAAAGCTTTGCATAAATTTTTCCTTGACAATGAAAAACATTTAAGAGAGTGGCTAAGTCTCAAACTGCAGAGGGAAACGCTGAATTCGTTGAATTTATAAAATTCTATATTTTTCTCTGTTATATTTATTTTTTTAACATGCTTTCCTAAAATTGATGACACATTCTTTATTCACCCTGAGCCTTAGCGGTATGTTGCGTGGATAAAACAGTTTCTGGACTCATTTCAGCCACTTCAGCATACACATGTTAAGGTTACATAGAGTTCATTCAGCTGTTCATTATCGTAAAATGTATCATTCAGGAAGGGAGCGCCGTTCTTCCCGCGGTTTAGTCAGCTGATGATTCGGCTGGAAGATGCAGGGATCATCACCTACTGGACCAAGGAGGTGATAGCCAGGCGGGTCAGGGAGAACAGAGAGGCTGCAGGAAAGAGCATCCAACCCAAGGTATAGGTCATCTGAGCCTTATTATATCCTCGTCTCATTTAACAGTGTGAATCATAGTAATCGATTCAATCACTGAAGTACATTAACGTTGCTGGTGAATATGTCGATGTATCAACAATTGTAGTAATATACTAGTAAATCTGTAAACCAGATAATTATAAAACAATCGATACAATAGGACTGTAGATACAAATCCCTTCTGGTGAACTTATTTGTACAATTTTTCAATTATATTTGAGGTTAAGACGTTAAGTCATATTGACTGACTTCCAACAAACTACCGTCTGTTTGAAATTTTGTAGCTGTGATCAGTCTTGGAATATGCTTTGTACTCATTACTTTTCAGCAATAAAATGAAGCTTTTATATGAAAAATAATCACACCTACTATACAACTAAGAGACACCATTTGACTGTTAACACCTCGTGTGTATTATTTCCCCAGGACGAAACCAGTGAAATAGTGTTGGGGTTTAGCCACCTGCAGGGCGCCTTTTATCTACTGTTTCTGGGCTCAAGCGTTGCGTTCCTCACCCTACTAGTAGAGAACTTCACCCATTCCCTCTACTCGTCTCAGTAAATGAACTGTAACGTGACCTCATAATACGGAGAATGTATTGGTGTGTATTGCCTATGTGGATTTTTGTTACCAGAACTCCCCTAAGGCTGTGACAACTTTGAATTTAATTATCTTGTTTGAAGTTTTTAATGTAATATTCTCTAACTCTCTCTATCCTTCCTTCTTTTATCCTCTACAGGTATTATATCGGCCACTGATTTCAGTCGTTGTGTTGGCTGACAAGACCTCGGCACAAGGCTGGCTACTTCCTTCTACAAATTTGTTATGGAATTCAGCCGATCCAGGATATATGCATTGCAGTACAGTCTTTCCAT
The DNA here is from genome assembly GCA_958450375.1 of Homarus gammarus. Taxonomy (NCBI): domain Eukaryota; kingdom Metazoa; phylum Arthropoda; class Malacostraca; order Decapoda; family Nephropidae; genus Homarus; species Homarus gammarus. The sequence goes on along the minus strand of CAUDMG010002563.1, from coordinate 496,359 downwards.
CCTCGGCCATGACAATAAATTTTTCCCTTCTTTTGCTTTTCTCCCTCCTACAGTTCTGTTATATTAAAGAAACGAATTTATAAATATTTTGGAAGCACAAATTGATCTATTTTTCTCCAACACCCTGGCTGCGCTCCTCTGGTCTATTAAAAAAAAATTTTAAAATTACTAGATTTCCGTTTTTACTTCCATTACAAACACACACGCACAGTACAGTAGTAGATTAGTAGAAGTGACAAAATTCCCTTCACAAGAAAAACGTCTCTGATGAAAGAGCTGAAACTAGAGGCTTGGGTTAGGTTCAGGTACATTTACTGTACTATATATGGGTGATGAAACATACCAGCAGCTGCTATCGCTGGTAACTCCATTCATTGAGAGACAAGACACGTAATGTATATGCAAAACTCAATAACAGCACATGAACAACTAGGTGATTATTGGCGAAAGGCAGTGAGAACGATTTAAAGTTTTCCGTTACCATCTCACAAGCACCTGACAAAATTATACCTGAGACATTTATAAGTTAATGAATTGAGTCTAAAATGCTTTATATTTCTGTGTTGAACACCTTCCTTTGGGTTTTCTTTAACCTTTCTCTGTGGGAGCCACCTTTATACTAAGCTGAGCGACGGTTCAAACGTTCAAACCAGCCTACTCAATTCAGTTGGCTCGAGCCTATTTTCACGCAGAGCTTGAAATCTCACCAACCAGGCCAAAGAATAGTGCAGGCATAAAAATTGCTTCAAAACTAGCCTCTCATACACGATCAGTTTTAACTGCACAAACCGGTTTGGCCAGTTGGACAAAGAGTTCAAAATGTTCGTGCATGGGACCGTTACTCACGCCTGTGGTACACATTTTTTTTTTTATTCTTACAAAATAAAAAAAATGACTACTCTCCAATATTATGAAAAACAATAATTATCACTCTCTCTCTCTCTCTCTCTCTCTCTCTCTCTCTCTCTCTTTATATATATATATATATATATATATATATATATATATATATATATATGCTGATAACCACCAGGAAAGAAGAAAACACGAAGTTCCCAAGCGCTTTCGTGTAATTCACATCTTCAGGGGTGAGTACAGACTAGATAGAGTAATGCAGAACAAGATGAATATATACAGAGGAGGGTGAGACCAGGTCCACAATGGTCAGGTAATGACCCTACTAATCTTTAAATGGCACACAACGGTTGGTGGTTGGGTCAGATGGGACAGTGACCCGCCCTCTCACCTGATCACAAATCTTCTTAATTACAAAGTTGTCCAGCTTGTACAAGCCGTTACTCAAATTCATGTTGATTGCTTCGGTATGTTTAATAAGACTAGATTCTATGATGTTCCTACTATCAATTGAATTACATGGTAATATTGAGGAGGCATTATCCCAGTCAATGCAATGCTTGTTATCCCTCAAATGAACAAACAGAGCATTGGATTCCTGGCCTGTCCTAACACTGTATTTGTGTTGTTTAATTCTAGTTACAAGATCTTTACCTGTCTGGCCTAAGTAAAACATATTACATTCCTTGCAAGGAACTTTATAAATGCAACCAATTGTGTTGTTGGGGGAGTTCTTGATTAACATTTGTTTAACAGTGCATGAGTTTTTAAATGCCACATTGACGTTCCAAGATTTTAGCTGTGCCGGAATGTGTGAGAAATTTTTGTGAAATGGTAATATTAAGATATTCTTATGGTCATGGGTGGGCTTGGGATCAGTTCTATAAAAAGTTTTCTTAGTAATGTTTAAGCATTTGTCTATGAAAGATCTAGGGTATTTAAGGTTTGAGCCAATATTATATATATATTTGTATTCCTCATCGATGAATTCCGGACTGCAAATTCTCAAGGCACGTAAAAACATTGTTGTAAATACTGACTGTTTGACTTTATTATGGTGGGCAGAATAATAATGAATGTATGAACACACATTGGTTGGTTTTCTATAAATACTGAACTTAAAAGTGTTACCTAGGAATGGCAATTTACAGTCTTGCTCTAATTCCACAGTGAATTTGATCGAGGGGGCTAAGTTGTTAAGTTGTGGTAGGAAAACTTTTAGGTCCTCATTACATGGCCAGAGACATAATACATCATCAACATATCTAAACCAGACTGCTGAGGGTGGTAAAATATTACTTAATAGTTTCTTTTCAAAGAATTCCATATATAGGTTGCTTAATACAGGTGAGAGTGGATTACCCATTGCCATACCAAATTTTTGAGCATAATATTCCCCATTGAATTCGAATTTGCAATCCTTAATACATAGTTTGATGAGTTCGATGAAGTCGTCTTTCGAGACGGGCAGTGAAATGTTATCCAGGGAATCTATGAGGAACTCTAGTAAATCATCAACTGGGACCTTTGTAAAAAGTGACGTTACATCAAAGCTGACCAGTTTAAAATCATGATTAATGTGCAAGTTATTGAGTTTATCAACCAGATCCATATTATTCTTGATATTGGAGTTAGAAATGTTGCCAACTAGGGGGTTTAGTAAGGAAACTAACCATTTAGATAGTTTATAAGAGATTGACCCAACAGAGCTATTGATGGGTCTTGCTGGGTTATTGGGCTTTTGGGTCTTGATTAAACCGTACATGTAAGGCAGTGGAGGGGACGTTGAAGTAAGATGTTTAATGAGAGTAGCTTTGCCTCTCAATAGGGACTTAAGTTTTTTGTTGAACTGGGTGTTGACAGTGTTGAGAGGATTATTTATGAGTTTAGAATATGTTGTAGTGTCACATAAAAGTTCATTCATTTTTGAGATATAGTCATCTTTGTTTAAAATCACTACTGTGTTGGCTTTATCTGCTTTAGTGACATGTAGATCCTTATTTTTCTTAAGGGCTTGGAGTGCTTTGGTGAATCTTTCTGGACAGTTTGAAACACAAGGCTTGGACATAGATGCATACACAACACCTTTACACATGTTCACTTCTTCACTTGTCAAATTACTGTGTGGGAAAGTCTACTATTTGTGTGAGGTGGAGGTGTTGGGTGATGTCACTGATGTCTAACTCATTGAAGTCACCGCTTATCACTAGTTTAGCACATGGGAATCTGGATCTCAGGGAGTCAGCAGTGTCTATAATATGAGTAATCAGTACATTGGCGGTTGGTGCGCGGGGGGGATGATAGCATACACAAACAATGAGGGAGGCAAGCTGGCGGGGGTGGGAGGTGAGAGTGACCTGAACCTACAAGGTTTCTACATCTTTCTATGGCACAGATCTCTGGAACAATTTGCCACGCCTCGGTAATCGCCACAATACCTGCATCAACTGACTTCACTGTGTCTATAATATGAGTAATCAGTACATTGGCGGTTGGTGCGCGGGGGGGATGATAGCATACACAAACAATGAGGGAGGCAAGCTGGCGGGGGTGGGAGGTGGGAGTGACCTGAACCTACAAGGTTTCTACATCTTTCTATGGCACAGATCTCTGGAACAATTTGCCACGCCTCGGTAATCGCCACAATACCTGCATCAACTGACTTCACTGTGACACTGACCTCCTCCACCTTGTTGCATAAAGATGTGACATTGGACAGCAGTAGGGATGGTAGGCTGTACCATAGTCGCGGCACTTCATAGCGAGTACACTGTCTTTCAGGTACTGGCTTGACTTTCCTATGCTTGCACGGTGTGATGATAGGGATTCGTCTGGGAATGCGGCGAACCCGTCTGCAGCCGCGGTTGTGGAAGATACTCAGCGCCTTTAGTAGAGTGATGGTGTGGGGTGGAGGATAGCCAGCACCAGACTTCAGCCGAAACAGGTTGATGCGACGATATCGTGCCACTGGAACACACATATTCACAAGTCTGGCACTTACAGTCACTGACACCTTGAAAATACGCACTGTCTACCCGTAAAAGTACTGAACTACCTTAAGTAACTACAGGTCAACGTGATGACCTTGGCTGCTGCTGAGCGCCAGGAGACACGTCCTCACTCAGTGAGGTCACTAAGTGTGGGCAGCCGAAACGGCACAATCGTTTTTCATCAAACTTGTTGGAAAAATCGCAAAAAATTCTAGAGTGCAACAAACCTGGTCCCATATCGATGGTTTCTTTAGGAATCCATTACATAACCATTCTTTACGATGGAAAACGATGCAAGTCTATGGACTTGGTGCACCCTCATTCTCTGTACGCTGTCAGCCTATGATTTCAGTTATCTTACGGCTCCCCCTCCCCCACTTTTTTCTTTGCCTACTTTCTTTTTAATGTTGTTTGGATTAGTAAAGGAAGGAATATGAGTAAATAGAAGAATAAAGAAGGGGAAACAGAGAAAATAGTTAGAGATAACAGGTGGGGGGGAGCTGAGTTTCATCATGCGTCTGGATGCCCAGTTTCAACGTTACTAAACGACCTTAAAGCTACAATGTGTAATTATTCCTGTGGGTGACTGGACATGGAAAAGGAGAAGAGATAAAAAGATAATAACAGGAATGCATGGAGAAGATGACTACAATAGACACAGTGAGAATATAGACAGTGAAACAGAGAGGAGGTTGACAAAAATAGACAGATTCATACATGCACAAATAGACAATATGATAACTAACATGACAGACAGACAGCTGACTGACTGGTTTACATTAGTAAAGACGGGCTTACATTCAAACACCTCGCAGACGAACAGACAGTTGGGATGGCAATAGACAGGACGGATAGACTTGAGACACATTAGAAGGCATTTATAAACAATAATAACACCAAATTGACCATAGCTGCGTCAGTGAGGGTAGGAGGTCTTACAACCACCAGCGTAAATAATAAGACTCAACACACTCGTGTGGAAAGAACATCGATGGTCGGTCAGTCATGTGAGATGGGCCTAAAATTGACTAACGTAAATGATGACTGTGATGACTTAACACTGGTGATGACTTAAGCAGATGGTGACTAATCTAACCAGAATCAAGGTCACTTCTCTTCATAATATAATTTATCTCGGAATGATCATCGGTGATTCATAATAATTTTTGTTTATTATTTTAGCCTCTCCTTATGGACGAATATTTCATTTACTAATTATTATACCCATTACTCTATTCCTTCTTATAGTATATTAGATACTGTAAGTATCACGACCATGACCACGACCATGATTATAACAACCACGACCACGACCACGACCATGATTACAACAACCACGACCATGATTATAACAACCACGACCATGATTATAACAACCACGACCATGATTATAACAACCAGGACCATGATTATAACAACCAGGACCATGATTTTAACAACCAGGACCATGATTATGACAACCACGACCATGATTATAACAACCATAAACATGATTATGACAACCACGACCATGATTATAACAACCACGACTATGATTTTAACAATCACTACTATGATTATGACAACCACGACCATGTTTATAACAACCACGACTATGATTATAACAAGCACGACCATGAATATAACAACCACGACCATGATTATAACAACCACGACCATGATTATAACAACCACGACCACGACCATGATTACAACAACCACGACCATGATTATAACAAGCACGACCATGAATATAACAACCACGACCATGAATATAACAACCACGACCATGATTATAACAACCACGACCACGACCACGACCATGATTACAACAACCACGACCATGATTATAACAACCACGACCATGATTATAATAACCATAAACATGATTATGACAACCACGACCATGATTATAACAACCACGACTATGATTATAACAATCACTACTATGATTATGACAACCACGACCATGATTATAACAACCACGACTATGATTATAACAAGCACGACCATGAATATAACAACCACGACCATGATTATAACAATCACGACTATGATTATAACAAGCACGACCATGAATATAACAACCACGACCATGATTATAACAATCACGACTATGATTATAACAACCACGACAATGATTATAACAACCACGAACATGATTATAACAACCACGTCCTTGATTATAACAACCACGACCATGATTATAACAACCACGAATATGATTATAACAACCACGACCATGATTATAACAACCACGACCATGATTATAACAACCACGACTATAATTATAACACTTTTAATGTTGTAGAATAATATTTGTTTACTCAGTTTTACTTACATGTTTGTTTGAATTATTTCGGTTGTTTTCTTGCAAATGTGAAATAAAAATAATTTTTACCAATGTGAATTTTATTTTTTTTTTATTCACACAAACTGACCAGTTCATGAATTAGGCAAGATTTCACAATCGTTGCTTAGTTAGACGAAGGGGCAGCAGACTTTGTGTTATGTGTAATGATCAGCTGAGTGGTGAATCATATTCCCTTCAATTGCAGCCTCCACTTGACTGAACACGGTACCTTGGTCTACATACACCAGCATAAATAACACTGTATGCCACCTTGTTATCTTTAGTGGTCTCCACATGAATGCACTGTCTTCATATAACTCTCTTTTGAGGAAATGATTTATTTGTTTCCCACTCTCAAATTCAAGGAAAAAACAAAAGGAACAGCTATCTGTCTAATTTGCCCCCCTCAAGGTGTTCTTTTCTCCCTCCTTTCTTTCTGCACTCCCTAATGTCAGGATACAGGGCAAGTCACTTATTTTTTTTATGAAATTGTTTTGTCCATTTTTATTTTTTTTCGGCCAAATAATGGCTATTTTCTTCCCCAAAGTACAATATCGTCAAGTGTTATTTATCCTCGATTATTAATATGTCACTTATGTAAACTATCGTTTTAGTAAAGGCGGCATCTTCAGAGTACTGTACAGTTGCCTAAAAGTGTTTCCTTACCCCCTGTAATGACGTCTGTGTACATGCGGAGTAGTGCGGGGAGTTATGATAGAAGTATTTAAGTGGGTGAAAGGAATAAAAAGAGGCGATATAAATAAAGTTCTTATAATATCCGAGCAGAATAGGACTCGTAGCAACGGATTTAAGTTGGATAAGTTTAGGTTCAGGAGGGAGATAGGAAGGAACTGGTTCATAAATAGGGTGGTAGACGAGTGGAACAAGCGTAGCAACTTTGTAGTTCGCGCTGAAACGCTGGAAAGTTTTAAAGGGTGGCTAGATAGATTCATGGATGATAGAGAGTGGGAGTTACTCTCGACAGGAGCTGCCATGCACAGGCCAACCGGCCTATTGCAGACTCCTTATTTTCTTATGATCTTATGTTATCATACACCAGGAAGCTTCTTCACACACGAACACTGGAGCCGCTACGCATGTCCTTGGTAAATCACACAAAGCTTCAAAGTGTTGGCACTAACCCTCAGGTATCATAAGATGTGGAGGTTGATTCCTGGATTGCTTTTGTATATAATTTTTCTTTTTCATGTTATTTTTTCTATTCATATTTATCACCGAGAAATGTCGTATTCTTCTCGTTAGGGAGCCTGAAATAGAATAACGTAAAGAGGAGGAGGAGACAAAGAAGAATAACCCACATAAGTCAGGAGGTCGCTTAGTGGTGTAGGGACATCTCAGGATGTAATAGAAGGATGTGCGGCTGTCTGTTCTCTTGCAAAATAAACAAGCATGTTACTCTGGGAAGGTGAGGATACCAATCTCCCAAGCAAAGTCGTACCCGATGATGAGTCAAGCAGCACTTACGTTCCTTTTCCGCGACCCTTTCCTATACACATACGTGAAGTCAGGAAGTTTGCGGAGGGCATCGCACCAGGGGAATGGTTGCTTCCCGAGCTTCTCTCTGTGACAAAATTGCTTTGCTTTCTAACCTGTCGAACTATTCGAGGGACAACATAATCAAGTGTGACCGTGTGAGAACCTGTATTAGCAAGTCTATTTTGTCACTGATCGGCCTACATCTTGAAATGATGAAGTTAGCCCCTGTATTCGGAGGATGTGGTACCTTGTTTTCCCCTGATCCAGATGCGATCCCGTCAAGAGCAGACCTAGAATCACAGCAGACAAGCAAAGGATAAGGTCTTCCAACCTCAGATAGGAGAGCAGTAAGGAGGGCTATCAGCTCGGCCGAGTGGAGGACTAAACTCTGAGAGAGTTTAACAGGTTCTGAGACTCCAGGACGGGATATGTATGCCAATGTGTTTGTCAGCGTGTGTTTGACTGCTCACTGGTGGCAAGTATGTTGGGTGTTACACAGTAAGAATCGTGAACTCCAAACTCGACATCTGCTCAGAAAGGAACTTAACTTAGTGGTAGTAACCCAACACATACTAGCCCATACTTCTCCTCTATGATATGACAACGCAAGTGTTAGCATACCATATTTGGCGATGATGTGGTCCAGGGAGGGACACACACAAGCTGCCTTGTTATCACAGCCAAACGTTGCTCACCAACAGTTGCAACCTGCAAACCAGCGAGGAAGGAGGGAGCACGAGTATTGCCATCGACTAGTCATAATATTTTATAATTTGGTGGTGATATTTATGACCATAATGGCGATGAAGGTTATCGATAATGTATTGTTACTGAGACTTCAGTGTCCATTTATCCCTTCACTCTCACATAGACTTAATTTATTTACACTGGCCCTCTTTATATTTAATGTCATAAATTTATATTTTTCTCATTATAAAAATTGGTATACATAACCTTATACGCATGATTATATATTTGTAAATACTGTAGTTTTTTATTGAAATTCTTCTTCTATGCATAAAGAGGAAAAACGAATTGGCAAGTGTTCAGAAGTAACTACATCGCACAAAGGCACAGAATCTTCCAGGTTACTTCAGTAACAAGACGGCGGAGGGCGAGTGTACAGTAAAAGTGTTCACATTACCTCTGGGGCAAAGACCGCCCCCCCCCCCCCAACCGCCGTCTCTTTGCCGTTAGCATCCGAACTTGTTCACCAATCAGCTCCATCGTTACAAAACTACTATTCATTCCTTCATAATCTAGTAATACGAAGCAACATGTACGAAAACGTAACAGCAGGGGGGTAAAGAAACTCTTTGAGTCAACTTTACTGCCCATGCGTTAATTATGTAACAAGTATTTTTCTTTACTTTTTTACTTTTATCCTCTTCGCCACTGCTCGACTCGTTAGCCGCTTGGGCGGTCGGTCACGTCTCTGATACGCACTGTTGGCAGTTACTGGGCATGCACTGGTTCCTGAATATATCGTGTCCTGTTCCAGTGTTGGTCAAGTCTGGCCTTGAATGAGCTCACACTCGGTGCCGTCACAACGCTCTCTGGCAGATTGATCCAAGGGTTCACAATTCTCACTCCGAAAAAATTTACCCTCACAATTTTCTGGACTTGTGGCTTCTTCAACCTTGAGCTGTGACCCCTTGTGGGGCGTAGGTCCGCCATTTCCAGGTATGTACAGTCTCGTTCAAGATTCTTCGAACACTCCTGGAGACAGCTGGCAACTCAAGGCCGTTTGTTTACTATAGTACGTATTAAAAATTATGAATGGATGCAAAAGTGATCGGTGATTGGTTACTTAGTTCCCCGTTGCTTAATTAATGGTTGGGCTTTAAGAACATAAGAACATAAGAATGGAGGAAACTGCAGCGGGCCTATTGGCCCCTACTGGGCAGTCCCGTTTACACCCAACCCCCATTGCTCATACGAGCATCCAACCTATGTTTGAAGCAATTCAGCGTATTCCAGTTAATGATGATATTTGACAACTTGTTCCATTCATCCACTACTCTGTTTCCAAACCAGTGTTTACCTATTTCACGCCTAAATCTAAATTTGTCTAATTTAAAACTATTGTTACGAGTTCTCTCCTGGTTGGATAGTTTGAGTACCTTTGTAATGTCCCCTTTGTTTAGCCCTGCCTTCCACTTATACACCTCTATCAGGTCGCCCCTCGCTCTACGTCTCTCAAGGGAGTGCAAGTTAAGATGCTTTAACCTGTCTCTATACTCAAGGTTCCTAATGCCCTGGATTAGTCTTGTCATTCTCCTCTGAATTCTTTCCAAGGATTCTATATCCATTCTGTAATACGGTGACCAGAATTGAACTGCGTAATCCAGGTGTGGTCTCACAAGAGCAAGATACAGTTTTAGGATGACCTCCCTAGTCTTGTAACTAACACTCCTTTGTATGAACCCAAGTACTTTATTAGCCTTGTTAGGAGCAAAAACACATTGTTTACTTGGCTTAAGGTTTCTACTTATCATTACTCCTAAATCTCTCTCTCAGTGGGATTTCTCTATGGCATCGTTGTTCATCTGGTATCTGGTTTCCCTGTTTACATCTCCTATACTGAGTATTTTACATTTGTCGACGTTGAATTTCATCTGCCATTTTACACACCATTCGAAAAATTTGTTTAGATCTTCCTGTAGTTTTGCCGAGTCCTCGTCAGATTTGATAACACGTCCTATTTTAGTGTCATCAGCACATTTACTTATGTTGCTGTCAATACCGATATCTATGTCGTTTATGTATATAATAAATAATAATGGTCCAAGTACTGAGCCTTGGGGAACTCCACTTGTGACGTTGCTCCAATGGGACTTAGTGCCGTTAATGCTCACTCGCTGTTTCCTGTCCTGTAACCACGCCCTAATCCATTTAAGGATGTCACCTTTGATGCCATGAGCTTCTACCTTTCTAATTAGTCTTTCGTGGGGGACTCTGTCGAAGGCTTTGCTAAAGTCGAGATATACCACATCATGATTGTGCCCCTCGTCCACCGATTCGAAAACTGATGAAAAGAATGTTAATAGATTAGTTAGGCAAGAACGTCCGCTTGTGAAGCCATGCTGGGAATCATTGATCAATCAGTGCTTCTTCAGGTGATTTCGAATAGAGTTTGAAATGATTGCTTCCAGTAATTTGCCTACTATTGATGTTAGGCTGATTGGGCGGTAGTTAGAGGATAGTGATCCATCCCCCTTCTTGAAAATCGGTATTACATTCGCTATCCTCCAGGATTCTGGTACTACACCTGTTTTTAATGACATGTTAAACAACTTTGCTAAGGGCATACTAAGCTCTTCCTTACATTCCTTTAATACTCTGGCAAATATCTCATTGGGACCAGGTGACTTATTAGGCTTTAGTTTGTCTATTTGCTTACTAACATCGTTACTAGTCACTACTATCTCACTTAATTTGTTTTCTTCACTATCTCTGAATAGAGTCGGTGCCTCGGGTATCATGTTTAAATTTTCGGTGGTGAAAACTGTTGAAAAATATTTATTCAAATTATTGCTCATTTCTCCGTCGTTATCAGTGAGCTCGCCGAAGTCTGACCGTATTGGTCCAATCTTTTCTCGTGTTTTAGTTTGATACATTTGGTAGAATCCTTTGGGGTCTGTCTTCGCCTCCCTTGCTATCCCTACTTCATTATTCCTCTTTGCTTTCCTAATCTCGGTTTTAACCCTACTCGCCAATACCCTATAATAGTCCCGGAGGTGAATTTCGCCACGATTTATCCTTCTACCTCTAGCCTTCCTTTGGCTTTGTTGTTTCGTATTATATTGTACCTTTCTGTTGGTATATACTGTTAATTTGATCTTAAAATGGATAGGGCAGTGGGCCAACCTTTATGAATTTATGTTTAGACATTTAAAGATAAATAAAAATCGGTAAGTATGTTAAAGAACATCATGCTTCAGGCACAGCTGGGTGCAGGCTGTTTATGAGGTTGCCTGTTTATCATTGATTTATACTAATTTTATCTTCAAACGTTTAATCCATTTCGGGTAATTAATCAAGTGGTATGTAACCGATGCTAAACAAACTTCTTTCTAAAGATGCTGATTTCATGCAACACAAACTGCTGTTTTAATTCGCTGTGGTATTAAACAGAATCATCCGTTCACTGCTACCTGTAGTAAGTGTGTGTGTGCCTTAGTATGTGTGTGTAATGTTTGTCTGTAAAAAAGTTGTATAAATGAAACAGTATTAAGTTTATTTAATGAAATTATTTATTTTACATTCCCTGTGAGGCATTGGAAATAGAAATTTATATATGATGTTTTATGTATTCATTTATTTACTTATGTTTCAATTATGTCATGGGATGGATACTACACATTTTCTACGAAATGAAAGACTTTCCAATGCGATCCTGTGGTGAACCAGTTTAAAAACTTGTTTTTTTTTGCTTGTAAACAATCAATAACACTGGTCAACAAAGTTTTTGTTGCATTGCTATAAACACTTGATTCTACCTAATTTGGGTGTGCTGATCTCATATCTGAAGTTAGTTTCTTTCTGTAAGCTCTAGTTTTTTTGCAATCAAGGTATTTTGAAATTTCAAAATTTCGTCTTCGTCTTATTGACCTCGTCGTCTATCTTGAAAAATATGTCATTAAACTGTCATTAAATTAGCTGGCTAATAAACAATAAAATATTACATATTCTAAATTTATTCAACAACACAATTTGAAACATGTTCCATCTAAAACAAAGGTTGAAATTTGTATAAAACTCATTGTTAGGTAAGAAATTTGTTACTATGAGGAGACAAAGCCCAATCACATTTTAGCCAGGTAGGAATTTGCGCTTGAAGCTCTTGCGTTTGTGAAATGTCTCAGGGCACTCTCGTTTAATGCTCCAGCAGTAGTCTGCCATCATATGTTTGTCCCATCCCCTTGGTAGCGGTCTTCCATGGTCTTGAGATCCTGATGAAACCGCTCGCCTTGCTCGTCACTTACTGCCCCTAGGTTCTCAGGGAATCTATCAAGATGACTATATAGGAAATGGAGTTTGACACTCATATTGCATCCAAGGTCATGAAAGGCTGACAACATGGTTGCTACAAGGGTTTCATAGTTGTCAGCCTTTTTATTACCAAGAAAGTTTTCCATTACCGCCACAAATGAAAGCCATGCACCCCTTTCCTTGTCGTCCATCTTTCTGACAAAGTCTTGATCACGTACAAGTGCACGAATTTGTGGTCCATCAAACACACCTGCCTTTATCTTCTCAAATGACAAAGCAGGGTGAGCAGAGACTATGTGTTGGAAGCATTCACCATCAGTATTTAATGCTCTGACAAACTGTTTCATCAGGCCCAGCTTGATATGGAGAGGAGGAAATATGATCTTTTCTCGACTGACGATTGGATCATTGACAATGTTTGGCATACCAGCTTCCAGAGTCTCACGTGAGGGCCACTCCTTCAGGTTCCAATGCCTGTCTCTAGCTCGGCTGTCCCACATGCAAAGAAAGCAGGGATACTTTGTAAATCCTCTTTGTTGGCCAAGAAGGAAGTTCACCATTTTGAGGTCAACACAAATTGTCCAGTTGTGCTCATGGTATTTTAGCAGGTGAATCACAGTTTTAATGTCATTATACTCCTCTCGTAAGCACACAGAATGACCCACTGGAACAGCTGCATAGACATTACCATTATGTAGTAGCACACACTTCAGGCTACGCTTACAACTATCTAGAAATAATCGCCAGTCATTTGGACTATACAATGGAATCCCTAATTCCTGGAGAAGACCCGGGATATTATGACAGTAAACAAACTTATTCTCCTCTGTAAAGAATGGCACAAAATCCTGTTCCCGCTTTCTGAAGTCTGAAACTTTTGTGGTCTGGTTCAGTAGAGCCTTTTCTTGCAACCTAGAAGCTAGAACTTCTGCTGCATTTTTGGAGAGACCCAAATCACACACAAGGTCATTCAGCTCTGGCTGACTAAACTTCTGAGGGGTTGATGACTCTGGTGTACCATCAGAAGAATCGTCGGAATCTGCAAGTATTCCTTGAGTTTCATGTTCACTCTCTTGGTCTTTGTCGCTTCCCTCCTCTTCAGCTGGAGACAACCCATTAAAAACTGGAACTGGTAGCTCATCAGAGTGCAAAGTAGGTCGAATTGCTGAAGGGATACTAGGATACGATATTTTATGTCTGTTTTTCTTGCCAACACCCTTCGTATTGATCAGACAAAAATAGCAGTCAGTTGTGTGGTCCTTCGGTTCTCGCCAGGTCATGGGAATTCCGAACGGTAAGCCCTTACGTTTTCCTTTTGTCCAGTCACGCAGCATTTCTTCGCAGTTATGACACACAGCATGTGGAGCCCATTTTTTGTCTTGGTCGCCAAGAGTAAGTCCGAAGTACGCTTTATAGCCGCGCCTCACAAACGATGTTATATTGCGCCTCTGACGAATAAGCGTGAAGTATCCACAAATATAACAGAAGGCATCAGGTTTGTTCACACATTGATTTCTCTTTGTAGCCATGACCAAATCTGAAAGAAAAAACAGACAAAATTATATCTCCCTATTGATACCATAATCGTGTAATTAATTAATTTGACCGCAAACGGCTAGAATGTAAAACCTCAAATTACATGAAAACTGGAGCATGCAGAACAAAACTGGTTTCAAATATGAAATCAGCAGATCAAAAATGGTAAGAAACAGTAAAGAAATCTCATGCAACTGGGAATTATAAAAAATTTGTTGTCCTGTGTAATCAAAAGAAATGTCATTGTATTAACCCTTAGTTCTTATATAAATGTCAGGGCAGTACATTGGGTTTATATAATTATATCACCCCCTGTAACTTTCCACTGGCTATGCGGTGACATGGTGACATCACGTGTTGGGGAATTTCCTTGAGGAGCGGCCCTAAAGAATGTTAGGTCAGCATATAAAAGCAGGCTGCTTTGGGATTATCACTCACTCCCTCACACAAGGAGGACGTATTTAGAAGAGCTATTTAACATAGCCTCCGTCCTCATTTTAACACTCATAGCCACAGTGATTAAGTTACGGTGATATACACTTGGAACTGTATATAATATATTCTCTTAATAAATACAGAAAGGACAGTTGGGTTTCGCTTCTCAAACCCTATATACTTTTACATGTTCCAGCCCAATTAACCCAGAAAGAATCAACTGTTAACGGGCCAGTTCATCATTTGAAAGGTCTACAACGATGCAACATATATGCTACTGCATTAGCTACACCTTCAGTACGAGATTTCACTAATTAATGGAATATTTATTATAATTAATAAAAACGACAAGGGACCCCGTTGAATTCGACTTTCTTCACGAGACCACTCTCTAACCCTCTCTCACCATGAACGGTTACGAGTTTGATAACGTGGCGCGGATACGTCCGGATACGCCGACCTGCCCCAAGAAACTAAACCTCCCAGTTCTCCAGAAGTTCTTTGAAACTAATGGGATCGTGGGGGTCACCAAGGTGGAACGTCTAAAGCTCCATGGTGACATCAAGATCACCTTCGCCGAGAAGGGCATGCCCGTACAGCTCGCGGAGATCCCAGACATCAACGGCATTCCATTTAAAATGATTGCCTACATGTGGGACAACCTGAAGCTGGGAGTAATCTCCCACGCCAAAATTGCCCACATGGACGAAACAGAGCTGAGTGAGCTCCTCAAGGGGCAACTTCAAGTTGTGAAGAAGCTGTCCGACTCCACTGCCCTCATCGGACACCACTCCACCTTACCCAAGGAGGCTCAACTGGCGTGGGTAACTGTGCCAGTCAAGCCCTACTGCAGACCGAAACGGTGTTACAAATGCCAGCACTATGGACACACTGTAAACAAGTGTGAGGCGCAGGAGGACACCTGCTCCATGTGTAGCAGCCCCGGACACCGCTACACGGTCTGCCCCAACAAAGTTAAAAAATGCGCTGCTTGTGGTGGCCCACACTCCTCCGCCGATTGGACCTGCCCTAAATGGAAGGAGGAATGCAGGGTAGCCAAGGCTCGTCTTGAGAAGAAACTGAGCTACAAAGAGGCCCTCCTTGCTGTACGCTCCCAAGAAAAGAAAAAACCAGCAGAAAAGAAAAACCAAGAAAAGAAAACTCAAGAGAAGACGCCCACCACACAGAACCAAGAACACCACATGGCCCATGGAGCTGAAGCCCACGTGGTCAACCTCACCGTCTCTGACTTCTTCCACACCTATGAGGACTTAATACACGAGGAAGACGAACAACAAGACCCAAACACAAACGAATGGACACTTCAAGAACATAAGAACATAAGAAAATAAGGAGTTTGCAATAGGCCGGTTGGCCTGTGCATGGCAGCTCCTGTCGAGAGTTACTACCACTCTCTATCATCCATGAATCTATCTAGCCTCCTTTTGAAACTTTCCAGAGTTCCCGCACTTACTACAAAGTTGATAAGCTTGTTCCACTCGTCCTCCACCCTATTTGTGAACCAGCTTCTTCCCATCTCGCTCCTAAACCCAAACTTATCCAACCCGAATCCGTTGCTCCGAGTCCTATCCTGCTCGGATATTATAAGAACTTTATCTATATCCCCTTTATTGAGGTGAGGAGAGGAGACGGAGAGAGGAGAGGTGAGGAAACGGAGGGAAGAGAGGTGAGACGGAGAGAGGAGAGGTGAGGAGACGGAGGGAAGAGAGGTGAGGAGACGGAGAGAGGAGAGGTGAGGAGACGGAGGGAAGAGAGGTGAGACGGAGGGAAGAGAGGTGAGACGGAGAGAGGAGGGGTGAGGAGAGGAGAGGTGAGGAGACGGAGAGAGGAGAGGTGAGGAGAGGAGAGGTGAGGAGACGGAGAGAGGAGAGGTGAGGAGACGGAGGGAAGAGAGGTGAGGAGACGAAGAGAGGAGAGGTGAGGAGACGGAGGGAAGAGAGGTGAGACGGAGGGAAGAGAGGTGAGGAGACGGAGAGAGGAGGGGTGAGCAGAGGAGAGGTGAGGAGCGGTGAGGAGATGGAGAAAGAAGAGCTGAGGAGACGGAGAGAGGTGAGGTGAGGAGACGGAGGTAAGAGAGGTGAGGAGACGGAGAGAGGAGAGGTGAGGAGACGGAGGGAAGAGAGGTGAGGAGACGGAGAGAGGAGAGGTGAGGAGAGGAGACGGAGAGAGGAGAGGTGAGGAGACGCAGAGATGAGAGGTGAGGAGACGGAGAGAGGGGAGGTGAGGAAACTATCCAACCAGGAGCGAACTCGTAACAATGGTCCCAAATTAGACAAATTTAGATTGAGGCGTGAAATAGGCAAACACTGGTCTGGAAACAGAGTAGTGGACGAACGGAACAAGTTACCAAATATCATCATTAACTCGAATACGCTGGATAGCTTCAAACAGAGGTTGGATGCTTATATGATCAATAGGGGTTGGGTGTAAACGGGACTGCCCAGCATGGGCCAACAGGCCCGCTGCAGCCTCCCCCATTCTTACGTTCTTATGTTCTTATTAGAGAAAGGTGAAGGAACATACAGTAAACATACAGATTAATGTTTGCACACGTAGATCATGTGAGCTGAGGTGTTGAACAGCAGACACGTAGTGTAGTAACTCCCACACAGATGGCGTTATGAGGGGCATCACGTGGAGTACTAGTTCCCTCACAGGTGGTGTTACGAGGGGCCTGATGATGGAGTAGTTACGTCACAGATGGTGTATGAGGGGCCTGATGATGTAGTAATTCCCTCACAGATGGTGTTATGAGGGGCCTGATGTGTGGTCTTCACCTAAGCGGCATGGATGGTCCCCATTAGAGGTTCACAGCGCCATAAGCTCGTTGAACAGGCTTTTTGTGAAATATAGCAGAGTCTAGGACTGCTTTTATTGTACTAGTGGCCCAGAGGTAGTATTCCCCGGTCACAATTATAAGATCGTGGTTTCGAATCCTGGTGGGGTGAGGTGTTGATTATAGGAAGAAGTTCGCGTGCTTTATTGGGCTAATGAAATATATATGGATCCTCGTGTTTTGAAGCCGCATTTGGTAAAACGTTGCTCTGATCACCGAAGCGGCACGAGTGGTCCCCATTAGAGGTTCACGGCGCCATAAGCTCGTTGAACAGGCTTTGTGTGAAATATAGCAGAGTCTAGGACTGCTTTTATTGTCCTGGTGGCCCAGAGGTAGCGTTCCCCGGCCACAATTAGAAGATCGTGGGTTCGAATTCTGGTGGCGTGAAGTGTTTATTATATGTAGAAGTCCGCGTGCTTTATTGGGCTAATGAAATATATATGGATCCTCGTGTTTCGAAGCCGGATTTGGTAAAACGTTGCTCTGATCACCTAAGCGGCACGGGTGGTCCCCATTAGAGGTTCATGGCGCCATAAGGTCGTTGAACAGGCTTTGTGTGAAATATAACAGAGTCTAGGACTGCTTATGGTGTCCTGGTGTCCCATAGGTAGCGTTCCTCGGTCACAATTATAAGATCGTGGGTTCGAATCCTGGTGGAGTGATGTGTTGATTATATGTAGAAGTCCGCGTGCTCTATTGGGCTAATGAAATATATATGGATCCTTGTGTTTCGAAGCCGGATTTGGTTAAACGTTGCTCTGATCACCTAAGTGGCACGGATGGTCGCCATTAGCGGTTCACAGCGCCATAAGCTCGTTGAACAGGCTTTGTGTGAAATATAGCAGAGTCTAGGACTGCTTTTATTGTCTTGGTGGCCCAGAGGTAGCGTTCCTCGGTCACAATTAGAAGATTGTGGGTTCGAATCCTGGTGGGGTGAGGTGTTGATTATATGTAGAAGCCGCGTGCTTTATTGGGCAATGAAATATATATGGATCCTCGTGTTTTGAAGCAGCATTTAGTAAAACGTTGCTCTGATCACCTAAGCGGCACGGGTGGTCCCCATTAGAGGTTCATGGCGCCATAAGCTCGTTGAACAGGCTTTGTGTGAAATATAGCAGAGTCTAGGACTGCTTATATTTTCCTGGTGGCCCAGAGGTAGCGTTCCCCGGTCACAATTATAAGATCGTGGCTTCAAATCCTGGTGGGGTGTGGCGTTGATTATATGTAGAAGTCCGGGTGCATTATTGGGCTAATGAAATATATATGGATCCTCGTGTTTCGAAACCGCATTTGGTAAAACGTTGCTCTGATCACCTAAGCGGCTCGGCGCCATAAGCTCGTTGAACAGGCTTTGTGTGAAATATAGTAGAGTCTAGGACTGTTTATATTATCCTGGTGGCCCAGAGGTAGCATACCCCGGTCTCACTGTTATAAGATTGTGGCTTTGAATCTTGGAGGGGTGAGGTTTTGATTATATGTAGAAGTCCGAGTGCTTTATTGGGCTAATGAAATATATATGGATCCTCGTGTTTCCAAGCCGGATTTGGTAAAACGTTGCTCTGATCACCTAAGCGGCACGGGTGGTCCCCATTAGAGGTTCATGGCACCATAAGGTCGTTGAACAGGCTTTGTGTGAAATATACCAGAGTCTAGGACTGCTTTTATTGTCCTGGTGGCCCAGAGGTAGCATACCCGGGTCACAACTATAAGATTGTGGGTTTGAATCCTGGTGGGGTGAGGTGTTGATTATATGTAGAAGTCCGAGTGCTTTATTGGGCTAATGAAATATATATGGATCCTCGTGTTTCCAAGCCGGATTTGGTAAAACGTTGCTCTGATCACCTAATCGGCACGGATGGTCCCCATTAGAGGTTCACAGCGCCATAAGCTCTTTGAACAGGCTTTTAGTGAAATATAGCAGAGTCTAGGACTGCTTTTATTGTCCTGGTGGCCCAGAGGTAGCGTTCCCCGGTCACAATTAGAAGATCGTGGGTTCGAATCCTGGTGGGGTGAGGTGTTGATTATATGTAGAAGCCGCTTGCTTTATTGTTCAAATGAAATATATATGGATCCTCGTGTTTTGAAGCCGCATTTGGTAAAACGTTGCTCTGATCACCTAAGCGGTACGGGTGGTCCCCATTAGAGGTTCACGGCGTCATAAGCTCGTTGAACAGGTTTTGTCTGAAATATAGCAGAGTCTAGGACTGCTCTTATTTTTCTGGTGGCCCAGAGGTAGCGTTCCCCGGTCACAATTATAAGATTGTGGTTTTAAATCCTGGTGGGGTGAGGTGTTGATTATATGTAGAAGTCCGCGTGCTTTATTGGGCTAATGAAATATATATGGATCCTCGTGTTTCGAAGCAGCATTTGGTAAAACGTTGCTCTGATCACCTAAGCGGAACGGGTGGTCCCCATTAGAGGTTCACGGCGCCATAAGCTCGTTGAACAGGCTTTGTGTGTGATATAGCAGAGTCTAGGACTGCTTTTATTGTCCTGGTGGCCCAGAGGTAGCGTTCCCCGGTCACAATTATTGGATAGTGGCTTCAAATCCTGGTGGGGTGAGGTGTTGATTATATGTAGAAGTCCGCGTGCATTATTGGGCTAATGAAATATATATGGATCCTCGTGTTTCGAAGCCGTATTTGGTAAAACGTTGCTCTGGTCACCTAAGCGGCACAGGTGGTCCCCTATAGTGGTTCACAGCACCATAAGCTCGTTTAACAGGCTTTGTGTGAAATATAATAGAGTCTAGGACTGCTTATAGTGTCCTGGTGGCCCATAGGTAGCGTTCCTCGGTCACAATTATAAGATCGTGGGTTCGAATCCTGGTGGAGTGAGGTGTTGATTATATGTAGAAGTCTGCGTGCTCTATTGGGCTAATGAAATATATATGGATCCTTGTGTTTCGAAGCCGGATTTGGTAAAACGTTGCTCTGATCACCTAAGTGGCACGGATGGTCCCCATTAGAGGTTCACAGCGCCATAAGCTCGTTGAACAGCTTCGTGTGAAATATAGCAGAGTCTACGAATGTTTTTATCGTCCTGTTGGCCCAGAGGTAGTGTTCCCCGGTCACAATTATAAGGTCGTGGCTTCAAATCCTGGTGGGGTGTGGCGTTGATTATATGTAGAAGTCCGGGTGCATTATTGGGCTAATGAAATATACATGGATCCTCGTGTTTCGAAACCGCATTTGGTAAAACGTTGCTCTGATCACCTAAGTGGCTCGGCGCCATAAGCTCGTTGAACAGGCTTTGTGTGAAATATAGTAGAGTCTAGGACTGCTTTTATTGTCCTGGTGGCCCAGAGGTAGCATACCCCGGTCTCACTGTTATAAGATTGTGGCTTTGAATCTTGGAGGGGTGAGGTGTTGATTATATGTAGAAGTCCGAGTGCTTTATTGGGCTAATGAAATATATATGGATCCTTGTGTTTCCAGGCCGGATTTGGTAAAACGTTGCTCTGATCACCTAAGCGGCACGGGTGGTCCCGATTAGAGGTTCATGGCGCCATAAGCTCGTTGAACAGCCTTTGTGTGAAATATAGCAGAGTCTAGGACTGCTTTTATTGTCCTGGTGGCCCAGAGGTAGCGTTCCCCGGTAACAATTAGAAGATCGTGGGTTCGAATCCTGGTGGGGTGAGGTGTTGATTATATGTAGAAGCCGCTTGCTTTATTGTTCAAATGAAATATATATGGATCCTCGTGTTTTGAAGCCGCATTTGGTAAAACGTTGCTCTGATCACCTAAGCGGTACGGGTGGTCCCCATTAGAGGTTCACGGCGTCATAAGCTCGTTGAACAGGTTTTTTCTGAAATATAGCAGAGTCTAGGACTGCTCTTATTTTTCTGGTGGCCCAGAGGTAGCGTTCCCCGGTCACAATTATAAGATTGTGGTTTTAAATCCTGGTGGGGTGAGGTGTTGATTATATGTAGAAGTCCGCGTGCTTTATTGGGCTAATGAAATATATATGGATCCTAGTGTTTCGAAGCCGCATTTGGTAAAACGTTGCTCTGATCACCTAAGCGGAACGGGTGGTTCCCATTAGAGGTTCACGGCGCCATAAGCTCGTTGAACAGGCTTTGTGCTTGATATAGCAGAGTCTAGGACTGCTTTTATTGTCCTGGTGGCCCAGAGGTAGCGTTCCCCGGTCACAATTATTGGATAGTGGCTTCAAATCCTGGTGGGGTGAGGCGTTGATTATATGTAGAAGTCCGCGTGCTTTATTGGGCTAATGAAATATATATAGATCCTTGTGTTTCGAAGCTGCATTTGGTAAAACGTTGCGCTGACCACCTAAGCGGAACGGGTGGTCCCCTATAGTGGTTCACAGCGCCATAAGCGCGTTGAACAGGCTTTGTGTGAAATATAGTAGAGTCTAGGACTGCTTTTATTGTCCTGGTGGCCCAGAGGTAGCATACCCCGGTGATAGTTACAAGATTGTGGGTTTGAATCCTCGAGGGGTGAGGTGTTGATTATATGTAGAAGTCCGAGTGCTTTATTGGGCTAATGAAATATATATGGATCCTCGTGTTTCCAAGCCGGATTTGGTAAAACGATGCTCTGATCACCTAATCGGCACGGGTGGTCCCCATTAGAGGTTCATGGCGCCATAAGGTCGTTGAACAGGCTTTTTGTGAAATATAGTAGAGTCAAGGACTGCTTTTATTTTCCTGGTGGCCCAGAGGTAGCACACCCCGGTCACAATTATAAGACCGTTGGTTTGAATTCTGGTGGGGTGAGGTGTTGATCATATGTAGAAGTCCGAGTGCTTTATTGGACTAATGAAATTTATTTGAATCCTCGTGTTTCGAAGCCGCATTTGGTAAAACGTTGCTCTGATCACATAAGCGGCACGGGTGGTCCCCATTAGAGGTTCCCGGCGCCATAAGCTCGTTGAACAGGCTTTTTGTGAAATATAGCAGAGTCTAGGACTGCTTTTATTATCCTGGTGGCCCAGAGGTAGCGTTCCCCGGTCACAATTAGAAGATCGTGGGTTCGTATCCTGGTGGGGTGAGGTGTTGATTATATGTAGAAGCTGCTTGCTTTATTGGGCAAATGAAATATGTATGGATCCTCGTGTTTTGAAGCCGCATTTGGTAAAACGTTGCTCTGATGACCTAAGCGGCACGGGTGGTCCCCATTAGAGGTTCACGGCGCCATAAGATATTTGAACAGGCTTTGTGTGAAATATAACAGAGTCTAGGACTGCTTTTATTTTCTGGTGGTGCAGAGGTAGCGTTCCCCGGTCACAATTATAAGATCGTGGGTTTAAATCCTGGTGGGGTGAGGCGTTGATTATATCTAGAAGTCCGCGTGCTTTAGTGGACTAATGAAATATATATGGATCCTCGTGTTTGGAAGCCGCATTTGGTAAAACGTTGCTCTGATCACCTAAGCGGCACGGGTGGTCCCGATTAGAGGTTCACGGCGCCATAAGCTCGTTGAACAGGCTTTTTGTGTAATATAGCAGAGTCTAGGACTGCTTTTATTGTCCTTGTGGCCCAGAGGTAGCATACCCCCGTCACAATCATAAGATTGTGGGTTTGAATCCTGGTGGGGTGAGGTGTTGATTATATGTAGAAGTCTGAATGCTTTATTGGGCTAATGAAATATATATGGATCCTCGTGTTTCCAAGCCGGATTTGGTAAAACGTTGCTCTGATCACCTAAGCGGCACGGGTGGTCCCCATTAGAAGTTCACGGCGCCATAAGCTCGTTGAACAGGCTTTGTGTGAAATATAGCAGAGTCTAGGACTGCTTTTATTATCCTGGTGGCCCAGAGGTAGCATTCCCCTGTCACAATTACAAGATTGTGGGTTTAAATCCTGGTGAGGTGAGGTGTTGATTATATGTAGAAGTCCGCGTGCTTTATTGGGCTAATGAAATATATATGGATCCTCGTGTTTTGAAGCCGCATTTCGTAAAACGTTGCTCTCATCACCTAAGCGGCACGGGTGGTCCTCATGAGAGGATCACGGCGCCATAAGCTCGTTGAACAGGCTTTGTGTGAAATATAGCAGAGTCTAGGACTGCTTTTATTGTCCTGGTGGCCCAGAGGTAGCGTTTCCCTTTCACAATTATAAGATCGTGGCTTCAAATCCTGGTGGGGTGAGGCGTTGATTATATGTAGAAGTCCGCGTTCTTTATTGGGCTAATGAAATATATATGGATCCTCGTGTTTCGAAACCGCATTTGGTAAAACGTTGCTCTGATCACCTAAGCGGCACGGGTGGTCCCCTATAGTGGTTCACAGCGCCATATGCTAGTTGAACAGGCTTTGTGTCAAATATTGTCGAGTCTAGGACTGCTATTATTGTCCTGGTGGCCCAGAGGTAGCATACCCCGGTCTCACTGTTATAAGATTGTGGGTTTGAATCCTGGTGGGGTGAGGTGTTGATTATATGTAGAAGTCCGAGTGCTTTATTGGGCTAATGAAATATATATGGATCCTCGTGTTTCCAAGCCGGATTTGGTAAAACGTTGCTCTGATCACCTAATCGGCACGGATGGTCCCCATTAGAGGTTCACAGCGCCATAAGCTCGTTGAACAGGCTTTTAGTGAAATATAGCAGAGTCTAGGACTGCTTTTATTGTCCTGGTGGCCCAGAGGTAGCGTTCCCCGGTCACAATTAGAAGATCGTGGGTTCGAATCCTGGTGGGGTGAGGTGTTGATTATATGTAGAAGCCGCTTGCTTTATTGGGCTAATGAAATATATATGGATCCTCGTGTTTTGAAGCCGCATTTGGTAAAACGTTGCTCTGATCACCTAAGCGGTACGGGTGGTCCCCATTAGAGGTTCACGGCGTCATAAGCTCGTTGAACAGGTTTTGTCTGAAATATAGCAGAGTCTAGGACTGCTCTTATTTTTCTGGTGGACCAGAGGTAGCGTTCCCCGGTCACAATTATAAGATTGTGGTTTTAAATCCTGGTGGGGTGAGGTGTTGATTATATGTAGAAGTCCGCGTGCTTTATTGGGCTAATGAAATATATATGGATCCTCGTGTTTCCAAGCCGGATTTGGTAAAACGTTGCTCTGATCACCTAAGCGGCATGGGTGGTCCCCATTAGAGGTTCATGGCGCCATTAGCTCGTTGAACAGGCTTTGTGTGAAATATAGCAGAGTCTAGGACTGCTTTTATTGTCCTGGTGGCCCAGAGGTAGCGTTCCCCGGTCATAATTAGAAGATCGTGGGTTCGAATCCTGGTGGGGTGAGGTGTTGATTATATGTAGAAGTCCGCGTGCTTTATTGGGCTAATGAAATATATATGGATCCTCGTGTTTTGAAGCGGCATTTGGTAAAACGTTGCTCTGATCACCTAAGCGGCACGGGTGGTCCCCATTAGAAGTTCACGGCGCCATAAGCTCGTTGAACAGGCTTTGTGTGAAATATAGCAGAGTCTAGGACTGCTTTTATTATCCTGGTGGCCCAGAGGTAGCATTCCCCTGTCACAATTACAAGATTGTGGGTTTAAATCCTGGTGAGGTGAGGTGTTGATTATATGTAGAAGTCCGCGTGCTTTATTGGGCTAATGAAATATATATGGATCCTCGTGTTTTGAAGCCGCATTTCGTAAAACGTTGCTCTCATCACCTAAGCGGCACGGGTGGTCCTCATGAGAGGATCACGGCGCCATAAGCTCGTTGAACAGGCTTTGTGTGAAATATAGCAGAGTCTAGGACTGCTTTTATTGTCCTGGTGGCCCAGAGGTAGCGTTTCCCTTTCACAATTATAAGATCGTGGCTTCAAATCCTGGTGGGGTGAGGCGTTGATTGTATGTAGAAGTCCGCGTTCTTTATTGGGCTAATGAAATATATATGGATCCTCGTGTTTCGAAACCGCATTTGGTAAAACGTTGCTCTGATCACCTAAGCGGCACGGGTGGTCCCCTATAGTGGTTCACAGCGCCATAAGCTCGTTGAACAGGCTTTGTGTCAAATATTGTCGAGTCTAGGACTGCTATTATTGTCCTGGTGGCCCAGAGGTAGCATACCCCGGTCTCACGGTTATAAGATTGTGGGTTTGAATCCTGGTGGGGTGAGGTGTTGATTATATGTAGAAGTCCGAGTGCTTTATTGGGCTAATGAAATATATATGGATCCTCGTGTTTCCAAGCCGGATTTGGTAAAACGTTGTTCTGATCACCTAATCGGCACGGATGGTCCCCATTAGAGGTTCACAGCGCCATAAGCTCGTTGAACAGGCTTTTAGTGAAATATAGCAGAGTCTAGGACTGCTTTTATTGTCCTGGTGGCCCAGAGGTAGCGTTCCCCGGTCACAATTAGAAGATCGTGGGTTCGAATCCTGGTGGGGTGAGGTGTTGATTATATGTAGAAGCCGCTTGCTTTATTGTTCAAATGAAATATATATGGATCCTCGTGTTTTGAAGCCGCATTTGGTAAAACGTTGCTCTGATCACCTAAGCGGTACGGGTGGTCCCCATTAGAGGTTCACGGCGTCATAAGCTCGTTGAACAGGTTTTGTCTGAAATATAGCAGAGTCTAGGACTGCTCTTATTTTTCTGGTGGCCCAGAGGTAGCGTTCCCCGGTCACAATTATAAGATTGTGGTTTTAAATCCTGGTGGGGTGAGGTGTTGATTATATGTAGAAGTCCGCGTGCTTTATTGGGCTAATGAAATATATATGGATCCTCGTGTTTCCAAGCCGGATTTGGTAAAACGTTGCTCTGATCACCTAAGCGGCATGGGTGGTCCCCATTAGAGGTTCATGGCGCCATAAGCTCGTTGAACAGGCTTTGTGTGAAATATAGCAGAGTCTAGGACTGCTTTTATTGTCCTGGTGGCCCAGAGGTAGCGTTCCCCGGTCATAATTAGAAGATCGTGGGTTCGAATCCTGGTGGGGTGAGGTGTTGATTATATGTAGAAGTCCGCGTGCTTTATTGGGCTAATGAAATATATATGGATCCTCGTGTTTTGAAGCGGCATTTGGTAAAACGTTGCTCTGATCACCTAAGCGGCACGGGTGGTCCCCATTAGAAGTTCACGGCGCCATAAGCTCGTTGAACAGGCTTTGTGTGAAATATAGCAGAGTCTAGGACTGCTTTTATTATCCTGGTGGCCCAGAGGTAGCATTCCCCTGTCACAATTACAAGATTGTGGGTTTAAATCCTGGTGAGGTGAGGTGTTGATTATATGTAGAAGTCCGCGTGCTTTATTGGGCTAATGAAATATATATGGATCCTCGTGTTTTGAAGCCGCATTTCGTAAAACGTTGCTCTCATCACCTAAGCGGCACGGGTGGTCCTCATGAGAGGATCACGGCGCCATAAGCTCGTTGAACAGGCTTTGTGTGAAATATAGCAGAGTCTAGGACTGCTTTTATTGTCCTGGTGGCCCAGAGGTAGCGTTTCCCTTTCACAATTATAAGATCGTGGCTTCAAATCCTGGTGGGGTGAGGCGTTGATTGTATGTAGAAGTCCGCGTTCTTTATTGGGCTAATGAAATATATATGGATCCTCGTGTTTCGAAACCGCATTTGGTAAAACGTTGCTCTGATCACCTAAGCGGCACGGGTGGTCCCCTATAGTGGTTCACAGCGCCATAAGCTTGTTGAACAGGCTTTGTGTGAAATATAGCAGAGTCTAGGACTGCTTTTATTGTCCTGGTGGCCCAGAGGTAGCGTTCCCCGGTCACAATTAGAAGATCGTGGGTTCGAATCCTGGTGGGGTGAGGTGTTGATTATATGTAGAAGCCGCTTGCTTTATTGTTCAAATGAAATATATATGGATCCTCGTGTTTTGAAGCCGCATTTGGTAAAACGTTGCTCTGATCACCTAAGCGGAACGGGTGGTCCCCATTAGAGGTTCACGGCGCCATAAGCTCGTTGAACAGGCTTTGTGTGTGATATAGCAGAGTCTAGGACTGCTTTTATTGTCCTGGTGGCCCAGAGGTAGCGTTCCCCGGTCACAATTACGGGATAGTGGCTTCAAATCCTGGTGGGGTGAGGTGTTGATTATATGTAGAAGTCCGCGTGCATTATTGGGCTAATGAAATATATATGGATCCTCGTGTTTCGAAGCCGTATTTGGTAAAACGTTGCTCTGGTCACCTAAGCGGCACAGGTGGTCCCCTATAGTGGTTCACAGCACCATAAGCTCGTTTAACAGGCTTTGTGTGAAATATAATAGAGTCTAGGAGTGCTTGTAGTGTCCTGGTGGCCCATAGGTAGCGTTCCTCGGTCACAATTATAAGATCGTGGGTTCGAATCCTGGTGGAGTGAGGTGTTGATTATATGTAGAAGTCTGCGTGCTCTATTGGGCTAATGAAATATATATGGATCCTTGTGTTTCGAAGCCAGATTTGGTAAAACGTTGCTCTGATCACCTAAGTGGCACGGATGGTCCCCATTAGAGGTTCACAGCGCCATAAGCTCGTTGAACAGCTTCGTGTGAAATATAGCAGAGACTACGAATGTTTTTATCGTCCTGTTGGCCCAGAGGTAGTGTTCCCCGGTCACAATTATAAGATCGTGGCTTCAAATCCTGGTGGGGTGTGGCGTTGATTATATGTAGAAGTCCGGGTGCATTATTGGGCTAATGAAATATATATGGATCCTCGTGTTTCGAAACCGCATTTGGTAAAACGTTGCTCTGATCACCTAAGTGGCTCGGCGCCATAAGCTCGTTGAACAGGCTTTGTGTGAAATATAGTAGAGTCTAGGACTGCTTTTATTGTCCTGGTGGCCCAGAGGTAGCATACCCCGGTCTCACTGTTATAAGATTGTGGCTTTGAATCTTGGAGGGGTGAGGTGTTGATTATATGTAGAAGTCCGAGTGCTTTATTGGGCTAATGAAATATATATGGATCCTTGTGTTTCCAGGCCGGATTTGGTAAAACGTTGCTCTGATCACCTAAGCGGCACGGGTGGTCCCGATTAGAGGTTCATGGCGCCATAAGCTCGTTGAACAGCCTTTGTGTGAAATATAGCAGAGTCTAGGACTGCTTTTATTGTCCTGGTGGCCCAGAGGTAGCGTTCCCCGGTAACAATTAGAAGATCGTGGGTTCGAATCCTGGTGGGGTGAGGTGTTGATTATATGTAGAAGCCGCTTGCTTTATTGTTCAAATGAAATATATATGGATCCTCGTGTTTTGAAGCCGCATTTGGTAAAACGTTGCTCTGATCACCTAAGCGGTACGGGTGGTCCCCATTAGAGGATCACGGCGTCATAAGCTCGTTGAACAGGTTTTTTCTGAAATATAGCAGAGTCTAGGACTGCTTTTATTGTCCTGGTGGCCCAGAGGTAGCGTTCCCCGGTCACAATTATTGGATAGTGGCTTCAAATCCTGGTGGGGTGAGGCGTTGATTATATGTAGAAGTCCGCGTGCTTTATTGGGCTAATGAAATATATATAGATCCTTGTGTTTCGAAGCCGCATTTGGTAAAACGTTGCGCTGACCACCTAAGCGGAACGGGTGGTCCCCTATAGTGGTTCACAGCGCCATAAGCGCGTTGAACAGGCTTTGTGTGAAATATAGTAGAGTCTAGGACTGCTTTTATTGTCCTGGTGGCCCAGAGGTAGCATACCCCGGTGATAGTTACAAGATTGTGGGTTTGAATCCTCGAGGGGTGAGGTGTTGATTATATGTAGAAGTCCGAGTGCTTTATTGGGCTAATGAAATATATATGGATCCTCGTGTTTCCAAGCCGGATTTGGTAAAACGATGCTCTGATCACCTAATCGGCACGGGTGGTCCCCATTAGAGGTTCATGGCGCCATAAGGTCGTTGAACAGGCTTTTTGTGAAATATAGTAGAGTCAAGGACTGCTTTTATTTTCCTGGTGGCCCAGAGGTAGCACACCCCGGTCACAATTATAAGACCGTTGGTTTGAATTCTGGTGGGGTGAGGTGTTGATCATATGTAGAAGTCCGAGTGCTTTATTGGACTAATGAAATTTATTTGAATCCTCGTGTTTCGAAGCCGCATTTGGTAAAACGTTGCTCTGATCACATAAGCGGCACGGGTGGTCCCCATTAGAGGTTCCCGGCGCCATAAGCTCGTTGAACAGGCTTTTTGTGAAATATAGCAGAGTCTAGGACTGCTTTTATTATCCTGGTGGCCCAGAGGTAGCGTTCCCCGGTCACAATTAGAAGATCGTGGGTTCGTATCCTGGTGGGGTGAGGTGTTGATTATATGTAGAAGCTGCCTGCTTTATTGGGCAAATGAAATATGTATGGATCCTCGTGTTTTGAAGCCGCATTTGGTAAAACGTTGCTCTGATGACCTAAGCGGCACGGGTGGTCCCCATTAGAGGTTCACGGCGCCATAAGATATTTGAACAGGCTTTGTGTGAAATATAACAGAGTCTAGGACTGCTTTTATTTTTCTGGTGGTGCAGAGGTAGCGTTCCCCGGTCACAATTATAAGATCGTGGGTTTAAATCCTGGTGGGGTGAGGCGTTGATTATATCTAGAAGTCCGCGTGCTTTAGTGGACTAATGAAATATATATGGATCCTCGTGTTTGGAAGCCGCATTTGGTAAAACGTTGCTCTGATCACCTAAGCGGCACGGGTGGTCCCGATTAGAGGTTCACGGCGCCATAAGCTCGTTGAACAGGCTTTTTGTGTAATATAGCAGAGTCTAGGACTGCTTTTATTGTCCTTGTGGCCCAGAGGTAGCATACCCCCGTCACAATCATAAGATTGTGGGTTTGAATCCTGGTGGGGTGAGGTGTTGATTATATGTAGAAGTCTGAATGCTTTATTGGGCTAATGAAATATATATGGATCCTCGTGTTTCCAAGCCGGATTTGGTAAAACGTTGCTCTGATCACCTAAGCGGCACGGGTGGTCCCCATTAGAAGTTCACGGCGCCATAAGCTCGTTGAACAGGCTTTGTGTGAAATATAGCAGAGTCTAGGACTGCTTTTATTATCCTGGTGGCCCAGAGGTAGCATTCCCCTGTCACAATTACAAGATTGTGGGTTTAAATCCTGGTGAGGTGAGGTGTTGATTATATGTAGAAGTCCGCGTGCTTTATTGGGCTAATGAAATATATATGGATCCTCGTGTTTTGAAGCCGCATTTCGTAAAACGTTGCTCTCATCACCTAAGCGGCACGGGTGGTCCTCATGAGAGGATCACGGCGCCATAAGCTCGTTGAACAGGCTTTGTGTGAAATATAGCAGAGTCTAGGACTGCGTTTATTGTCCTGGTGGCCCAGAGGTAGCGTTTCCCTTTCACAATTATAAGATCGTGGCTTCAAATCCTGATGGGGTGAGGCGTTGATTATATGTAGAAGTCCGCGTTCTTTATTGGGCTAATGAAATATATATGGATCCTCGTGTTTCGAAACCGCATTTGGTAAAACGTTGCTCTGATCACCTAAGCGGCACGGGTGGTCCCCTATAGTGGTTCACAGCGCCATAAGCTAGATGAACAGGCTTTGTGTCAAATATTGTCGAGTCTAGGACTGCTATTATTGTCCTGGTGGCCCAGAGGTAGCATACCCCGGTCTCACTGTTATAAGATTGTGGGTTTGAATCCTGGTGGGGTGAGGTGTTGATTATATGTAGAAGTCCGAGTGCTTTATTGGGCTAATGAAATATATATGGATCCTCGTGTTTCCAAGCCGGATTTGGTAAAACGTTGCTCTGATCACCTAATCGGCACGGATGGTCCCCATTAGAGGTTCACAGCGCCATAAGCTCGTTGAACAGGCTTTTAGTGAAATATAGCAGAGTCTAGGACTGCTTTTATTGTCCTGGTGGCCCAGAGGTAGCGTTCCCCGGTCATAATTAGAAGATCGTGGGTTCGAATCCTGGTGGGGTGAGGTGTTGATTATATGTAGAAGTCCGCGTGCTTTATTGGGCTAATGAAATATATATGGATCCTCGTGTTTTGAAGCGGCATTTGGTAAAACGTTGCTCTGATCACCTAAGCGGCACGGGTGGTCCCCATTAGAAGTTCTCGGCGCCATAAGCTCGTTGAACAGGCTTTGTGTGAAATATAGCAGAGTCTAGGACTGCTTTTATTATCCTGGTGGCCCAGAGGTAGCATTCCCCTGTCACAATTACAAGATTGTGGGTTTAAATCCTGGTGAGGTGAGGTGTTGATTATATGTAGAAGTCCGCGTGCTTTATTGGGCTAATGAAATATATATGGATCCTCGTGTTTTGAAGCCGCATTTCGTAAAACGTTGCTCTCATCACCTAAGCGGCACGGGTGGTCCTCATGAGAGGATCACGGCGCCATAAGCTCGTTGAACAGGCTTTGTGTGAAATATAGCAGAGTCTAGGACTGCTTTTATTGTCCTGGTGGCCCAGAGGTAGCGTTTCCCTTTCACAATTATAAGATCGTGGCTTCAAATCCTGGTGGGGTGAGGAGTTGATTGTATGTAGAAGTCCGCGTTCTTTATTGGGCTAATGAAATATATATGGATCCTCGTGTTTCGAAACCGCATTTGGTAAAACGTTGCTCTGATCACCTAATCGGCACGGATGGTCCCCATTAGAGGTTCACAGCGCCATAAGCTCGTTGAACAGGCTTTGTGTGAAATATAGCAGAGTCTAGGACTGCTTTTATTGTCCTGGTGGCCCAGAGGTAGCGTTCCCCGGTCACAATTAGAAGATCGTGGGTTCGAATCCTGGTGGGGTGAGGTGTTGATTATATGTAGAAGCCGCTTGCTTTATTGTTCAAATGAAATATATATGGATCCTCGTGTTTTGAAGCCGCATTTGGTAAAACGTTGCTCTGATCACCTAAGCGGAACGGGTGGTCCCCATTAGAGGTTCACGGCGCCATAAGCTCGTTGAACAGGCTTTGTGTGTGATATAGCAGAGTCTAGGACTGCTTTTATTGTCCTGGTGGCCCAGAGGTAGCGTTCCCCGGTCACAATTATTGGATAGTGGCTTCAAATCCTGGTGGGGTGAGGCGTTGATTGTATGTAGAAGTCCGCGTTCTTTATTGGGCTAATGAAATATATATGGATCCTCGTGTTTCGAAGCCGTATTTGGTAAAACGTTGCTCTGGTCACCTAAGCGGCACAGGTGGTCCCCTATAGTGGTTCACAGCACCATAAGCTCGTTTAACAGGCTTTGTGTGAAATATAATAGAGTCTAGGAGTGCTTGTAGTGTCCTGGTGGCCCATAGGTAGCGTTCCTCGGTCACAATTATAAGATCGTGGGTTCGAATCCTGGTGGAGTGAGGTGTTGATTATATGTAGAAGTCTGCGTGCTCTATTGGGCTAATGAAATATATATGGATCCTTGTGTTTCGAAGCCGGATTTGGTAAAACGTTGCTCTGATCACCTAAGTGGCACGGATGGTCCCCATTAGAGGTTCACAGCGCCATAAGCTCGTTGAACAGCTTCGTGTGAAATATAGCAGAGTCTACGAATGTTTTTATCGTCCTGTTGGCCCAGAGGTAGTGTTCCCCGGTCACAATTATAAGATCGTGGCTTCAAATCCTGGTGGGGTGTGGCGTTGATTATATGTAGAAGTCCGGGTGCATTATTGGGCTAATGAAATATATATGGATCCTCGTGTTTCGAAACCGCATTTGGTAAAACGTTGCTCTGATCACCTAAGTGGCTCGGCGCCATAAGCTCGTTGAACAGGCTTTGTGTGAAATATAGTAGAGTCTAGGACTGCTTTTATTGTCCTGGTGGCCCAGAGGTAGCATACCCCGGTCTCACTGTTATAAGATTGTGGCTTTGAATCTTGGAGGGGTGAGGTGTTGATTATATGTAGAAGTCCGAGTGCTTTATTGGGCTAATGAAATATATATGGATCCTTGTGTTTCCAGGCCGGATTTGGTAAAACGTTGCTCTGATCACCGAAGCGGCACGGGTGGTCCCGATTAGAGGTTCATGGCGCCATAAGCTCGGTGAACAGCCTTTGTGTGAAATATAGCAGAGTCTAGGACTGCTTTTATTGTCCTGGTGGCCCAGAGGTAGCGTTCCCCGGTCACAATTAGAAGATCGTGGGTTCGAATCCTGGTGGGGTGAGGTGTTGATTATATGTAGAAGCCGCTTGCTTTATTGTTCAAATGAAATATATATGGATCCTCGTGTTTTGAAGCCGCATTTGGTAAAACGTTGCTCTGATCACCTAAGCGGTACGGGTGGTCCCCATTAGAGGTTCACGGCGTCATAAGCTCGTTGAACAGGTTTTTTCTGAAATATAGCAGAGTCTAGGACTGCTCTTATTTTTCTGGTGGCCCAGAGGTAGCGTTCCCTGGTCACAATTATAAGATTGTGGTTTTAAATCCTGGTGGGGTGAGGTGTTGATTATATGTAGAAGTCCGCGTGCTTTATTGGGCTAGTGAAATATATATGGATCCTAGTGTTTCGAAGCCGCATTTGGTAAAACGTTGCTCTGATCACCTAAGCGGAACGGGTGGTTCCCATTAGAGGTTCACGGCGCCATAAGCTCGTTGAACAGGCTTTGTGTGTGATATAGCAGAGTCTAGGACTGCTTTTATTGTCCTGGTGGCCCAGAGGTAGCGTTCCCCGGTCACAATTATTGGATAGTGGCTTCAAATCCTGGTGGGGTGAGGCGTTGATTATATGTAGAAGTCCGCGTGCTTTATTGGGCTAATGAAATATATATAGATCCTTGTGTTTCGAATCCGCATTTGGTAAAACGTTGCGCTGACCACCTAAGCGGAACGGGTGGTCCCCTATAGTGGTTCACAGCGCCATAAGCGCGTTGAACAGGCTTTGTGTGAAATATAGTAGAGTCTAGGACTGCTTTTATTGTCCTGGTGGCCCAGAGGTAGCATACCCCGGTGATAGTTACAAGATTGTGGGTTTGAATCCTGGAGGGGTGAGGTATTGATTATATGTAGAAGTCCGAGTGCTTTATTGGGCTAATGAAATATATATGGATCCTCGTGTTTCCAAGCCGGATTTGGTAAAACGATGCTCTGATCACCTAATCGGCACGGGTGGTCCCCATTAGAGGTTCATGGCGCTATAAGGTCGTTGAACAGGCTTTTTGTGAAATATAGCAGAGTCTAGGACTGCTTTTATTATCCTGGTGGCCCAGAGTTAGCGTTCCCCGGTCACAATTATAAGATCGTGGGTTTAAATCCTGGTGGGGTGAGGCGTTGATTATATCTAGAAGTCCGCGTGCTTTAGTGGACTAATGAAATATATATGGATCCTCGTGTTTGGAAGCCGCATTTAGTAAAACGTTGCTCTGATCACCTAAGCGGCACGGGTGGTCCCGATTAGAGGTTCACGGCGCC
The DNA here is from genome assembly GCA_958450375.1 of Homarus gammarus. Lineage (NCBI taxonomy): Eukaryota > Metazoa > Arthropoda > Malacostraca > Decapoda > Nephropidae > Homarus > Homarus gammarus. Next base: position 461,653 of record CAUDMG010002563.1, on the reverse strand, counting down.
ATAAGCTCGTTGAACAGGCTTTTTGTGTAATATAGCAGAGTCTAGGACTGCTTTTATTGTCCTTGTGGCCCAGAGGTAGCATACCCCCGTCACAATCATAAGATTGTGGGTTTGAATCCTGGTGGGGTGAGGTGTTGATTATATGTAGAAGTCTGAATGCTTTATTGGGCTAATGAAATATATATGGATCCTCGTGTTTCCAAGCCGGATTTGGTAAAACGTTGCTCTGATCACCTAAGCGGCATGGGTGGTCCCCATTAGAGGTTCATGGCGCCATAAGCTCGTTGAACAGGCTTTGTGTGAAATATAGCAGAGTCTAGGACTGCTTTTATTGTCCTGGTGGCCCAGAGGTAGCGTTCCCCGGTCACAATTAGAAGATCGTGGGTTCGAATCCTGGTGGGGTGAGGTGTTGATTATATGTAGAAGTCCGCGTGCTTTATTGGGCTAATGAAATATATATGGATCCTCGTGTTTTGAAGCGGCATTTGGTAAAACGTTGCTCTGATCACCTAAGCGGCACGGGTGGTCCCCATTAGAAGTTCACGGCGCCATAAGCTCGTTGAACAGGCTTTGTGTGAAATATAGCAGAGTCTAGGACTGCTTTTATTATCCTGGTGGCCCAGAGGTAGCATTCCCCTGTCACAATAACAAGATCGTGGGTTTAAATCCTGGTGAGGTGAGGTGTTGATTATATGTAGAAGTCCGCGTGCTTTATTGGGCTAATGAAATATATATGGATCCTCGTGTTTTGAAGCCGCATTTCGTAAAACGTTGCTCTCATCACGTAAGCGGCACGGGTGGTCCTCATGAGAGGATCACGGCGCCATAAGCTCGTTGAACAGGCTTTGTGTGAAATATAGCAGAGTCTAGGACTGCTTTTATTGTCCTGGTGGCCCAGAGGTAGCGTTTCCCTGTCACAATTATAAGATCGTGGCTTCAAATCCTGGTGGGGTGAGGCGTTGATTATATGTAGAAGTCCGCGTTCTTTATTGGGCTAATGAAATATATATGGATCCTCGTGTTTCGAAACCGCATTTGGTAAAACGTTGCTCTGATCACTTAAGCGGCACGGGTGGTCCCCTATAGTGGTTCACAGCGCCATAAGCTCGTTGAACAGGCTTTGTGTCAAATATTGTCGAGTCTAGGACTGCTATTATTGTCCTGGTGGCCCAGAGGTAGCATACCCCGGTCTCACTGTTATAAGATTGTGGGTTTGAATCCTGGTGGGGTGAGGTGTTGATTATATGTAGAAGTCCGAGTGCTTCATTGGGCTAATGAAATATATATGGATCCTTGTGTTTCCAAGCCGGATTTGGTAAAACGCTGGTCTGATCACCTAATCGGCACGAATGGTCCCCATTAGAGGTTCACAGCGCCATAAGCTCGTTGAACAGGCTTTTAGTGAAATATAGCAGAGTCTAGGACTGCTTTTATTGTCCTGGTGGCCCAGAGGTAGCGTTCCCCGGTCACAATTAGAAGATCGTGGGTTCGAATCCTGGTGGGGTGAGGTGTTGATTATATGTAGAAGCCGCTTGCTTTATTGGGCAAATGAAATATATATGGATCCTCGTGTTTTGAAGCAGCATTTGGTAAAACGTTGCTCTGATCACCTAAGCGGCATGGGTGGTCCCCATTAGAAGTTCACGGCGTCATAAGTTCGTTGAACAGGCTTTGTCTGAAATATAGCAGAGTCTAGGACTGCTTTTATTTTTCTGGTGGCCCAAAGGTAGCGTTCCCCGGTCACAATTATAAGATTGTGGGTTTAAATCCTGGTGGGGTGAGGTGTTGATTATATGTAGAAGTCCGCGTGCTATATTGGGCTAATGAAATATATATGGATCCTCGTGTTTCGAAGCAGCATTTGGTAAAACGTTGCTCTGATCACCAAAGCGGCACGGGTGGTCCCCACTAGAGGTTCACGGCGCCATAAGCTCGTTGAACAGGCTTTGTGTGTAATATAGCAGAGTCTAGGACTGCTTTTATTGCCCTGGTGGCCCAGAGGTAGCGTTCCCCGGTCACAATTATTAGATCGTGGCTTCAAATCCTGGTGGGGTGAGGCGTTGATTATATGTAGAAGTCCGCGTGCTTTATTGGGCTAATGAAATATATATGGATCCTTGTGTATCGAAGCCGCATTTGGAAAAACGTTGTTCTGATCACCTAAGCGGCACGGGTGGTCCCCTATAGTGGTTCACAGCGCCATAAGCTCGTTGAACAGGCTTTGTGTGTAATATAGTAGAGTCTAGGACTGCTTTTATTGTCCTGGTGGCCCGGAGGTAGCGCTCCCCGGTCACAATTATAAGATCGTGGGATCAAATCCTGGTGGGGTGAGGTGTTGATTATATGTAGAAGTCCCCCTGCTTTATTGGGCTAATGAAATATATATGGATACTAGTGTTTCGAAGCCGCATTTGGTAAAACTTTGCTCTGGTCACCTAAGCGGCACGGGTGGTCCCCTATAGTGGTTCACAGCGCCATAAGCTCGTTGAACAGGCTTTGTGTGAAATATAACAGAGTCTAGGACTGCTTATAGTGTCCTGGTGGCCCATAGGTAGCGTTCCTCGGTCACAATTATAAGATCGTGGGTTCGAATCCTGGTGGAGTGATGTGTTGATTATATGTAGAAGTCCGGGTGCTCTATTGGGCTAATGAAATATATATGGATCCTCGTGTTTCGAAGCCGGATTTGGTTAAACGTTGCTCTGATCACCTAAGTGGCACGGATGGTCCCCATTAGAGGTTCACAGCGCCATAAGCTCGTTGAACAGGCTTTGTGTGAAATATAGCAGAGTCTAGGATTGCTTTTATTGTCCTGGTGGCCCAGAGGTAGCGTTCCCCGGTCACAATTAGAAGATCGTGTGTTCGAATCCTGGTGGGGTGAGTTGTTGATTATATGTAGAAGCCGCGTGCTTTATTGGGCAATGAAATATATATGGATCCTCGTGTTTTGAAGCCGCATTTAGTAAAACGTTGCTCTGATCACCTAAGCGGCACGGGTGGTCCCCATTAGAGCTTCACGGCGCCATAAGCTCGTTGAACAGGCTTTGTGTGAAATATAGTAGAGTCTAGGACTGCTTATATTTTCCTGGTGGCCCAGAGGTAGCGTTCCCCGGTCATTTGGTAAAACGTTGCTCTGATCACCTAAGCGGCACGGGTGGTCCCCATGAGGGGTTCACGGCGCCATAAGCTCGTTGAACAGGCTTTGTGTGAAATATAGCAGAGTCTAGGACTGCTTTTATTGTCCTTGTGGCCCAGAGGAAGCGTTTCCCTGTCACAATTATAAGATCGTGGCTTCAAATCCAAGTGGGGTGAGGCGTTGATTATATGTAGAAGTCCGCGTGCTTTATTGGGCTAATGAAATATATATGGATCCTCGTGTTTCGAAACCGCATTTGGTAAAACGTTGCTCTGATCACCTAAGCGGCACGGGTGGTCCCCTATAGTGGTTCACAGCGCCATAAGCTCGTTGAACAGGCTTTGTGTGAAATATTGTAGAGTCTAGGACTGCCTTTATTGTCCTGGTGGCCCATGTGGGTTTGAATCCTGGTGGGGTGAGGTGTTGATTATATGTAGAAGTCCGAGTGCTTTATTGGGCTAATGAAATATATATGGATCCTCGTGTTTCCAAGCCGGATTTGGTAAAACGTTGCTCTGATGACCTAATCGGCACGGATGGTCCCCATTAGAGGTTCACAGCGCCATAAGCTCGTTGAACAGGCTTTTAGTGAAATATAGCAGAGTCTAGGACTGCTTTTATTGTCCTTGTGGCCCAGTGGTAGCGTTCCCCGGTCACAATTAGAAGATCGTGGGTTCGAATCCTGGTGGGGTGAGGTGTTGATTATATGTAGAAGCCGCTTGCTTTATTGGGCAAATGAAATATATATATGGATCCTCGTGTTTTGAAGCCGCATTTGGTAAAACGTTGCTCTGATCACCTAAGCGGCACGGGTGGTCCCCTATAGTGGTTCACCGCGCCATAAGCTCGTTGAACAGGCTTTGTGTGAAATATAGCAGAGTCTAGGACTGCTTTTATTTTCCTGGTGGCCCAGAGGTAGCATTCCCCGGTCACAATTATAAGATCATGGGTTTAAATCCTGGTGGGGTGAGGTGTTGATTATATGTAGAAGTCCGCGTGCTTTTTTGGGCTAATGAAATATATATGGATCCTCGTGTTTCGAAGCCGCATTTGGTAAAACGTTTCTCTGATCACCTAAGCGGCACGGGTGGTCCCCATGAGAGGATCACGGCGCCAAAAGCTCGTTGAACAGGCTTTGTGTGAAATATAGCAGAGTCTAGGACTGCTTTTATTGTCCTGGTTGCCCAGAGGTAGCGTTCCCCGGTCACAATTATAAGATCGTGGCTTCAAATCCTGGTGGGGTGAGGCGCTGATTATATGTAGAAGTCCGCGTGCTTTATTGGGCTAATGCAATATATATGGATCCTCGTGTTTCAAAGCCGGATTTGGTAAAACGTTGCTCTGATCACCTAAGCGGTACGGTGGTCCCCATTAGAGGTTTATGGCGCCATAAGGTCGTTGAACAGGCTTTGTGTGAAATATAGTAGAGTCTAGGACTGCTTTTATTGTCCTGGTGGCCCAGAGGTAGCGTTCCCCGGTCACAATTTTAAGATCGTGGGTTCAAATCCTGGTGGGGTGAGGTGTTGATTATATGTAGAAGTCCGCGTGCTTTATTGGGCTAATGAAATATATATGGATCCTAGTGTTTCGAAGCCGTATTTGGTAAAACGTTGCTCGGGTCACCTAAGCGGCGCGGGTGGTCCCCTATAGTGGTTCACAGCGCCATAAGCTCGTTTAACAGGCTTTGTGTGAAATATAATAGAGTCAAGGACTGCTTATAGTGTCCTAGTGGCCCATAGGTAGCGTTCCTCGGTCACAATTATAAGATCGTGGGTTCGAATCCTGGTGGAGTGAGGTGTTGATTTTATGTAGAAGTATGCCTGCTCTATTGGGCTAATGAAATATATATGGATCCTCGTGTTTCGAAGCCGGATTTGGTAAAAAGTTGTTCTGATCACCAAAGTGGCACGGATGGTCCCCATTAGAGGTTCACAGCGCCATAAGCTCGTTGAACAGGCTTTGTGTGAAATATAGCAGAGTCTACGAATGCTTTTATCGTCCTGTTGGCCCAGAGGAAGCGTTTCCCTGTCACAATTATAAGATCGTGGCTTCAAATCCAAGTGGGGTGAGGCGTTGATTATATGTAGAAGTCCGCGTGCTTTATTGGGCTAATGAAATATATATGGATCCTCGTGTTTCGAAACCGCATTTGGTAAAACGTTGCTCTGATCACCTAAGCGGCACGGGTGGTCCCCTATAGTGGTTCACAGCGCCATAAGCTCGTTGAACAGGCTTTGTGTGAAATATTGTAGAGTCTAGGACTGCTTTTATTGTCCTGGTGGCCCAGAGGTAGCATACCCCGGTCTCACTGTTATAAGATTGTGGGTTTGAATCCTGGTGGGGTGAGGTGTTGATTATATGTAGAAGTCCGAGTGCTTTATTGGGCTAATGAAATATATATGGATCCTCGTGTTTCCAAGCCGGATTTGGTAAAACGTTGCTCTGATCACCTAATCGGCACGGATGGTCCCCATTAGAGGTTCACAGCGCCATAAGCTCGTTGAACAGGCTTTTAGTGAAATATAGCAGAGTCTAGGACTGCTTTTATTGTCCTGGTGGCCCAGAGGTAGCGTTCCCCGGTCACAATTAGAAGATCGTGGGTTCGAATCCTGGTGGGTGAGGTGTTGATTATATGTAGAAGCCGCTTGCTTTATTGTTCAAATGAAATATATATGGATCCTCGTGTTTTGAAGCCGCATTTGGTAAAACGTTGCTCTGATCACCTAAGCGGTACGGGTGGTCCCCATTAGAGGTTCACGGCGTCATAAGCTCGTTGAACAGGTTTTGTCTGAAATATAGCAGAGTCTAGGACTGCTCTTATTTTTCTGGTGGCCCAGAGGTAGCGTTCCCCGGTCACAATTATAAGATTGTGGTTTTAAATCCTGGTGGGGTGAGGTGTTGATTATATGTAGAAGTCCACGTGCTTTATTGGGCTAATGAAATATATATGGATCCTCGTGTTTCGAAGCCGCATTTGGTAAAACGTTGCTCTGATGACCTAATCGGCACGGATGGTCCCCATTAGAGGTTCACAGCGCCATAAGCTCGTTGAACAGGCTTTTAGTGAAATATAGCAGAGTCTAGGACTGCTTTTATTGTCCTGGTGGCCCAGAGGTAGCGTTCCCCGGTCACAATTAGAAGATCGTGGGTTCGAATCCTGGTGGGGTGAGGTGTTGATTATATGTAGAAGCCGCTTGCTTTATTGGGCAAATGAAATATATATGGATCCTCGTGTTTTGAGCCGCATTTGGTAAAACGTTGCTCTGCTCACCTAAGCGGCACGGGTGGTACCCATTTGAGGTTCACGGAGTCATAAGCTCGTTGAACAGGCTTTGTCTGAAATATAGCAGAGTCTAGGACTGCTTTTATTTTTCTTGTGGCCCCAGAGGTAGCGTTCCCCGGTCACAATTATAAGATTGTGGGTTTAAATCCTGGTGGGGTGATGTGTTGATTATATGTAGAAGTCCGCGTGCTAAATTGGGCTAATGAAATATATATGGATCCTCGTGTTTCGAAGCCGCATTTGGCAAAACGATGCTCTGATCACATAAGCGGCACGGGTGGTCCCCATTAGAGGTTCACGGCGCCATAAGCTCGTTAAACAGGCTTTGTGTGTAATATAGCAGAGTCTAGGACTGCTTATATTGTCCTGGTGACCCAGAGGTAGCGTTCCCCGGTCACAATTATAAGATTGTGGGTTTAAATCCTGGTGGGGTGAGGTGTTGTTTATATGTAGAAGTCCGCTTGCTTTATTGAGCTAATTAAATATATATGGATCCTCGTGTTTCGAAGCTGCATTTGGTAAAACGTTGCTCTGATCACCTAAGCGGCACAGGTGGTCCCCATTAGAGGTTCACGGTGTCATAAGCTCGTTGAACAGGCTTTTAGTGAAATATAGCAGAGTCTAGGACTGCTTATATTTTCCTGGTGGCCCAGAGGTAGCGTTCCCCGGTCACAATTATAAGATTGTGGGTTTAAATCCTGGTGGGGTGAGGTGTTGATTATATGTAGAAGTCCGCGTGCTTTTTTGGGCTAATGAAATATATATGGATCCTCGTGTTTCGAAGCCGCATTTGGTAAAACGTTTCTCTGATCACCTAAGCGGCACGGGTGGTCCCCATGAGAGGATCACGGCGCCAAAAGCTCGTTGAACAGGCTTTGTGTGAAATATAGCAGAGTCTAGGACTGCTTTTATTGTCCTGGTTGCCCAGAGGTAGCGTTCCCCGGTCACAATTATAAGATCGTGGCTTCAAATCCTGGTGGGGTGAGGCGCTGATTATATGTAGAAGTCCGCGTGCTTTATTGGGCTAATGCAATATATATGGATCCTCGTGTTTCAAAGCCGGATTTGGTAAAACGTTGCTCTGATCACCTAAGCGGTACGGTGGTCCCCATTAGAGGTTTATGGCGCCATAAGGTCGTTGAACAGGCTTTGTGTGAAATATAGTAGAGTCTAGGACTGCTTTTATTGTCCTGGTGGCCCAGAGGTAGCGTTCCCCGGTCACAATTTTAAGATCGTGGGTTCAAATCCTGGTGGGGTGAGGTGTTGATTATATGTAGAAGTCCGCGTGCTTTATTGGGCTATTGAAATATATATGGATCCTAGTGTTTCGAAGCCGTATTTGGTAAAACGTTGCTCTGGTCACCTAAGCGGCGCGGGTGGTCCCCTATAGTGGTTCACAGCGCCATAAGCTCGTTTAACAGGCTTTGTGTGAAATATAATAGAGTCAAGGACTGCTTATAGTGTCCTAGTGGCCCATAGGTAGCGTTCCTCGGTCACAATTATAAGATCGTGGGTTCGAATCCTGGTGGAGTGAGGTGTTGATTTTATGTAGAAGTATGCCTGCTCTATTGGGCTAATGAAATATATATGGATCCTCGTGTTTCGAAGCCGGATTTGGTAAAACGTTGTTCTGATCACCAAAGTGGCACGGATGGTCCCCATTAGAGGTTCACAGCGCCATAAGCTCGTTGAACAGGCTTTGTGTGAAATATAGCAGAGTCTACGAATGCTTTTATCGTCCTGTTGGCCCAGAGGAAGCGTTTCCCTGTCACAATTATAAGATCGTGGTTTCAAATCCAAGTGGGGTGAGGCGTTGATTATATGTAGAAGTCCGCGTGCTTTATTGGGCTAATGCAATATATATGGATCCTCGTGTTTCAAAGCCGGATTTGGTAAAACGTTGCTCTGATCACCTAAGCGGTACGGTGGTCCCCATTAGAGGTTTATGGCGCCATAAGGTCGTTGAACAGGCTTTGTGTGAAATATAGTAGAGTCTAGGACTGCTTTTATTGTCCTGGTGGCCCAGAGGTAGCGTTCCCCGGTCACAATTATAAGATCGTGGGTTCAAATCCTGGTGGGGTGAGGTGTTGATTATATGTAGAAGTCCGCGTGCTTTATTGGGCTAATGAAATATATATGGATCCTCGTGTTTCGAAGCCGTATTTGGTAAAACGTTGCTCTGATCACCTAAGCGGCGCGGGTGGTCCCCTATAGTGGTTCACAGCGCCATAAGCTCGTTGAACAGGCTTTGTGTGAAATATAGCAGAGTCTAGGACTGCTTTTTGTGTCCTGGTGGCCCATAGGTAGCGTTCCTCGGTCACAATTATAAGATCGTGGGTTCGAATCCTGGTGGGGTGAGGTATTGTTTATATGTAGAAGTCCGCTTGCTTTATTGAGCTAATTAAATATATATGGATCCTCGTGTTTCGAAGCTGCATTTGGTAAAACGTTGCTCTGATCACCTAAGCGGCACAGGTGGTCCCCATTAGAGGTTCACGGTGTCATAAGCTCGTTGAACAGGCTTTGTGTGAAATATAGCAGAGTCTAGGACTGCTTTTATTGTCCTGGTGGCCCAGAGGTAGCGTTCCCCGGTCACAATTATAAGATTGTGGGTTGAAATCCTGGTGGGGTGAGGTGTTGATTATATGTAGAAGTCCGCTTGCTTTATTGGGCTAATGAAATATATATGGATCCTCGTGTTTCGAAGCCGCATTTGGTAAAACGTTGCTCTGATCACCTAAGCGGCACAGGTGGTCCCCATTAGAGGTTCACGGAGCCATAAGCTCGTTGAACAGGCTTTGTCTGAAATATAGCAGAGTCTAGGACTGCTTTTATTTTTCTTGTGGCCCCAGAGGTAGCGTTCCCCGGTCACAATTATAAGATTGTGGGTTTAAATCCAGGTGGGGTGATGTGTTGATTATATGTAGAAGTCCGCGTGCTATATTGGGCTAATGAAATATATATGGATCCGCGTGTTTCAAAGCCGCATTTGGTAAAACGTTGCTCTGATCACATAAGCGGCACGGGTGGTCCCCATTAGAGGTTCACGGCGCCATAAGCTCGTTAAACAGGCTTTGTGTGTAATATAGCAGAGTCTAGGACTGCTTTTATTGTCCTGGTGGCCCAGAGGTAGCGTTCCCCGGTCACAATTATAAGATTGTGGGTTTATATCCTGGTGGGGTGAGGTGTTGTTTATATGTAGAAGTCCGCTTGCTTTATTGAGCTAATTAAATATACATGGATCCTCGTGTTTCGAAGCTGCATTTGGTAAAACGTTGCTCTGATCACCTAAGCGGCACAGGTGGTCCCCATTAGAGGTTCACGGCGTCATAAGCTCGTTGAACAGGCTTTGTGTGAAATATAGCAGAGTCTAGGACTGCTTATATTTTCCTGGTGGCCCAGAGGTAGCGATCCCCGGTCACAATTATAAGATTGTGGGTTTAAATCCTGGTGGGGTGAGGTGTTGTTTATATGTAGAAGTCTGCTTGCTTTATTGGGCTAATGAAATATATATGGATCCTCGTGTTTCGAACCCGCTTTTGGTAAAACGTTGCTCTGATCACCTAAGCGACACGGGTGGTCCCCATGAGAGGTTCACTGCGCCATAAGCTCGTTGAACAGGCTTTGTGTGAAATATAGCAGAGTCTAGGACTGCTTTTATTGTCCTGGTGGCCCAGAGGTAGCGTTCCCCGGTCACAATTAGAAGATCGTGGGTTCGAATCCTGGTGGGGTGAGGTGTTGATTATATGTAGAAGTCCGCGTGCTTTATTGGGCTAATGAAATATATATGGATCCTCGTGTTTTGAAGCCGCATTTGGTAAAACGTTGCTCTGATCACCTAAGCGGCACGGGTGGTCCCCATTAGAGGTTCACGGCGCCATAAGCTCGTTGAACAGGCTTTGTGTGAAATATAGCAGAGTCTAGGACTGCTTTTATTGTCCTGGTGGCCCAGAGGTAGCACACCCCGGTCACAATTATAAGATTGTGGGTTTGAATCCTGGTGGGGTGAGGTGTTGATTATATGTAGAAGTCCGAGTGCTTTATTGGGCTAATGAAATATATATGGATCCTCGTGTTTCCAAGCCGGATTTGGTAAAACGTTGCTCTGATCACCTAAGCGGCACGGATGGTCCCCAATAGAGGTTCACTGCGCCATAAGCTCGTTGAACAGGCTTTGTGTGAAATATAGCAGAGTCTAGGACTGCTTTTATTGTCCTGGTGGCCCAGAGGTAGCGTTCCCCGGTCACAATTAGAAGATCGTGGGTTCGAATCCTGGTGGGGTGAGGCGTTGATTATATGTAGAAGTCCGAGTGCTTTATTGGGCTAATGAAATATATTTGAATCCTCGTGTTTCGAAGCCGCATTTGGTGAAACGTTGCTCTGATCACCTAAGCGGCACGGGTGGTCCCCTATAGTGGTTCACGGCGGCATAAGCTCGTTGAACAGGCTTTGTGTGAAATATACCAGAGTCTAGGACTGCTTTTATTGTCCTGGTGGCCCAGAGGTAGCGTTCCCCGGTCACAATTAGAAGATCGTGGGTTCGAATCCTGGTGGGGTGAGGTGTTGATTATATGTAGAAGTCCTCGTGCTTTATTGGGCTAATGAAATATATATGGATCCTCGTGTTTTGAAGCCGCATTTGGTAAAATGTTGCTCTGATCATCTAAGGGGCACGGGTGGTCCCCTATAGTGGTTCATAGCCCCATATGCTCGTTGAACAGGCCTTGTGTGAAATATAACAAAGTCTAGGACTGCTTATAGTGTCCTGGTGGCCCATAAGTAGCGTTCCTCGGTCGCAATTATAAGATCGTGGGTTCGAATCCTGGTGGAGTGAGGTGTTGATTATATGTAGAAGTCCGCATGCTTTATTGGGTTAATGAAATATATATGGATCCTCGTGTTTCGAAGCCAGATTTGGTAAAACGTTGCCCTGATCACATAAGCGGCACGGGTGGTCCCCATTAGAGGTTCATGGCGCCATAAGGTCGTTGAACAGGCTTTGTGTGAAATATAGTAGAGTCTAGGACTGCTTTTATTGTCCTGGTGGCCCAGAGGTAGCATACCCCGGTCACAATTATAAGATAGTGGGTGTGAATCCTGGTAGGGTGAGGTGTTGATTATATGTAGAAGTCCGAGTGATTTATTGGGCTAATGAAATATATATGGATCCTCGTGTTTCCAAGCCGGATTTGGTAAAATGTTGCTCTGATCACCTAAGCGGCACGGGTGGTCCCCATTAGAGGTTCATCGCGCCATAAGGTCGTTGAATAGTCTTTGTGTGAAATATAGTAGAGTCTAGGAGTGCTTTTATTGTCCTGGTGGCCCAGAGGTAGCATACCCGGGTCACAATTATAAGATCGTGGGTTTGAATCCTGGTGGGGTGAGGTGTTGATTATATGTAGAAGTCCGAGTGATTTATTGGGCTAATGAAATATATATGGATCCTCGTGTTTCCAAGCCGGATTTGGTAAAATGTTGCTCTGATCACCTAAGCGGCACGGGTGGTCCCCATTAGAGGTTCACAGCGCCATAAGCTCGTTGAACAGGCTTTGTGTCAAATATACCAGAGTTTAGGACTGCTTTTATTGTTCTGGTGGCCCAGAGGTAGCGTTCCCCGGTCACAATTATAAGATATTGGGTTCAAATCCTGGTGGGGTGAGGTGTTGATTATATGTAGAAGTACGCATATTTTATTGGGCTAATGAAACATTTATGGATCCTCGTGTTATGAAAGCGGCATTTGGTAAAACGATGCTCTAATCACCAAAGGGGCACGAGTGGTCCCCTATAGTGGTTCACAGCCCCATATGCTCGTTGAACAGGCTTTGTGTGAAATATAGCAGAGTCTAGGACTGCTTATAGTGTCCTGGTGGCCCATAAGTAGCGTTCCTCGGTCGCATTTATAAGATCGTGGGTTCGAATCCTGGTGGAGTGAGGTGTTGATTATATGTAGAAGTCCGCATGCTTTATTGAGTTAATGAAATATATATGGATCCTCGTGTTTCGAAGCCGGATTTGGTTAAACGTTGCTCTAATCACCTAAGCGGCACGGATGGTCCCCATTTGAGGTTCACAGCGCCATAAGCTCGTTGAACAGGCTTTGTGTGAAATATAGCAGAGTCTAGGACTGCTTTTATTGTCCTGGTGGCCCAGCGGTAGCGTTCCCCGGTCTCAATTAAAAGATCGTGGCTTCAAATCCTGGTGGGGTGAGGCGTTGATTATATGTAGAAGTCCTCGTGCTTTATTGGATTAATGAAATATATATGGATCCTCATGTTTCGAAGCCGCATTTGGTAAAACGTTGGTCTCATCACCTAAGCGGTACGGGTGGTCCCCTATAGTGGTTCACAGCGCCATAAGCTCGTTGAACAGGCTTTGTGTGAAATATAGCAGAGTCTAGGACTGCTTTTATTGTCCTAGTGGCCCAGAGGTAGCGTTCCCCGGTCACAATTATAAGATCTTGGATTCAAATCCTGGTGGGGTGAGGTGATGATTATATGTAGAAGTCCTCATGCGTTATTGGGCTAATGAAATATATATGGATCCTCCTTGTTTCGAAGCCGCATTTGGTAAAACGTTGCTCTGATCACCTAAGCGGCACGGGTGGTCCCCATTAGAGGTTCACTGCGCCATAAGCTCGTTGAACAGGCTTTGTGTGAAATATAGCAGAGTCTAGGACTGCTTTTATTGTCCTGGTGGCCCAGAGGTAGCGTTCCCCGGTCACAATTATAAGATCGTGGATTCAAATCCTGGTGGGGTGAGGTGTTGATTATATGTAGAAGTAAGCGTGCTTTATTGGGCTAATGAAATATATATGGATCCTCGTGTTTCGAAGCCGGATTTGGTAAAACGTTGCTCCGATCACCTAAGCGGCACAGGTGGTCCCCATTAGAGGTTCATGGCGCCATAAGGTCGTTGAACAGGCTTTGTGTGAAATATAGTAGAGTCTAGGACTTATTTTATTGTCCTGGTTGCCCCGAGGTAGCGTTCCCCGGTCACAATTATAAGATCGTGGATTCAAATCGTGGTGGGGTGAGGTGTTGATTATATGTAGAAGTCCGCATGCTTTATTGGGCTAATGAAATATATATGGATCCTCGTGTTTTGAAGCCGCATTTGGTAAAACGTTGCTCTGATCACCTAAGGGGCACGGGTGGTCCCCTATAGTGGTTCACAGCGTCATAAGGTCGTTGAACAGGCTTTGTGTGAAATATAACAGACTCTAGGACTGCTTATAGTGTCCTGGTGGCCCAAAGGTAGCGTTCCTCGGTCACAATTATAAGATCGTGGGTTCGAATCCTGGTGGAGTGATGTGTTGATTATATGTAGAAGTCCGCGTGATCTATTGGGCTAATGAAATATATATAGATCCTTGTGTTTCGAAGCCGGATTTGGTTGAACGTTGCTCTGATCCCCTAAGTGGCACGGATGTTCCCCATTAGAGGTTCACAGCGCCATAAGCTCGTTGAACAGGCTTTGTGTGAAATATAGCAGAGTCTAGGACTGCTTTTATTGTCCTGGTGGCCCAGAGGTAGCGTTCCCCGGTCACAATTAGAAGATCGTGGGTTCGAATCCTGGTGGGGTGAGGTGTTGATTATATGTAGAAGCCGCGTGCTTTATTGGGCAATGAAATATATATGGATCCTCGTGTTTTGCAGCCGCATTTATTAAAACGTTGCTCTGATCACCTAAGCGGCACGGGTGGTCCCCATTAGAGGTTCACGGCGCCATAAGCTCGTTGAACAGGCTTTGTGTGAAATATAGCAGAGTCTAGTACTGCTCTTATTGTTCTGGTGGCCCAGAGGTAGCTTTCCCCGGTCACAATTTTAAGATTGTGGGTTTAAATCCTTGTGGGGTGAGGTGTTGTTTATATGTAGAAGTCCGCGTGCTTTATGGGGCTAATGAAATATATATGGATCCTCGTGTTTCGAAGCCTTATTTGGTAAAACGTTGCTCTGGTCACCTAAGCGGCACGGGTGGTCCCCTATAGTGGTTCAAAGCGCCATAAGCTCGTTTAACAGGCTTTGTGTGAAATATAACAGAGTCTAGGACTGCTTATAGTGTCCTGGTGGCCCATAGGTAGCGTTCCTCGGTCACAATTATAAGGTCGTGGGTTCGAATCCTGGTGGAGTGATGTGTTGATTATATGTAGAAGTCCGCGTGCTCTATTGGGCTAATGAAATATATATGGATCCTTGTGTTTCGAAGCGGGATTTGGTTAAACGTTGCTCTGATCACCTAAGTGGCACGGATGGTCCCCATTAGAGGTTCACAGCGCCATAAGCTCGTTGAACAGGCTTTGTGTGAAATATAGCAGAGTGTACGAATGCTTTTATTGTCCTGGAGGCCCAGAGGTAGCGTTCCCAGGTCACAATTAGAAGATCGTGGGTTCGAATCCTGGTGGGGTGAGGTGTTGATTATATGTAGAAGCCGCGTGGTTTATTGGGCTAATGAAAAATATATGGATCCTCGTGTTTCGAAACGGCATTTGGTAAATCGTTGCTTTGATCACCTAAGCGGCACAGGTGGTCCCCTATAGTGGTTCATAGCGCCATAAGCTTGTTGAACAGGCTTTGTGTGAAATATAGCAGAGTTTAGGACTGCTTTTATTGTCCTGGTGGCCCAGAGGTAGCATACCCCGGTCACAATTACAAGATTGTGGGTTTGAATCCTGGAGGGGTGAGGTGTTGATTATATGTAGAAGTCCGAGTGCTTTATTGGGCTAATGAAATATATATGGATCCTCGTGTTTCCAAGCCTGATTTGGTAAAACGTTGCTCTGATCACCTAAGCGGCACGGATGGTCCCCATTAGAGGTTCACAGCGCCATAAGCTCGTTGAACAGGCTTTTTGTGAATTATAGCAGAGTCTAGGACTGCTTTTATTGTCCTAGTGGCCCAGAGGTAGTGTTCCCCGGTCACAATTATAAGATCGTGGTTTCGAATCCTGGTGGGGTGAGGTGTTGATTATATGTAGAAGTTCGCGTGCTTTATTGGGCTAATGAAATATTTATGGATCCTCGTGTTTCGAAGCCGCATTTGGTAAAACGTTGCTCTGATCACCGAAGCGGCACGAGTGGTCCCCATTAGAGGTTCACCTCGCCATAAGCTCGATGAACAGGCTTTGTGTGAAATATAGCAGAGTCTAGGACTGGTTTTATTGTCCAGGTGGCCCAGAGGTAGCGTTCCCCGGCCACAATTAGAAGATCGTGGGTTCGAATTCTGGTGGCGTGAGGTGTTTATTATATGTAGAAGTCCGCGTGCTTTATTGGGCTAATGAAATATATATGGATCCTCGTGTTTCGAAGCCGTATTTGGTAAAACGTTGCTCTGATCACCTAAGCGGCACGGGTGGTCCCCATTAGAGGTTCATGGCGCCATTAGGTCGTTGAACAGGCTTTGTGTAAAATATAGTAGAGTCTGGGACTGCTTTTATTGTCCTAGTGGCCCAGAGGTAGCGTTCCCGGGTCACAACTATAAGATCGTGGGTTCAAATCCTGGTGGGGTGAGGTGTTGATTATATGTAGAAGTAAGCGTGCTTTATTGGGCTAATGAAATATATATGGATCCTCGTGTTTCAAAGCCGGATTTGGAAAAACGTTGCTCTGATCACCTAAGCGGCACGGATGGTCCCCATTAGAGGTTCACAGCGCCATAAGCTCGTTGAACAGGCTTTGTGTGAAATATAGCAGAGTCTAGGACTGCTTTTATTGTCTTGGTGGCCCAGAGGTAGCGTTCCTCGGTCACAATTAGAAGATTGTGGGTTCGAATCCTGGTGGGGTGAGGTGTTGATTATATGTAGAATCCGCGTGCTTTATTGGGCAATGAAATATATATGGATCCTCGTGTTTTGAAGCAGCATTTAGTAAAACGTTGCTCTGATCACCTAAGCGGCACGGGTGGTCCCCATTAGAGGTTCACAGCGCCATAAGCTCGTTGAACAGGCTTTGTGTGAAACATAGCAGAGTCTAGGACTGCTTATATTTTCCTGGTGGCCCAGAGGTAGCGTTCCCCGGTCACAATTAAATGATTGTGGGTTTAAATCCTGATGGGGTGAGGTGTTGTTTATATGTAGAAGTCCGCGTGCTTTATTGGGCTAATGAAATATATATGGATCCTCGTGTTTCGAAGCCGCATTTGGTAAAACGTTGCTCTGATCACCTAAGCGGCACGGGTGGTCCCCATGAGAGTTTCACGGCGCCATAAGCTCGTTGAACAGGCTTTGTGTGAAATATAGCAGAGTCTAGGACTGCTTATATTTTCCTTGTGGCCCAGAGGTAGCGTTCCCCGGTCACAATTATAAGATTGTGGGTTTAAATCCTGGTGGGGTGAGGTGTTGTTTATATGTAGAAGTCCGCGTGCTTTATTGGGCTAATGAAATATATATGGATCCTCGTGTTTCGAAGCCGCATTTCGTAAAACGTTGCTCTGATCACCTAAGCGGCACGGGTGGTCCCCATGAGAGTTTCACGGCGCCATAAGCTCGTTGAACAGGCTTTGTGTGAAATATAGCAGAGTCTAGGACTGCTTTTATTGTCCTGGTGGCCCAGAAGTAGCGTTCCCCGGTCACAATTAGAAGATCGTGGGTTCGAATCCTGGTGGGGTGAGGTGTTGATTATATGTAGAAGTCCGCGTGCTTTATTGAGCTAATGAAATATATATGGATCCTCGTGTTTTGAAGCGGCATTTGGTAAAACGTTGCTCTGATCACCTAAGCGGCACGGGTGAACCCCATTAGAGGTTCACGGCGCCATAAGCAACGCCCTTTAAATTTAGTTTAACGCCATTTGAAGCAAGTTTAACGCCATTTAAGTTAGTTTAACGCCATTTAAAGTTAGTTTAATGCTATTTACATTCAGTTGAATGCTATTTAAAGTTTGTTGTACGCCGTTAAAAGTTAGGTGAACTCCATTTGAAATTAGTTTAACGCCATTTGATGTTAGCTTAACGTCATTTGAAGTTAGCTTAACGTCATTTGAAGTTAGTTTAACTCCAATTAAAGTTAGTTTAACGCCATTTAAAGTTAGTTTCTCGGCATTTAAAGTTAGTTAAACGTCATTTGAATTTAGTTTAACGCCATTTGAAAAGCATTTGATGGAATTTAACATTAGTTTCACGCCATTTAAAGTTTGTTTAACGCCATTTAAAGTTTGTTTAACGTCATTTGAAGTTAGTTTAACGCCATTTAAAGTTAGTTTAAAGCCATTTCAAGTTGGTTCTACGCCATTTAAAGTTAATTTAATGCAATTCAAAGATATTTTAACGCCATTTAAAGCAAGTTTAACGCCATTTAAAATTAGTTTACGCCATTTGAAACGCATTTAACGCCCTTTAAGGTTAGTTTCACGCCAATTAAAATTTGCTTAACGCCCTTTGAAGTTAGTTTAAAGCCATTTGAAACACGTTTAACGCAATTTAACGCAAGTTTAACGCCAATTAAAGTTAGTTTGACACCATTTGAAGCACGTTTAACGCCATTTAAAGTTAGTTTAACGCCATTTAGAGTTAGTTTAATGCAATTTGATGTTATTTTAACACCATTCAATGTTCGTTTAATGCCATTTAATGTTAGTTAAATGCCGTTTGCAGCTGGATTAACCCCATTAAAAGTTAGTTTAAAGCCATTGACAGTTATTTTAACGCCATTTAAAGTAAGTTTAACTCCATTTAAAGTTAGTTTAACGCCATTTAAAGTTTGTTTAACGCCATTTAAAATTAGTTTAACGACATTTAAAACATGTTTAACTCCAATTAAAGTTCATTTAACGCCATTTAAAGTTAGTTTAACGCCATTTGAAACGTATTTAACGCCTTTAAAGTTAGTTTAACGCCATTTGAAGTTAGTTTAACGCCACCTGAAGCATGTTTAACGCCAATTAATGTTAGTTTAACACCATTTAAAGTTCGTTTAACGCCATTTGAAGCTACTTTAACGCCATTTGAAGCATTTTTAACGCCCATTAATATTAGTTTAACACCATTTAAAGTTAGTTTAACGCCATTTGAAGTTAGTGTTACGCCATTTGAAGTTAGTTTAATGCCATATGATGTTAGTTTTACTCCATTTGAAATTAGGTGAACGCCATTTGAAATTAGATTAACGCCATTTGAAAAGCATTTGACGCCATTTAACGTTAGTTTCACGCCATTTAAACTTTGTTTAACGGCATTTAAACTTAGTTTAACGCCATTTGAAGTGCATTTAATGCCATTTAAAGTTAGTGTCACGCCATTTGAAGTTTGTTTAACGCCATTTAAAGTTAGTTTAACGCCATTTGAAGTTAGTTTAGCGCCATTTAAATTTAGTTGTACGGCGTTTAAAGTTAGTTTAACGCCATTTAGAGTTAGTTTAATGCCATTTGAAGTTAGTTTAACGCCACTTGAAATTAGATTAACGCCATTTGAAGTTAGTTTAACGCTATTTGAAAACCATTTGACGCTATTTAACGTTAGTTTCTGGCGATTTAAAGTTTGTTTAACGCTGTTTAAAGTTAGTTTAACGCTATTTGAAACGCATTTAACGCCATTTAAAGTTAGTTTCACGCCATTTGAAATTTGTTAAACGCCCTTTAAAGTTATTTAACGCCATTCGAACCACGTTTAAGGCCATTTAAAGCAAGTTTAACACCATTTAAAGTTAGTTTGCCACCATTTAAAGTTAGCTTAACGCCATTTAAAGTTAGTTTAACGCCATTTAAAGTTAGTTTAATGCTATTATAAGTTAGTTGAACGCCATTTAAAGTTAGTTTAACGAAATTTTGTAAGTGTAATGCCATTTGAAGTTAATCTAATGCCATTTGAAGTTAGTTTAAAGTCATTTGAAGTTAGCTTAACGCCATTTGAAGTTAGTTTAATGCCATTTAAAGTTGGTTTAACCCCATTTAAAGTTAGTTTAACCCATTTAAAGTTTGTTTAACGCCATTTAAATTTAGTTTAACGCCATTTGAAGCATTGTTTAACGGCAATTAATATCAGTTTAACGCCATTTAAAGTTAGTTTAACGCAATTTAAACCTAGTTGAATGCCATTTGAAGTTAGTTTAACGCCATTTGAAGTTAGTTTAACGCTATTTGAAGTTAGTTTAACGCCATTTGAAGGTAGTTTAACGCCATTTGAAGTTAGGTTGACGCCATTTGAAGTTAGTTTAACGCCATTTGAAGTTAGTTTAACGCCATTGGAAACGCATTTAACGCCCTTTAAAGTTACTCTAATGCCATTTAGAGTTAGTTCAACGCCATTTAAAGTTAGTTGAACGGCGTTTAAAATGAGATTTAGCGCCATTCAGAGTTTGTTTAACGCTATTTACAGTTAATTGAACGTCGTTTAAAGTTAGTTTAACGCCATTTAGAGTTAGATTAACGCCATTTAAAGTTAGTTGAACGTCGTTTAAAGTTAGATTTAACGCCATTTAGAGTTAGTTTAACGCCATTTGAAGTTAGTTTAATGCCATTTGAAGGTAGTTGAAAGTCATTTGAAGTTAGTGTAATGCCTTTTAAAGTTAGTTTAATTCCATATAAAGTTAGTTTAACACCATTTATAGTTAGTTGAATGCCATTTAAAGCTAGGTAAACTCCATTTGAAGTTAGTTTAATGCCATTTAAAGTTAGTTTAATGCCATTTAAAGTTTGTTTAACGCCTTTTGAATTCAGTTTAACGCCATTTGAAGTTAGTGTAACGCAATTTGAAGTTAGTTTAACGCCATTTAAAGTAAGTTGAACAGCGTTTAAAGTTAGTTTAACGCCATTTAGAGTTAGTTTAACGCCATTTGAAGCTAGTTTAACGCCATTTAAAGTTAGTTGAACTGCATTTAAAGTTAGTTTAACGCCATTTAGAGTTAGTTCAACTCCATTTGAAGTTAGTTTAATGCCATTTGAAATTAGATTACCGCCATTTGAAGTTAGTTTAACGTCATTTGAAAAGCATTTGACGGAATTTAACATTAGTTTCACGCCATTTAAAGTTTGTTTACCGCCATTTAAAGTTCGTTTAACGCCATTTGAAGTTAGTTTAACGCCATTTAATGTTAGTTTAAAGCCATTTCAAGTTGGTTCTAGGCCAGTTAAACTTAATTTAATGCAATTTAAAGATATTTTAACACCCTTTAAAGTAAGTTTAACGCCAATTGAAGTTTGTTTAACACCTTTTTAAGTTAGTTGAAGGCCATTTAAAGTTAGTTTAACACCATTTAAAACATGTTTAATGCCATTTAAAGTTATTTTAACGCCATATGAAGTTAGTTTAATGCCATTTAGAGTTAGTTTAACGAAATTTACAGTTACTTTAACGCTATTTGAAGTTAGTTTAATGCCATTTGAAATTAGATTTACGCCATTGGAAGTTAGTTTAACGCCATTTGAAGTGCATTTAACGCCATTTAAAGTTTGTTTAATGCCATTTAAAGTTAGTTTAACACCATTTAAAACATGTTTAACGCCAATTAAAGTTAATTTAACGCCGTTTAAAGTTAGTTGAACGATACTTGAAACTCATTTAATGCCATTTAAAGTTAGTTTCACGCCATTTGAGATTTGATTAACGCGCTTCAAAGTTAGTTTAACGCCATTTGAAGCACATTTAAAGCCATTTATAGTTAGGTTAACGCCATATACAGTAAGTTTAGCTCCATTTGAAGACATTTTAACACCATTTAAAGTTCGTTTAATGTTAGTTTAACGCTGTTTGAAGTTGGATTAACCCCATTTAAAGTTAGTATAAATCCATTTACAGTTAGTTTAACGCCATTTAAAGTTCATTTAACGCCGTTTAAAGTTAGTTAAACGCCATTTGAAACGCATTTAACGCCATTTAAAGTTAGTTTCAAGCCATTTGAAGTTTGTTTCACGCCATTTAAAGTTAGTTTGACACCATATGAAGCACGTTTAATGCCATTTAATGTTAATTTAACGCAGTTTGAAGATGGATCAACCCCATTAAAAGTTAGTTAAAAGCCATTTACAGTTATTTTAACGCCATTTAAATTAAGTTTAACGCCATCTAAAGTTAGTTTAACGCCATTTAAAGTTAGTTTAACGCCATTTAAAGGTAGTCTAACGGCATTTAAATCATGTTTAACACCAATTGAAGTTCATATAACGCCGTTTAAAGTTAGTTTAACGTCATTTGAAACGCATTTAACGCACTTTAAAGTTAGTTTAATGCCATTTAGAATTAGTTTAACGCTATTTACAGTTGTTGAATGCTATTTAAAGTTAGTTGAACGCCATTTAAAGTTAAGTGAATTCCATTTGATGTGAGTTTAACCCCATTTAAAGTTAGTTTACCCCCATTTAAAGTTAGTTTAACGCCATTTAGAGTTTGTTTAACGCCATTTAAAGTTATTTTAATGCAATTTGAAGTTATTTTAACTCCATTTAAAGTATGTTACTACGAGTTGGGGATTTAGAATATAGTTAAAAATCTACCCAGATCCCAACAGGCATTTATAACATGTTTAACACAAATTGAAGTTCATTTAACGCCGTTTAAAGTTAATTTAGCGTCATTGGAAACGCATTTAACGCACTTTAAAGTTAGTAGAACGCCATTTAAAGTTAGGTTAACTCCATTTGAGGTTAGTGTAATGCCATGTGAAGTTAGTTGAACGCTATTTAAAGTTATCTTAACCCCATTTAGACTTAGTTTAGCCCCATTTGAAGTTTGTTTAATGCCAACTGAAGTTAGTTTAACGCCATTTCAAGTTAGTTTAAGCCATTTGAAGTTAGTTTAATGCCATTTGAAAAGCATTTGTTGCCATTTGAAAAGATTTTGACGCCATTCAAAGTTTGTTTAACGCCTTTGAAAGTTACTTTAACGCCATATATAGTAAATTTAAAGTCATTTAAAGTTAGTTTAACGCCATTTAAAGTAAGTTGAACGCCGTTTGAAGTTAGTTTAACGCCATTTGAAGTTAGTTTAATGCCATTTAGAGTTACTTTAACGCTATTTACAGTTAGTTGAATGCTATTTAAAGTTAGTTGAACGCCAATTAAAGTTAGCTGAACTCCATTTTTAGTTAGTTTAACGCCATTTGAAGTTAGTTTAACGCCATTTGAAGTTAGCTTAACGCCATTTGAAGTTAGTTTAGCGCCATTTGAAGTTAAGTGAACGCTATTTCGTTAGTTGAACGCCATTTACAGGTAGTTTAACCCCAATTAAACCCAATTAAAGTTGGTTTAACTCCAATTAAATTTAATTTAACGCCATTTGAAGAATATTTAATGCCAATTAATGTCAGTTTAACGCCAGTTAAATTAGTCTAACGCAATTTGAAATTAGTTTAATGCCATTTGAAGTTAGTTTAATGCCATTTGAAGTTAGTTTAGCGCCATATGAAGTTAGTTTAACGCCATATGAAGTTAGGTGAAAGCCATTACAATTAAGTTTAAATCCATTTAAAGTTTGTTTAACGCCATGTGAAGTTACATTAAAGCCATATGAAGTTAGTTTAATGCCATTTGAATCGGTTTAACGCCATTTATGGTTACTTTAATGCCATTTCAAGTTAGTTTAACGCCATTTAAAGTTTGTTTAATGCCATTTAAAGTTAGTTTAACGCCATTTACAGTTAGTAGAATGCTATATAAAGTTAGTTGAACGCCATATAGAGTTAGGTGAACTCCATTTGAAGTTAGTTTAATACCATTTTAAATTAGTTTAACGCCATTTGAAGTCAGTTTAATGCAATTTGAAGTTAGATTAATTCCTACAAATGGCGTTAAACTAGCTTCCAATGACATTAAACTACTTTCATATGGCTTTTAAGTAACTTGTCATGGTGTTAAACAAAATTTAAATGGTTTTAATCTTGCTTTAAAGTAACTTTAAATAGCGTTAACGTACCTGTAAATGGCTTGAAGCTAACTTTTAATGAGGTTAATACAACTTCAAAAGGCGTTAAACTAACATTAAAGGGCGTTAAACGAAGTTTAAATGGTGTTAAAAGAACATCAAATGGCGCTAAACTAACTAAATGGCATCAAACTAACTTTAAATGGCGCTAAACTTGCTTTAAATGGCGTTAAACGGGCTTCAAATGACATTAAACTAACCTTAAAGGGCGTTAAACAAATTTCAAATGCCGTGAAACTAACTTTAAATTTAAGTTTTAAATGGCGTTTAAACTAACTTCAGATAGCGTGAAACTAACATTAAACGGCGGTAAATGCGCTTGAAATGGCCTTAAACAAACTTCAAATGGCGTTAAACTAACTCTAAATGGTGTTAAACTAACTTTAAACGCTGATCAACTTACTTTAAATGGCGTTAAACTAACTTCAAATTGCGTTACACTAACTTCAAATCGCGTTAAACTGACTTCAAAGGGCGTTAAACAAACTTTAAATGGCATTAAACTAACTTTAAATGGCATTAAACTAACTTCAATGAAGTTCCCCTAACTTTAAATGGCATTCAACTAACTATAAATGGCGTTAAACTAACTTTATATGGAATTAAACTAACTTTAAAAGGCATTACACTAACTTCAAATGAATTTCAACTACCTTCAAATGGCATTAAACTAACTTCAAATGGCGTTAAACTAACTCTAAATGGCGTTAAATCTAACTTTAAAAGACGTTCAACTAAATTTAAATGGGGTTAATCTAACTCTAAATGGTGTTAAACTAACTTTAAACGACGTTCAATTAACTGTAAATAGCGTTAAACAAACTCTGAATGGCGCTAAATCTAATTTTAAACCCCGTCAACTAACTTTAAATGACGTTAAACTAACTCTAAATGGCATTAGAGTAACTTTAAAGGGCGTTAAATGCGTTTCCAATGGCGTTAAACTAACTTCAAATGGCGTTAAACTAACTTCAAATGGCGTCAACCTAACTTCAAATGGCGTTAAACTACCTTCAAATGGCGTTAAACTAACTTCAAATAGCGTTAAACTAATTTCAATTGGCGTTAAACTAACTTCAAATGGCATTCAACTAGGTTTAAATTGCGTTAAGCTAACTTTAAATGGCGTTAAACTGATATTAATTGCCGTTAAACAATGCTTCAACTGGCGTTAAACTAAATTTAAATGGCGTTAAACAAACTTTAAATGGGCTAAACTAACTTTAAATGGGGTTAAACCAACTTTATATGGCATTAAACTAACTTCAAATGGCGTTAAGCTAACTTCAAATGACTTTAATCTAACTTCAAATGGCATTAGATTAACTTCAAATGGCATTACACTAACAAAATTTCGTTAAACTAACTTTAAATGGCGTTCAACTAACCTAAAATAGCATTAAACTAACTTTAAATGGCGTTAAACTAACTTTAAATGGCGATAAGCTAACTTTAAATGGTGGCAAACTAACTTTAAATGGTGTTAAACTTGCTTTAAATGGCCTTAAACGTGGTTCGAATGGCGTTAAATAACTTTAAAGGGCGTTTAACAAATTTCAAATGGCGTGAAACTAACTTTAAATGGCGTTAAATGTGTTTCAAATAGCGTTAAACTAACTTTAAACAGCGTTAAATTAACTTTAATTTTCGTTAAACATGTTCTAAATGGTGTTAAATTAACTTAAAAAGGCGTTAAACCAACTTGAAACGGCATTAAACTAACTTTAAACGGAGTTCAACTAACTTCAAATGGCGTTAAACTAACTTTAAATTGCGTTAAACAAACTTTAAATCGCCAGAAACTAACGTTAAATAGCGTCAAATGGTTTTCAAATAGCGTTAAGCTAACTTCAAATGGCGTTAATCTAATTTCAAATGGCGTTAAACTAACTTCAAATGGCAATAAACTAACTCTAAATGGCGTTAAACTAACTTTAAATGGCGTTAAACAAACTTCAAATGGCGTGACACTAACGTTAAATGGCATTAAATGCACTTCAAAGGCGTTAAACTAACTTTAAATGCCGTTAAACAAAGTTTAAATGGCGTGAAACTAACGTTAAATGGCGTCAAATACTTTTCAAATGGCGTACATCTAATTTCAAATGGCGACCACCTAATTTCAAATGGAGTTAAACTAACATCATATGGCGTTAAACTAACTTCAAATGGCGTAACACTAACTTCAAATGGCGTTAAACTAACTTTAAATGGTGTTAAACTAATATTAATGGGCGTTAAAAATGCTTCAAATGGCGTTAAAGTAACTTCAAATGGCGTTAAACGAACTTTAAATGGTGTTAAACTAACATTAATTGCCGTTGAACATGCTTCAAATGGCGTTAAACTAACTTTGAAGGCGTTAAACTAACTTTAAATGGCGTTAAACTTACTTTAAATGGCGTTAAAATAACTGTCAATGGCTTTAAACTAACTTTTAATGGGGTTAATCCAGCTGCAAACGGCATTTAACTAACATTAAATGGCATTAAACGAACTTTGAATAGTGTTAAAATAACATCAAATGGCATAAACTAACTCGAAATGGCGTTAAACTAACTTTAAATGGCGTTAAACGTGCTTCAAATGGTGTCAAACTAACTTTAATTGGCGTTAAACTTGCGTTAAATTGCGTTAAACGTGCTTCAAATGGCGTTAAACTAACTTCAAAGGGCGTTAAGCAAATTTTAATTGGCGTGAAACTAACCTTAAAGGGCGTTAAATGCGTTTCAAATGGCGTAAACTAATTTTAACTGGCGTTTAACTTGCTTTAAATGGCGTTAAACTAACTTTAAATGACTTTAAACTAACTTCAAAAGGCGTTAAATTAACTTTAATTGGCCTTAAACATGTTTTAAATGGTGTTAAACTAACTTTAAATGGTGTTAAACAAACTTCAAAAGGAGTTAAACCTACTTTAAAAGGCGTTAAAATAACTTCAAATTGCTAAATTAAATTTAAAGGCTGTTAAACCAACTTCAAACGGCATTAAACTAACTTTAACGGCGTTCAACAAACTTTAAATGGCGTTAAACGAACTTTAAATGACTCTAAATTTACTTTAAATGGCGTTAAACTAGCTTCCAATGGCGTTAAAATAACTTTAAATGGCATTAAACAAACTTTAAATGGCGTTAAACTAACTTTAAATTGTGTTAAACTAACATTAATTGGCATTAAACATTCATCAAATGGTGGTAAACTAAATTTAAATGGCGTTAAAATAACTTTAAATGGGGTTAAACTAACTTTAAATGTCGTTCAATTAACTTTAAATAGCATTCAACTAACCTTAAATGGCATTAAACTAACTTCAAATGGCGTTAAATAAACTGTAAATGGTATTAAACTAACTTCAAATGGAGTTCACCTAACTGTAAATGGTATTAAACTAACTTTAAATGGCTTTAAATGTGCTTCAAATGGTGTCAAACTAACTTTAAATTGCGTTAAATATGCTTCAAATTGTGTCATACTAACTTTAAATGGCGTTAAACGTGCTTTAAATTGCGTTAAACGTGCTTCAAGTGGAGTTAAACTAACATTAAAGGGCGTTTAACAAATTTCAAATGGCGTGGAACTAACATTAAATGGCGTTAAACTAACTTTAAATGACTTTAAATTAACTCTAAATGGCGTTAAACTAACATTAAATGGCGTTAAACTAACTTCAAATGGCGTTAAACGAACTTTAAATGGCGTTAAACAAACTTTAAATGGCGTGAAACTAATGTTAAATTCCGTCAAATGCTTTTCAAATGGCGTTAAACTAACTTCAAATGGCGTTAATCTAATTTCAAATGGCATTAAACTAACTTCAAATGGAGTTGAACTAACTCTAAATGGCGTTAAACTAACTTTAAATGCAGTTCAACAAACTTTAAAAGGCGTTAAACTAACTTCAAATGGCGTTAAACTAACTTTAAATGGTTAAACAGCGTTTCAAATGGCGTTAAACTAACTTTAAACGGCATTAAATGAACTTTAATTAGTGTTAAACATGTTTTAAATGGCGTTAAACTAACTTCAAATGACGTTAAACTAACTTTAAATGGAGTTAAAATATCTTCAAATTGCATTAAATTAACTTTAAATGGCGTTAAACCAACTTGACACGGCATTAATCAAACTTTAAACGGCGTTCAACAAACATTAAATCGCGTTAAACTAACTTTAAATGACTTTAAATTAACTTTAAATGGCGTTAAACTAACTTCAAATAGCGTTAAACTAACATTAAATGGCGTTAAACAAACTTTAAATGGCGTTTAACAAACGATAAATAGCATCAAATGCTTTTCAAATGGCGTTAAACTAACTTTAAAGGGCGTTAAACAAATTTCAAATTTCCTGAAACTAACTTTAAATGGCGTTAAATGTGTTTCAAATGGCGTTAAACTAATTTTAAATGGTGTTAAACTAACTTTAAATGTTGTTAAACATTCTTCAAATGGCGTTAAACATTCTTCAAATGGTGTTAAAATAACTTCAAATGGCGTTAAACTAACTTCAAATGGCATTATGCTAACTTCAAATGGCATTACACTAACTCTAAATAGAGTTAAACTTATTTTAAATGGCGTTAAGCTAACTTTAAATGGCGTTATACTAACTTTAATGGCGTAAATCTAAATTTAAACAATGTTAAACTCACTTTAATTGGCGTTAAACAGATTGCAGATGGCGTTAAACTAACATTAAATGGCCTTAAGCTAACTTTAAATGGGGTTAAACTAACTTTAAATGGCATTTAACTAACTTTAAATAGTGTTCAACTAACTTTAAATGGTATTAAACTAACATTAATTGGCATTAAACGAATAATAAATGGCGTTAAAGTAACTTTAACGCCATTAAAAATTAATTTAAAGTCATTTAAAGTTAGTTTAACGCCATTTAAAGTTAGTTGAACGCCATTTATAGTTTGTTTAATGCCGTTTCAATTTGGTTTAACGCCATTTAAAGTTAATTTAATGCAATTTGAAGTTATTTTAAGTCCATTTAAAGTTAGTTTAATGCTATTTACAGTTAGTTGAATGCTTTTTAAAGTTATGTGTACTCCATTTGATGTTAGTTTAACGCCATTTGAACTTAGTTTAATGCCATTTGAAGTTAGTTTAATGCCATTTGAAGTTACTTTAACATCATTTGAAGTTAGCTAAATGTCATTTGAAGTTACGTGAACTCCATTTGAAGTTAATTTAATGCCATTTAAAGTTTGTTTAATGCCATTTAAAGTTAGTTTAATGCCATCTACAGTTAGTTGATTGATATTTAAAATTAGTTCAACGCCATTTATAGTTATGTGAACTCCATTTGAAGTTAGTTTAATGCCATTTAAAGTTTGTTTAATGCCATTTGAAGTTAGTTTGATGCCATTTAAAGTTAGTTGAATGCTATTTAAAGTTAGTTTAACGCCATTTGAAGTTAGTTTAACGCCATTTGAAATTAGATTAACGCCATTTGATGTTAGTTAAGAACATAAGAACATAAGAATGGAGGAAACTGCAGCGGGCCTATTGGCCCATACTGGGCAGTCCCGTTTACACCCAACCCCTATTGCTCATATGAGCATCCAACCTATGTTTGAAGCAATTCAGCGTATTCGAGTTAATGATGATATTTGGTAACTTGTTCCATTCATCCACTACTCTGTTTCCAAACCAGTGTTTACCTATTTTACGCCTAAATCTAAATTTGTCCAATTTAAAACCATTGTTACGAGTTCGCTCCTGGTTGGATAATTTGAGTACCTTTGTAATGTCCCCTTTGTTTAGCCCTGCCTTCCACTTATACACCTCTATCAGTTCGCCCCTCGCTCTACGACTCTCAAGGGAGTGCAAATTAAGATGCTTTAACCTGTCTCTATACTCAAGGTTCCTAATGCCCGGGATTAGTCTTGTCATTCTCCTCTGAATTCTTTCCAAGGATTCTATATCCATTCTGTAATACGGTGACCAGAACTGGACTGCGTAATCCAGGTGTGGTCTCACAAGAGCAAGATACAGTTTTAGGATGACCTCGCTAGTCTTGTAACTAACACTCCTTTGTATGAACCCAAGTACTTTATTAGCCTTGTTACGAGCAAAAACACATTGTTTACTTGGCTTAAGGTTCCTACTTATCATTACTCCTAAATCTCTCTCGCAGTCGGATTTCTCTATGGCATCGTTGTTCATCTGGTATCTGGTTTCCCTGTTTACATCTCCTATACTGAGTACTTTACATTTGTCGATGTTGAATTTCATCTGCCATTTTTCAGACCATTCGAAAAATTTGTTTAGATCCTCTTGTAGTTTTGCCGAGTCCTCGTCAGATTTGATAACACGTCCTATTTTAGTATCATCAGCAAATTTACTTATGTTGCTGTCTATGCGGATATCTATGTCGTTTATGTATATAACAAACAATAATGGTCCAAGTACTGAGCCTTGGGGAACTCCACTTGAGACGTTGCTCCAATGGGACTTAGTGCCGTTAATGCTCACTCGCTGTTTCCTGTCCTGTAACCACGCCCTAATCCATTTAAGGATGTCACATTTGATGCCATGAGCTTCTACCTTTCTAATTAGTCTTTCGTGGGGTACTCTGTCGAAGGCTTTGCTAAAGTCGAGATATACCACATCATAATTGTGCCCCTCGTCCACTGATTCGAAAACTGATGAAAAGAATGTTAATAGATTAGTTAGGCAAGAACGTCCGCTTGTGAAGCCATGCTGGGAATCATTGATCAATCGGTGCTTCTCCAGGTGATTTCGAATAGAGTTTGAAATGATTGCTTCCAGTAATTTGCCTACTATTGATGTTAGACTGATTGGGCGGTAGTTAGAGGATAGTGATCTATCCCCCTTCTTGAAGATCGGTATTACATTCGCTATCCTCCAGGATTCTGGTACTACACCTGTTTTTAAGGACATGTTAAACAACTTTGCTAAGGGCATACTAAGCTCTTCCTTACATTCCTTTAATACTCTGGCAAATATCTCATCGGGACCAGGTGACTTATTAGGCTTTAGTTTGTCTATTTGCTTACTAACATCGTTACTAGTCACTACTATCTCACTTAATTTGTTTTCTTCACTATCTCTGAATAGAGTCGGTGCCTCGGGTATCATGTTTAAATTTTCGGTGGTGAAAACTGTTGAAAAATATTTATTCAAATTATTGCTCATTTCTCCGTCGTTATCAGTGAGCTCGCCGGAGTCTGACCGTATTGGTCCAATCTTTTCTCGTGTTTTAGTTTGATACATTTGGTAGAATCCTTTGGGGTTTGTCTTTGCCTCCCTTGCTATCCTTACCTCATTATTCCTCTTTGCTTTCCTTATCTCGGTTTTAACCCTACTCGCCAATACCCTATAATAGTCCCGGAGGTGAATTTCGCCACGATTTATCCTTCTACCTATAGCCTTCCTTTGGCCAATGATGTTCTTTAAATAATTATTTATCCATTTAGGGTCATTGTTGTTTGATCTGAGTTTTTTGTATGGTATGTTCTGCCTTTGTGCATTAAGTAACTCACTATTTAAATTGTCGTGGAACTCGGCAGTCTCAGATCTCGTTATCAGGTCGGTGTCATCTGTCAGGTTCACGGCCAAGCGCGACACCCCCTCTCTCAGCTGCCTCTTTAAACTGTCAAAGTTTGCCCTTCTGAAATCTGGTACTTTAGTGGAATTTTCCTTACGTCTGCCCTGAAAATCTAACTGGAATCGAATTTCTTTGTGATCGCTGTTTGCAAGTTCATTCCCTACCTCGACATTGCTAATGAGGTTTTCTCTGTTTGACAAAACTAAATCCAATATATTATTACCCCGTGTGGGTTCGGTTATATGTTGACTTAGGAAACAGTCCTGGATCGTCTCGAGAAAATCCTCTGATTCTGAGTTACCCGTAAGGTCGGTCCAATCTATTTGGCCAAGGTTAAAGTCGCCTACTATACAGACTTTGTTGTGTATGGAAGCCCTGCGCATTTCATCCCAGATAAGTCGCTCATTGACGCTATCAAGATTGGGGGGTCTATATATTACTCCTGTGATTAATTTTTCCCGACCGTCGCTTAATTCTATCCAAATTGTTTCTGTATTCCTCTCAGTTTTTATTTCCTTATTTATTTCACACTTCAGATTATCCCTAACATAGATTGCTACTCCGCCTCCTTTCCTGGTCTGCCTATCGGTATGGAACAGTTTGTAACCCGCAATTTGGTATTCGACTGGTAATTCACGTGTGTCTAGGTTGATCCATGTTTCAGTGAATGCAATTATATTGATTTCTTCGGTACATACCAAGGCCCTAATATCATCCATTTTGTTTCTCATACTTCTACTGTTCGCGTAATATACATTTTAGTTAGTCGTGTTCTGAGTCCTCCCCTTACCGCGTTTAGTTTTAAACTCCCTGTCTAATTTAGTTATGTCATCATTCCTAACACTATTTCCCTGTAATCTTTCGCCTTGTTTACCAGCTCCCACTGCAGTCTCCCCCACCCCCATGCCCCTATGTTCTCTTAGCAGTTTAAAGACTTCGATATCTTTTGAACTGCCCCCTCTAGAGCCCCAGCCAGGGTTGCTACTCCATCCCTAGACAGGTGCACCCCATCCCTAGCATAAAGGTCCCTTCTGCCATAGAAGTTGTCCCAGTTGTCAATGAATGGGACTGATATTGACTTGCAATATCTGTCAAGACGGTCGTTAACGCCAACTGCCCTTGACAACCATTCACTGCCAACTCTCCTTCTAGGCAGGACACCGCATATGATAGGGATCCCTCCCTTAGTCCTAATACGATCTATGGCTGCCTTGAACTTATCAAGAAGCTCCTCGCTCCTACACCGGCCAATATCATTGCCTCCTGCACTGAGGCAGATAATGGGTTTGTTCCCATTACCAGACAAGATATTGTCCATCCTGTCAATTATGTCCCCCACCCCAGCTCCTGGCAAACACACCCTCATCCTATTTTTTTTTTACCACAAAAGGCCCTGTCCATGTACCTTACCTGTGAGTCACCAACAATTAAAGTTTTTATACCTTCCTTGTCATCCCTGTCCCTGACTGTACTAACGTCCAATTCGTCTATCAAGGGACTGAACGGGTTGGTACACTTAGCTGTTGTTGTCGTTGTTGTCGTATCCTTCGTGTGCTTCTTTACCACCAGCTTGGTCCTACCACTACTCACAATTTTCCACTTGCTTGATTTTTCGTCAGCCACTGGCTTTACTCGTCCAGCCTCTCCTTTTAACATCGCCAGCTCTTCCCTTAATTTCAAGTTCTCCAACCTGGCCTTCGCCAATTAGCTTAACGACATTTGAAAAGCATTTGACGCTATTTAACGTTAGTTTCACGACATATAAAGTTTGTTAAACGCCCTTTAAAGTTAGTTTAATGCCATTTGAAGCATGTTTAACGCCATTTAAAGCAAGTTTAATACCATTTAAAGTTAGCTTGACACCATTTGCAGCACGTTTAATGCCTTTTAAAGTTAGTTTAACGCAATTTACAGTTAGTTTAATGCCATTTGAAGTTAGTTTAATGCCATTTGAAATTAGGTTTAACGCCATTTGAAGTTAGTTTAACGCCATTTGAAAACCATTTGAAGTCATTTAAAGTTAGTTTCACGCCATATGAAGTTAGTTTAACACCATTTAAAGTTAATTTAAAGTCATTTAAAGTTAGTTTAACGCCATTTAATGGTAGTTGAACTCCATTTACAGTTAGTTTAATGCCGTTTCAAGTTGGCTTAACGCCATTTAAAGTTAGTTTAACACCATTTGAAGTTTGTTTAACACCATTTAAAGCATGTTTAACGAAAATTAAAGTTAATTTAATGCTGTTTAAAGTTAGTTTAACGCCATTTGAAACGCATTTCACGTCATTTAAAGTTAGTTTAACGCCATTTAAAGGTAGTTTAATGCCGTTTCAAGTTGGTTTAACGCCATTTAAGGATAATTTAATGCAATATGAAGATATTTTAACTCCATTTAAAGTTAGTTTAACGCCATTTGAAATTGCAACGCCCTTTAAAGTTAGTTTAACGCCATTTGAAGCAAGTTTAACGCCATTTAAGTTAGTTTAACGCCATTTAAAGTTAGTTTAATGCTATTTACATTCAGTTGAATGCTATTTAAAGTTTGTTGAACGCCTTTAAAATTTGGTGAACTCCATTTGAAATTAGTTTAACGCCATTTGAAGGTAGTTTAACGCCATTTGAAGTTAGTTTAATGCTATTTGAAGTTAGTTTAACGTCATTTGAAGTTAGCTTAACGTCATTTGAAGTTAGTTTAACGCCAATTAAAGTTAGTTTAACGCCATTTAAAGTTAGTTTATCGGCATTTAAAGTTAGTTTAACGCCATTTGAAGTTAGTTTAACGCCATTTGAAGTTAGTTTAACGCCATTTGAAATTAGATTAACGCCATTTAAAGTTATTTTAATGACATTTGAAAAGGATTTGACGCCATTTAAAGTTAGTTTCACGCCATTTAAAATTTGTTTAACGCAGTTTAAAGCTAGTTGAACGCCATTTAAAGTTAAGTGAACTCCATTTGAAGTTAGTTTAACGCCACTGAAGTTAGTTTATCGCCATTTGAAACGCATTTAACGCCCTTTAAGGTTAGTTTCACGCCATTTAAAATTTTTTTAAACGCAGTTTACAGTTGACTTAACGCCATTTGAAGTTTAACGTCATTTAAAGTTAGTTGAACGCTATTTAAAGTTAGTTGAATGCCATTTGAAGTTCGTTTAATACCATTTGAAAAGCATTTGACGCCATTTAAAGTTAGGTTCACGCCATTTGAAGTTAGTTTAACACCATTTAAAGTTAGTTTAACGCCATTTAAAGTTAGTTTAACGCCATTTGAAGTTAGTTTAACGCCATTTGAAAAGCATTTGAGGGCTATTTAACGTTAGTTTCACGCCATTTAATGTTAGTTTAGCGCCATTTAGAGTTAATTTAAAGTCATTTAAAGTTAGTTTAACGCCATTTAATGTTAGTTCCACGCCATTTGAAATTTGTGAAACGCCCTTTAAAGTTAGTTTAACGCCATTTGAAGCACGTTTAACGCAATTTAAAGCACGTTTAACGCCATTTAAATTTAGTATGACACAATTTGAAGCACATTTAACGCCATTTAAAGTTAGTTTGACACCATTTGAAGCACATTTAAAGCCATTTAAAGTTAGTTTAATACCATTTACAGTTAGGTGAACTCCATTTGAAGTTAGTTTAATACCATTTACAGTTTGTTTAACGCCATTTGAAGTTAGTTTAATGCCACTTAAAGTTAGTTGAATGCTATTTAAATTAATTGAACGACATTTAAAGTTAGTTTAGGACCATTTAAAGTTAGTTTAACGCCATTTAAATTTAGTTTACCACCATTTGATGAATGTTTAATGCCAATTAATGTTAGTTTAACACAATTTAAAGTTAGTTTAACGCCATTTAAAATTTGTTTAATGCCATTTAAAGTTATTTTAACGCCATTGGAAGTTAGTTTAACGCCATTTAAAGTAAATTTAGAGTCATTTAAAGTTCGTTTAACGCCATTTAAAGTTTGTTGAACGCCGTTAAAGTTAGTTTAATGCCGTTTGAAGTTGGTTTAACAGCCTTTAAATTTAATTTAGGCAATTTGAAGTTATTTTATCTCCTTTTAAAGTAGGTTTAACTCCTTTTGAAGTTTGTTTAACACCATTTAAAGTTAGTTTAACACCATTTAAAACATGTTTAAGGCCAATTAAAGTTAATTTAACGCCATTTGAAGTTAGTTTAAAGTCATTTAAAGTTAGTTTAACGCCATTTAAAGCAAGTTTAACGCCATTTAAAATTAGTTTATGCCATTTGAAACGCATTTAACGCCCTTTAAGGTTAGTGTCACGCCAATTAAAATTTGTTTAACGCCCTTTGAAGTTAGTTTAACGCCATTTGAAGCACGTTTAATGCAATTTAACGCTAGTTTAACGCCAATTAAAGTTAGTTTGACGCCATTTGAAGTTAGTTTAGCGCCATTTAAATTTAGTTGTACGGCGTTTAAAGTTAGTTTAACGCCATTTAGAGTTAGTTTAATGCCATTTGAAGTTAGTTTAACGCCATTTGAAATTAGATTAACGCCATTTGAAGTTAGTTTAACGCCATTTGAAGTTAGTTTAACGCCATTGGAAACGCATTTAACGCCCTTTAAACTTACTCTAATGCCATTTACAGTTAGTTTAACGCCATTTGAAGTTAGTTTAATGCCATTTGAAGGTAGTTGAAAGTCATTTGAAGTTAGTGTAATGCCTTTTAAAGTTAGTTTAATTCCATATAAAGTTAGTTTAACGCCATTTATAGTTAGTTGAATGCCATTTAAAGTTAGGTAAACTCCATTTGAAGTTAGTTTAATGCCATTTAAAGTTAGTTTAACGCCATTTGAAGTTAGTGTAACGCAATTTGAAGTTAGTTTAATGCCATTTAAAGTAAGTTGAACAGCGTTTAAAGTTAGTTTAGCGCCATTTAGAGTTAGTTTAACGCCATTTGAAGTTAGTTTAACGCCATTTAAAGTTAGTTGAACTGCATTTAAAGTTAGTTTAACGCCATTTAGAGTAAGTTCAACTCCATTTGAAGTTAGTTTAACGCCATTTGAAATTAGATTAACGCCATTTGAAGTTAGTTTAACGCCATTTGAAAAGCATTTGACGGAATTTAACATTAGTTTAACGCCATTTAACGTTTGTTTAACGCCATTTAAAGTTCGTTTAACGCCATTTGAAGTTAGTTTAACGCCATTTAATGTTAGTTTAAATCCATTTCAAGTTAGTTCAAGGCCATTTAAAGTTAGTTTAACACCATTTAAAACATGTTTAATGCCATTTAAAGTTAGTTTAACGCCATATGAAGTTAGTTTAATGCCATATAGAGTAAGTTTAACGAAATTTACAGTTACTTTAACGCTATTTGAAGTTATTTTAACGCCATTTGAAGTGCATTTACCTCCATTTAAAGTTTGTTTAATGCCATTTAAAGTTAGTTTAACACCATTTAAAACATGTTTAACGCCAATTAAAGTTAATTTAACGCCGTTTAAAGTTAGCTGAACGATACTTGAAACTCATTTAACGCCATTTAAAGTTAGTTTCACGCCATTTGAGATTTGATTAACGCGCTTCAAAGTTAGTTTAACGCCATTTGAAGCACAGTTAAAGCCATTTAAAGTTAGGTTAACGCCATATACAGTAAGTTTAGCTCCATTTGAAGACATTTTAACACCATTTAAAGTTCGTTTAATGTTAGTTTAACGCTGTTTGAAGTTGGATTAACCCCAATAAAAGTTAGTATAAATCCATTTACAGTTAGTTTAACGCCATTTAAAGTTCATTTAACGCCGTTTAAAGTTAGCTTAAAGCCATTTGAAACGCATTTAACGCCATTTAAAGTTAGTTTCAAGCCATTTGAAGTTTGTTTCACGCCATTTAAAGTTAGTTTGACACCATTTGAAGCACGTTTAATGCCATTTAATGTTAATTTAACGCGGTTTGAAGTTGGTTCAACCTCATTAAAAGTTAGTTAAAAGCCATTTACAGTTATTTTAATGCCATTTAAATTAAGTTTAACGCCATCTAAAGTTATTTTAACGCCATTTAAAGTTAGCTTACCGCCATTTAAAGGTAGTCTAACGGCATTTAAATCATGTTTAACACCAATTGAAGTTCATATAACGCCGTTTAAAGTTAGTTTAACGTCATTTGAAACGCATTTAACGGACTTTAAAGTTAGTTTAATGTCATTTAGAATTAGTCTAACGCTATTTACAGTTAGTTGAATGCTATTTAAAGTTAGTTGGACGCCATTTACAGTTAAGTGAATTCCATTTGATGTTAGTTTAACCCCATTTAAAGTTAGTTTACCCCCATTTAAAGTTATTTTAACGCCATTTAGAGTTTGTTTAACGCCATTTAAAGTTATTTTAATGCAATTTGAAGATATTTTAACTCCATTTAAAGTAAGTTACAACGAGTTGGGGATTTAGAATATAGTTAAAAATCTACCCAGATCCCAACAGGCATTTATAACATGTTTAACACCAATTGAAGTTTATTTAACGCCGTTTAAAGTTAATTTAGCGTCATTGGAAACGCATTTAACGCACTTTAAAGTTAGTAGAACGCCATTTAAAGTTAGGTGAACTCCATTTGAGGTTAGTTTAATGCCATATGAAGTTAGTTGAACGCCATTTAAAGTTAGCTTAACCCCATTTAAACTTAGTTTAACCCCATTTGAAGTTAGTTTAACGCCATCTGAAGTCAGTTTAACGCCATTTGAAGTTAGTTTTAGCCATTTGAAGTTAGTTTAACGCCATTTGAAAAGCATTTGTTGCCATTTGAAAAGATTTTGACGCCATTCAAAGTTTGTTTAACGCCTTTGGAAGTTACTTTAACGCCATTTATTGTAAATTTAAAGTCATTTAAAGTTAGTTTAACGCCATTTAAAGTAAGTTGAACGCCGTTTGAAGTTAGTTTAACGACATTTGAAGTTAGTTTAATGCCATTTAGAGTTAGTTTAACGCTATTTACAGTTAGTTGAATGCTATTTAAAGTTAGTTGAACGCCATTTAAAGTTAGGTGAACTACATTTTTAGTTAGTTTAACGCCATTTGAAGTTAGTTTAACGCCATTTGAAGTTAGTTTAACGCCATTTGAAGTTAGTTTAGCGCCATTTGAAGTTATTTTAATGCCATTTGAAGTTAAGTGAACGCTATTTCGTTAGTTGAACGCCATTTACAGGTAGTTTAACCCCATTTAGCCCCAATTAAAGTTGGTTTAACTCCATTTAAATTTAGTTTAACGCCATTTGAAGCATATTTAATGCCAATTAATGTCAGTTTAACGCCAATTAAATTAGTTTAACGCAATTTTAAATTAGTTTAATGCCATTTGAAATTAGTTTAACGCCATTTGAAGTTAGTTTAGCGCAATTTGAAGTTAGTTTAACGCCATTTGAAGTTAGTTTAACGCCATATGAAGTTAGTTTAACGCCATATGAAGTTAGGTGAAAGCCATAACAAGTAAGTTTAAATCCATTTAAAGTTTGTTTTACGCCATTTGAAGTTACATTAAAGCCATATGAAGTTAGTTTAATGCCATTTGAATCGGTTTAACGCCATTTATAGTTACTTTAATGCCATTTGAAGTTTGTTTAACGACATTTAAAGTTTGATTAATGCCATTTAAAGTTAGTTTAACGCCATTTACAGTTAGTAGAATGCTATTTAAAGTTAGTTGAACGCTATGTAGAGTTAGGTGAACTCCATTTAAAGTTAGTTTAATACCATTTTAAATTAGTTTAACGCCATTTAAAGTCAGTTTAATGCAATTTGATGTTAGATTAATCGCTTCAAATGGCGTTAAACTAGCTTCAAATGACATTAAACTACCTTCATATAGCTTTTAAGTAACTTCTCATGGTGTTAAACAAAATTTAAATGGTTTTAATCTTGCTTTAATGGCGTTCACCTAACTTTAAATGGCGTTCAACTTACCTTAAATAGCGTTCAACTAGCTTTAAATGGCGTTAAACTAACTTTAAACGGCATTAAATGAATATTAATTGGCGTTAAACAAGTTCTAAACGCCGTTAAATTAACTTTATATGGAATTAAACTAACTTTAAATGGCGTTAAAGTAACTTAAAATAGCGTTAACCTACCTGTAAATGGCTTTAAGCTAACTTTTAATGGGGTTAATACAACTTCAAAGGCGTTAAACTATCATTAAAAGGCGTTAAACGAACTTTAAATGGTGTTAAAAGAACATCAAATGGCGCTAAGCTAACTAAATGGCATCATACTAACTTTAAATGGCGTTAAACTTGCTTTAAATGGCGTTAGACGGGCTTCAAATGACATTAAACTAACTTTAAAGGGCGTTAAACAAATTTCAAATGCCGTGAAACTAACTTTAAATTTAAGTTTTAAATGGCGTTTAAACTAACTTCAGATAGCGTGAAACTAACATTAAACGGCGGTAAATGCGCTTCAAATGGCCTTAAACTAACTTCAAATGGCGTTAAACTAACTCTAAATGGCGTTAAACTACTTTAAACGCTGTTCAACTTACTTTAAATGGCGTTAAACTAACTTCAAATTGCGTTACACTAACTTCAAATGGCGTTAAACTGACTTCAAAAGGCGTTAAACAAACTTTAAAACGCATTAAACTAACTTTAAATGACATTCAACTAACTATAAATGGCGGTAAACTAACTTTATTTGGAATTAAACTAACTTTAAAAGGCATTACACTAACTTCAAATGACTTTCAACTACCTTCAAATGGCATTAAACTAACTTCATATGGCGTAAAACTAACTCTAAATGGCGTTAAATCAAACTTTAAACGCCGTTCAACTAACTTTAAATGGCGTTAAACTAACTCTAAATGGCATTAGAGTAACTTTAAAGGGCGTTAAATGCGTTTCCAATGGCGTTAAACTAACTTCAAATGGCGTTAAACTAACTTCAAATGGCGTCAACCTAACTTCAAATGGCGTTAAACTACCTTCAAATGGCGTTAAACTAACTTCAAATAGCGTTAAACTAACTTCAAATGGCGTTAAACTAACTTCAAATGGCGTTAAGCTAACTTCAAATGACTTTAAACTAACTTCAAATGGCATTAGATTAACTTCAAATGGCATTACAGTAACAAAATTTCGTTAAACTAACTTTAAATGGCGTTCAAATAACTTAAAATAGCATTAAACTAACTTTAAATGGCGTTTAACTAACTTTAAATGGCGTTAAGCTAACTTTAAATGGTGGCAAACTAACTTTAAATGGTGTTAAACTTGCTTTAAATGGCCTTAAACTTGGTTCGAATGGCGTTAAATAACTTTAAAGGGCGTTTAACAAATTTCAAATGGCGTGAAACTAACTTTAAATGGCGTTAAATGCGTTTCAAATAGCGTTAAACTAACTTTAAACAGCATTAAATTAACTTTAATTTTCGTTAAACATGTTCTAAATGGTGTTAAATTAATTTTAAAAGGCGTTAAACCAACTTGAAACGGCATTAAACTAACTTTAAACGGAGTTCAACTAACTTCAAATGGCGTTAAACTAACTTTAAATGGCGTTAAACAAACTTTAAATGGCCAGAAACTAGCGTTAAATACCATCAAATGGTTTTCAAATAGCGTTAAACTAACTTCAAATGGCGTTAAACAAACTTTAAATGGCGTTAAACAAACTTCAAATGGCGTGACACTAACTTTAAATGGCATTAAATGCACTTCAAATGGCGTTAAACTAACTTTAAAAGCCGTTAAACAAAGTTTAAATGGCGTGAAACTAACGTTAAATGGCGTCAAATGCTTTTCAAATGGCGTTAATCTAGTTTCAAATGGCGTTCACCTAATTTCAAATGGAGTTAATCTAACATCATATGGCGTTAAACTAACTTCAAATGGCGTAACACTAACTTCAAATGGCGTTAAACTAACTTTAAATGGTGTTAAACTAATATTAATGGGCGTTAAACATACTTCAGATGGCGTTAAACTAACTTCAAATGGCGTTAAGCTAACTTTAAAGGCGTTAAATACGTTTAAATGGCGTTAAATGAACTTTAATTGGTGTTAAACATGTTTTAAATGTCGTTAAACTAACTTTAAATGGCGTTAAACTAACTTTAAATGGAGTTAAAATTACTTTAAATGGCGTTAAAATAACTGTCAATTGCTTTAAACTAACTTTTAATGGGGTTAATCCAGCTGCAAACGGCATTTAACTAACATTACATGGCATTAAACGAACTTTGAATGGTGTTAAAATAACATCAAATGGCATTAAACTAACTCTAAATGGCGTTAAACTAACTTTAAATGACGTTAAACGTGCTTCAAATGGTGTCAGACTAACTTTAATTGGCGTTAAACTTGCGTTAAATTGCGTTAAACGTGCTTCAAATGGCGTTAAACTAACTTCAAAGGGCGTTAAGCAAATTTTAATTGGCGTGAAACTAACCTTAAAGGGCGTTAAATGCGTTTCAAATGGCGTAAACTAATTTTAAATGGCGTTAAACTTACTTTAAATTGCGTTAAACTAACTTTAAATGACTTTAAACTAACTTCAAATGGCGTTAAATTAACTTTAATTGGCCTTAAACATGTTTTAAATGGTGTTAAACTAACTTTAAATGGTGTTAAACAAACTTCAAAAGGAGTTACACCTACTTTAAAAGGCGTTAAAATAACTTCAAATTTCCTAAATTAAATTTAAAGGCTGTTATACCAACTTCAAACGTCATTAAACTAACTTTAACGGCGTTCAACAAACTTTAAATGGCGTTAAACGAACTTTAAATGACTCTAAATATACTTTAAATGGCGTTAAACTAACTTCCAATGGCTTTAAAATAACTTTAAATGGCATTAAACAAACTTTAAATGGCGTTAAACTAACCTTAAATTGCGTTAAGCTAACATTAATTGGCATTAAACATTCATCAAATGGTGGTAAACTAAATTTAAATTGCGTTAAACCTGCTTCAAATGGAGTTAAACTAACTTTAAAGGGCGTTTAACAAATTTCAAATGGTGTGGAACTAACATTAAATGGCGTTAAACTAACTTTAAATGACTTTAAATTAACTCTAAATGGCGTTAAACTAACATTAAATGGCGTGAAACTAACGTTAAATAGCCCTCAAATGCTTTTGAAATGGCGTTAAACTAACTTCAAATGGCGTTAAACGAACTTTAAATGGCGTTAAACAAACTTTAAATGGCGTGAAACTAATGTTAAATTCCGTCAAATGCTTTTCAAATGGCGTTAAACTAACTTCAAATGGCGTTAATCTAATTTCAAATGGCATTAAACTAACTTCAAATGGAGTTGAACTAACTCTAAATGGCGTTAAACTAACTTTAAATGCAGTTCAACTAACTTTAAATGGCGTTAAACTAACTTCAAATGGCGTTAAACTAACTTTAAATGGTTAAACAGCGTTTCAAATGGCGTTAAACTAACGTTAAACGGCATTAAATGAACTTTAATTGGTGTTAAACATGTTTTAAATGGCGTTAAACTAACTTCAAATGACGTTAAACTAACTTTAAATGGAGCTAAAATATCTTCAAATTGCATTAAATTAACTTTAAATGGCGTGAAACCAACTTGACACGGCATTAAACAAACTTTAAACGGCGTTCAACTAACATTAAATCGCGTTAAACTAACTTTAATTGACTTTAAATTAACTTTAAATGGCGTTAAACTAACTTCAAATAGCGTTAAACTAACATTAAATGGCGTTAAACAAACTTTAAATGGCGTTTAACAAACGTTAAATAGCATCAAATGCTTTTCAAATGGCGTTAAACTAACTTTAATGGGCGTTAAACAAATTTCAAATTTCCTGAAACTAACTTGAAATGGCGTTAAATGTGTTTCAAATGGCGTTAAACTAACTTTAAATGGTGTTAAACTAACTTTAAATGTTGTTAAACATTCTTCAAATGGCGTTAAACATTCTTCAAATGGTGTTAAAATAACTTCAAATGGCGTTAAACTAACTTCAAATGGCGTTATGCTAACTTCAAATGGCATTAAACTAACTCTCAATGGAGTTAAACTTATTTTAAAAAAACTAAGTATAAACAGCATTTTTAGGAGAAAAAAGCATTTTCCTTGACAGAAATAAAACTTACTAAAATACACTGTTTTTAAGTCAAATCTGAGTGTTTCCAGTGCAAGACGTGAAGGTAACTATAAACAACATTTTAGCAGAATACAAGCGTTTGGGTTTTAAAAGTAAAACTTATTGATAATACATTGTTTTTGAGCAGAAACTGAGTGTTTCCTGTACAAAAAGTAAAACAAACAAAAATCAGTGTATTTGAGCAGAAAACAAACGTTTTCTGTGAAAAGACGTCGGTGAACTAAAATACACTTTTTTGAGCAGAAAACAAGCGTTTTTCGTGAAAAAAATGGAATAGACTAAAATGCACTGCTTTGTGAAGAAAACAAGAGTATTCTGTTTTCATTCAAAATTGAGTGTTTTCACT
The DNA here is from genome assembly GCA_958450375.1 of Homarus gammarus. Lineage (NCBI taxonomy): Eukaryota > Metazoa > Arthropoda > Malacostraca > Decapoda > Nephropidae > Homarus > Homarus gammarus. The sequence continues at coordinate 418,355 of CAUDMG010002563.1, read as the reverse complement.
AGAAGAAGTAAAACCAACTAAAAACATCATTTTTAGGAGAAAAAGAGCGTTTTCTGCATTCATATAGATTAGGTGTGTCTGCATTTATATAGAATAGTTGAATCAACATTTATAGAGATCAGGGTTATCTGCATTTATATAGGTTAGTTGTATCTGCATATATATAGATTAGGTGTACGTGCATTTATATAGATTAGCTTTAATTGCATTTATATAGATAAGGTGTATCTGTATTTATATAGGATAGTTGTATCTCCATTTAAATAGATTAGGTGTATCTGCAATTATATAGATTACGTGTATGTGCATTTACATAGATAAGGGGTATTTGCATTTATATAGATTAGATGTATCAGCATTTATTTAGATTAGGTGTACGTGCATTTATATAGAATGGTTGTATCTGAATTTATATAGATTAGGTGTATGTGCCTTTGTATAGGTTTGGTGTATTTGCATTTATATAGATTAGGTGTACGTGCATTTATAGAGATTAGGTGTATCTGAATTAATATATATTAAGTGTATCTGCATTTATATAGATAAAGTGTATATGAATTTATATAGATTAGGTGAATCTGCATTTATATAGATTAGGTGTATCTGCATTTATATAGATTAGAGCTATCTGCATTTATATAGATTAGGTGTGCGTACATTTATATAGGTTAGGTGAATCTATATTTATATAGATTAGGTGTATCTGCATTTATATAGATTAAGTGTATCTGCATTTATATAGATTAGGTGTATCTGCATTTATATAGATTAGGTGTATCTACATTTATATAGATTAGTTGTATCTACATTTATATAGATTTGGTGTATCATCATTTATACAGATTATTGTTTTTGCATTTATATAGTTTATGTGTATCTGCATTTATATAGGTAAGGTGTATCTGCATTTATATTGGTTAGTTGTATCTGCATTTATATAGACTAGGTGTATCTGCATTTATTTAGATTAGGTGTATGAACATTTATATAGACTAAGTGTACGTGAATTTATATATATTAGGAGTAATCTGCATTTATATAGATTAGCTATATCTGCATTCATATAGATCAGGTGTACCTGCATTTATATTGATTAGGTGAATGAACATTTATATAGATTAGGTGTATCGGCATTTATATGGATTAGGTCTTATCTGCATTTATATAGATTAAGTGTATCTGCATTTATATAGATTAGGTGTACCTGCATTTATATACGTTAGTTGTATCTACATTTATATAGATTTGATGTATCTTTATTTATATAGATTAGGTGTATCTGAATTTATATAGATTAGGTGTGTCTGTATTATATAGATTAGGTGTATCTGCATTTATATAGAATAGGTGTACGTGCATTTATATAGATTAGGTGTATCTGAATATAAATAGATTAGGTGTATCTGCATTTATATAGATTATGTGTATCTGCATTTATATAGATTAGATGTACGTGAATTTATATAGGTTTGTTGTATCTACATTTATATAGGTTTGGTGTATCTCCATTTATACAGATTAGTGTTTTTGCATTTATATAGGTTAGTTGTATCTGCATTTATATAGATTAGGTGAATCAACATTTCTGTAGATTAGGGGTATCTGCATTTATATAGGATTGTTGTGTCTGCATTTATATAGATTAGGTGTATCTGAATTTATATAGATTAGGTGTATCTGCCTTTATATAGATTAGGTGTATCTGCATTTATATAGATTAGGTTTACGTGCGTTTATATATATTAGCTGTATTAGCATTTATATAGATTAGTTGTGTCTGCATTTATATATTTTAGATGTATCTGCATTTATATAGATTAGGGGTGTCTGCATTCATATAGATTAGGTGTATCTGCATTTATATTGATTAGTTGTATCTGAATTTATATAGATTACGTGGATCTGCCTTTATATAGATTAGATGAATCTGCATTTATATAGATTAGGTCTTATCTACATTTATATAGATTAGGTGTGTCTGCATTCATATAGATTAGCTCTATTTGCATTAATATAGATTAGATGTATCTGAATTTATATAGATTATGTGTAACTGCCTTTATATAGATTAGGTGTATCTGCATTTATATTGATTAGGTGTATCATCATTTACATAGATTAGGTGTATATGCATTCATATAGATTAGGGCTATATGCATTTATATAGATTAGGTGTATATTCATTTATATAAATTAAGTGTTTCAGCATTTACAAAGATTAGGTGTATTTGCATTTATATAGATTAGGTGTACGTGCATTTATATAGATTAGGTGTATCTGCATTTATGTAGATTAGGTATATTTGCATTTATATAGATTAGGCGTATCTGCATTTATAAACATTAGGTGTATCTGCATTTATATACTTTAGGTGTATCTGCATTTATATATATTTGGTGTATCTCCATTTATATAGATTAGGTGAATCATCATTTAAATAGATTAGGTGTAATCTGCATTTAAATAGGTTAGATGTATCTGCATTTATATAGATTAGGTGTATCTGCATTTATGTAGATTTGGTGTTCGTACATTTACATAGATTAGCTGTAATTGCATTTATATAAATTAGTTTCATCTGCATTTACATAGAAAATGTGTATCTGCATTTATATAGGTTAGTTGGAGCTGCATTTATATAGAATAGGTGTATCTGCAATTATATAGATTATGTGTATCTGCATTAATATAGATTAGGTGTATAAGCATTTATATAGATTAGGTGTGCTTGCATTCAAATAGGTTAGTTGGAGCTGCATTTATATAGATTAGGTGTACCTGCATTTATATAGATTAGGTGTGCCTGCATTTATATATATTAGGTGTATCTGCATTTAAATAGGTTAGATGTATCTGCCTTTATATAGATTAGGTGTACCTGCGTTTATATAGATTAGCTGTATCTGCATTCATATAGATGAGGTGTATCTGCATTCATATAGATTAGGTGAATCAACATTTATATAGATTAGGTGTATCTCGATTTATATAGATTAGGTGTATGTGCATTTATTTAGATAAGGTGTACGTGCATTTATATAGATTAGCTGTATTTGCATTTATATAGATTAGGTGTATCTGCATTCATATCGATTAGGTGTACGTGCATTTATATAGATTAGGTGTGTCGGAATGTACATAGATTCGGTCTTATGTGCATTTATATAGATTAGGTGTACGCTCATTTATATAGGTTATTTGTATCTGTATTATAAGATTACTGTAGGTGTATCTGCATTCATATGGATTAGGCGAATCAACCTTAATATAGATTAGAGTTTTCTGCATTCATATAGATTAGGTGTACGTGCATTTATATAGATTAGCTGTAATTGCCTTTATATAGATTAGGTGTATCTGCATTTATATAGATAAGGTGTATCTACATTTATATAGGTTAGTTGTATCTGCATTTATATAGATTTGGTGTATGTGCAATTATGTAGATTACGTGTATGTGCATTTACATAGATTAGGTGTACGTGCATTTATACAGGTTAGTTGGATCTACATTTATATTGATTAGGTGTATGTACCTTTATATAGATTTGGTGTATCTGAATTTATATAGATTAGGTGTATCAGAATTTATATAAATTAGGTGTATCTGCATTTGTATAGATTAAGTGTATCTGCATTTATATAGATCAGGGGTAGGTGCATTTATATAGATTAGGTGTATCTGAATTTATATAGATTGGGTGAAGGTGCATTTATGTAGATTAGGTGTACATGCATTTATAAAGATTTGCTGTATTTGTATTCATAGACTAAGTGTATCTGCGTTTATATAGATTAGGTGTATCTGCATTTTTATAGATTAGGTGTACGTGTATTTATATAGATTAGGTGATTCTGCATTTATATAGATTAGGTGATTCTGCATTTATATAGATCAGGTGTATCTGCATTTATATAGATTAGGTGTATCTGCATCTATATAGATTAGGTGATTCTGCATTTATATAGATTAGATGCATCTGCATTTATATAGATTAGGTGTATCTGCAATTATATAGGTTAGTTCTATCTACATTTATATAGATTTGATGTATCTGCATTTATATATATTAGATGTATCTGAATTTATATAGATTAGGTGTACGTTCATTTATATAAGTTATTTGTATCTGTATTTATGAGATTACTGTAGGTGTATCTGCATTCATATAGATTAGGTGAATCAACATTTATATAGATTAGGGTTTTCTGCATTTATATAGGTTAGTTGTATCTGCATTTATATAAATTAGGTCTTCTCTGCATTTATATTGATGAGGTGCACGCGCATTTATATAGGTTAGTTGTATCTGCATTTATATAGATTAGGTGTATCTTCATTTATTGAGATTAGGTGTATCTGCATTTATATAGATTAGGTATACGTGCATTTATATAGATTAACTGTACTTGCATTTATATAGATTAGGTGTATCTTCATTTATTGAGATTAGGTGTATCTGCATTTATATAGATTAGGTGTATCTGCATTCATATAGATTCGGTGTATCTGCATTTATATAGATTAGGTGTATCTGCATTTATATAGATTAGGTATACGTGCATTTATATAGATTAACTGTACTTGCATTTATATAGATTAGGTGTATCTTCATTTATTGAGATTAGGTGTATCTGCATTTATAAACATTAGGTGTTTCTCCATTTATATAGATTAGGTGAATCATCATTTATATAGATCAGGTGTATCTCCATTTATGTAGATTAGGTGTACGTGAATTTATATAGATTAGCTGTATTTGCATGTATATAGATTAGGTGTATCTGCATTTAAATAGATTAGGTGTATCTGCATTTATAAAGGTTAGTTGTATCTGCACTTATATTGATTAGGTGAATCTGCATATATATAGATTAGGTGTATCTGCATTTATATAGATTATGTGTGTCTGCATTTATATAGATTTGGTGTACGTGCATTTATATAGATTAGCTGTATTTGCATGTATATAGATTAGGTGTATCTGCATTTAAATAGATTAGGTGTATCTGCATTTATAAAGGTTAGTTGTATCTGCACTTATATTGATTAGGTGAATCTGCATATATATAGATTAGGTGTACGAACATTTATATAGATTAGCTGTATTTGCATTCATATAGACTAGGTGTGTCTGCTTTTATATAGATTAGGTGTGTCTGCATTCATATAGATTTGGTGTATGTGCATTTATATAGATTAGGTGACTCGTCATTTATATAGGTTAGGGTTATCTGCATTTATATAGGTTAGTTTTATCTGCATTTACATAGATTAGGTGTATCTGCATTTATATAGATTAGGTATACGTGCATTTATATAGATTAGCTGTAATTGCATTTATAATAGATTTGGTGTATCTGCATTTATATAGATAAGGTGTATCTGCATTTATAAAGGTTAGTTGAATCTGCATTTATATAGATTAGGTGTATCTGCAATTATATAGATTACGTGTACGTGCATTTATATAGATTAGCTGTTTTTACATTTATAAAGATTAGTTGTATCAGCATTTACATAGATTAGGTGTATCTGCATTTATATACATTAGGTGTATCTGCATTTATATACAGTAGGTGTATCTCCATTTACTATAGATTAGGTGTAATCTGCATTTATATAGATTAGCTGCATCTGCATTCATATAGATTAGCTGCATTTGCATTTATATAGATTAGGTGTATCTGAATTTATAAAGGTTTGTTGTATCTCCACTTACATAGATTTGGCGAATCTGCATCTATATAGATTAGATGTACGAAAATTTTCATAGATTAGCTGCATTTGCATTTAAATGGATTAGGTGTATCTGCATTTATATAGATTAGGGGAAAGTGCATTTATATAGATTAGGTGTATCTGCATTTTTATAGATTTGGTGTATGTGCATTTATATAGATTCGGTGTAATCTGCATTTATTTAGATTAGCTGAATCTGTATTCATATAGATTACGTGTATATGCATTTACATAGATTAGCGGTATTTGCATTTATATGATTAGGTGTATGAGCATTTATATAGATTAGGTGTACGTACATTTACATAGAATGGTTGTATCTGAATTTATATAGATTAGGTATATCTGCATTTATATAGATCAGGTGTTTCTGCATTTATATAGATTAGGTGTATCTGCATTTATATAGATTAGGTGTATCTGCATTTATATAGATTTGATGTATCTGCATTTATACAGATTAGGTGCATCTGCATTTATAAACATTAGTTGTATCTGCATTTATAAACATTAGGTGTTTCTCCATTTATATAGATTAGGTGTAATCTGCATTTATATAGATTAGCTGTATCTGCATTCATATAGATTAGGTGTATCTGCATTTATATAGATTAGGTGTATCTGCATTTAGGTTGATTAGGTATACCTGCATTTATATAGATTAGGAGTATCTTCATTTATATAGATTAGGTGTATCTGCATTTATATACATTAGGTGTATCTGCATTTACATACATTAGGTGTATCTGCACTTATATAATAACAATAATAATAATAATAATTAACGGTTTATTGAAAGAGCTTGGCAGCCAGAAGGCTGAAAATATACAGTTACATATTTGGGGAATGGGTTACGAATTACAAATAATATACAAGTAACATAAGTGACACAAATAAGACATATAATAACTTAGATGGGGAAAAACTCAAACTACAGTTCATTTCAACATAGTGACAGTGTTACAGTATTACAAGTTATTGATAATTTTTACAATGGTTGGGACTGGGCTGTTCTTATAGCGATCAGTTCGTGCACGTATGGGCTGGATGCGGTTGTGGTGTCGAACAGCAATTCTCGGACAAGGGACCTCGGGTGGTAGTAGGAGCCGGTGTCGGGGATGGTGTAGAAGCTTCTTACCAAATTTGCAGATGAGGTCGTGGTGATGGTCAGTGAGAGTCGAAAGGGTCAGTGTGTTGAGCGCTCCTTGATATGTGGAGTAGGAGGGGGAGAGAATAATCTTGCATGCCCTCTTTTGCACTTTTTCTAGGTGTTTACGTTGTGTGGCATTTAGGGAGGAAGACCAGGTGGGGGAGGCATAGGTGAGCTTGGGAAGTATGAATGTTGTGTAGACACTGAGGAGCTCGTGTGCAGGAACTCCGAGGGATTTGAGTCGGCGGAGGAGGTGGAGACGGAAACTGGAGGATTTGACGACTTCATTGACGTGTGGTTTCCAATTTAGTTTGTTGTCTATGGTGACGCCGAGGAGCTTCGTGGAATCTACAACCTGGAGTGTGTTCGGACCTAGAGTAATGGAAGGAGATTAGGTGAATCTGCATTTATATAGATTAGGTGTACGTGCATTTATATAGGTTAGTTGTAATTGCATTTATATAGATTAGGAGTATCTGAATTTATATAGATTAGGTGTATCTGGATTTATGTAGATTAGGTGTACTTGCATTTATATAGGTTAGTGTTATCTATATTTATATAGATTTGGTGTATCTGCATTTATACAGATTAGGTGTACGTGCATTTATTTAGATTAGGGGTATCTGCATTTATATAGGTTTGTTGTATCTGCGTTTATATAGATTTGGTGTATCTGCATTCATATAGATTAGGTGTACGTGCATTTATATAGATTAGCTGTAATTGCATTTATATAGATTAGGTGTATCTGAATTTATATAGATTAGGTGTATCTGGATTTATGTAGATTAGGTGTACTTGCATTTATATAGGTTAGTGTTATCTATATTTATATAGATTTGGTGTATCTGCATTTATACAGATTAGGTGTACGTGCATTTATATAGGTTAGTTTTATCTACATTTATATAGATTTGGTGTATCTGCATTTATTTAGGTTCGGTGTATCTGAATTTATATAGATTAGGTGTATCTGCAATTATATAGATTAAGTGTATCTGCAGTTACATAGATTAGGTGTATCTACATATATATATAGATTAGGTGTATCTCCATTTATGTAGATTAGGGGTATCTGCATTTACATAGATTAGGTGTATTTGCATTTACAAAGATTAGGTGTATCTGCATTTATATAGATTAGGTGTATCTGAAATTATATAGATTAGGTGTATCTGTAATTATATAGATTAAGTGTATCTGCATTTACATAGATTAGGTGTATCTGCATATATATATAGATTAGGTGTATCTCCATTTATGTAGATTAGGTGTATCTGCATTTATTTAGATTCGGTGTATCTGAATTTATATAGATTAATTGTATTTGCATTTACAAAGATTAGGTGTATCTGCATTTATATAGATTAGGTGTACATGCATTTATACAGATTAGGTGTGTCTGAATTTATATAGATTAGGTGTATCTGCAATTATATAGCTTAAGTGTATCTGCATTTATATAGGTTAGTTGTATGTGCATTTATATAGATTAGGTGAATCAACATTTATATAGATTAGGTGTATCTGAATTTATATAGATTAGGTGTATCTGCAATTATACAGATTAGGTTTATGTGCATTTATATAGATTAGCTGAATTTGCCTTTATATAGTTTAGGTGTTTCTGCATTTACTTAGATTAGGTATATCTGCATTTATATAGATTAGGTGTGTCTGCATTCATATAGAATAGGTGTATCTTCTTTTATATAGATTAGGAATACGTGTTATAATTGCATTTTATAGATTAGGTGTATCTGCATTTGTATAGATAAGGTGTATCTGCATTTATATAGGTTAGTTGTATCTGCATTTATATAGATTAGGTGTATCTGCATTTATATAGATTAGGTGTACTTGCATTTATATAGGTTAATTATATCTAAATTTATATAGATTTGGTGTATCTGCATTTATATAGATTAGGTGTATCTGAATTTATATAAATTAGGTGTATCTACATTTATATAGATTAGGTGTGTGTGCATTTATATAGATTAGGTGTACTTGCATTTATATAGATTGGGTGTATCTGAATTTATATAGATTAGGTGTATCTGCATTTATATAGATTAAGTGTATCTGCATTTATATAGATGAGGTCTACGTGCATTTATATAGGTTAGTTGTATCTACATTTATATAGATTTGGTGTATATGCATTTATACAGATTAGTGTTTCTGCATTTATATAGGTTTGTTGTATCTGCATATATATAGATTAGGTGAATCAACATTTATATAGATTAGGGGTATCTGAATTTATATAGGTTAGTTGTATGTGCATTTATATAGATTAGGTGAATCAACATTTATATAGATTAGGGTTATCTGCATTTATATAGGTTTGTTGTATCTGCGTTTATATAGATTAGGTGTTTCTGCATTCATATAGATTAGGTGTACGTTCATTTATATAGATTAGCTGTAATTGCATTTATATAGATTAGGTGTATCTGCATTTATATAGATTAGGTGCACATGCATTTATATAGAATGGTTGTATCTGAATTTATATAGATTAGGTGTATCTGGATTTATGTAGATTAGGTGTACTTGCATTTATATAGATTTGGTGTATCTGAATTTATATAGATTAGGTGTATCTGCAATTATATAGATTAAGTGTATCTGCATTTACATAGATTAGGTGTACGTGCATTTATATACGTTAGTTTTATCTACATTTATATAGATTTGGTGTATCTGCATTTATTTAGGTTAGTTGAATCTGCATTTATATAGATTAGGTGTATCTGCAATTATATTGATTGCGTGTACGTGCATTTATATAGATTAGATGCATTTACATTTATATAGATTTGGTGTATCAGCATTTACATAGATTAGGTGTATATGCATTTATATAGATTAGGTGTGTATGCATTTATTTAGATTAGGTGTATATACATTTTATAGATTGGGTGCATCAGCATTTACAAGGAATAGGTGCATCTGCATTTATATAGATTAGGTGTACGTGCATTTATATAGATTAGGTGTTCCTGCATTTATATAGATTAGGTATATCTGCATTTATATAGAATAGGTGCATCAGCATTTACATAGATTAGGTGTATCTGCATTTATATACAGTAGGTGTATCTCCATTTATATAGATTAGGTGTAATCTGCATTTACATAGATTAGCTGTATCTGCATTCATATAGATCAGGTATCTGCATTTACGTAGATTAGGTGAATCATCATTTATATAGATTAGGTGTATCTCCATTTATGTAGATTAGGTGTATCTGCATTTTTATAGATTAGGTGTGCGTGCATAAATATAGATTAGCTGTATTTGCATTTATATAGATTAGGTATCTGCATTTATATAGATTAGGTGTGTCTGCATTTATATAGATTAGATGTATCTGCATTTATGTAGATTAGGTGTATCTGCATTTATATAGATTAGGTGTACTTGCATTTATATAGATTGGGTGTATCTGAATTTATATAGATTAGGTGTATCTGCATTTATGTAGATTAGGTGTATCTGCATTTATATAGATTAGGTGTACGTGCATTTATATAGGTTAGTTGTATCTACCTTTATATAGATTTGGTGTATCTGCATTTATACAGATTAGTGTTTCTGAATTTATATAGGTTTGTTGTATCTGCATATATATAGATTAGGTGAATCAACATTCATATAGATTTAGGGTATCTGAATTTATATAGGTTAGTAGTATCTGCATTTATATAGATTAGGTGAATCAACATTTATATAGATTAGGATTATCTGCATTTATATAGGTTAGTGGTATCTGCGTTTATATAGATTAGGTGTATCTGCATTTATATAGGTTAGTTGTATCTGCATTTATATAGATTAGGTGTATCTGCATTTATATAGATTAGGTGTACTTGCATTTATATAGGTTAATTATATCTAAATTTATATAGATTTGGTGTATCTGCATTTATATAGATTAGGTGTATCTGAATTTATATAAATTAGGTGTATCTACATTTATATAGATTAGGTGTGTGTGCATTTATATAGATTAGGTGTACTTGCATTTATATAGATTGGGTGTATCTGAATTTATATAGATTAGGTGTATCTGCATTTATATAGATTAAGTGTATCTGCATTTATATAGATGAGGTCTACGTGCATTTATATAGGTTAGTTGTATCTACATTTATATAGATTTGGTGTATATGCATTTATACAGATTAGTGTTTCTGCATTTATATAGGTTTGTTGTATCTGCATATATATAGATTAGGTGAATCAACATTTATATAGATTAGGGGTATCTGAATTTATATAGGTTAGTTGTATGTGCATTTATATAGATTAGGTGAATCAACATTTATATAGATTAGGGTTATCTGCATTTATATAGGTTTGTTGTATCTGCGTTTATATAGATTAGGTGTTTCTGCATTCATATAGATTAGGTGTACGTTCATTTATATAGATTAGCTGTAATTGCATTTATATAGATTAGGTGTATCTGCATTTATATAGATTAGGTGCACATGCATTTATATAGAATGGTTGTATCTGAATTTATATAGATTAGGTGTATCTGGATTTATGTAGATTAGGTGTACTTGCATTTATATAGATTTGGTGTATCTGAATTTATATAGATTAGGTGCATCTGCAATTATATAGATTAGGTGTACGTGCATTTATATAGATTTGGTGTATCTGAATTTATATAGATTAGGTGTATCTGCAATTATATAGATTAAGTGTATCTGCATTTACATAGATTAGGTGTACGTGCATTTATATACGTTAGTTTTATCTACATTTATATAGATTTGGTGTATCTGCATTTATTTAGGTTAGTTGAATCGGCATTTATATAGATTAGGTGTATCTGCAATTATATTGATTACGTGTACGTGCATTTATATAGATTAGATGCATTTACATTTATATAGATTTGGTGTATCAGCATTTACATAGATTAGGTGTATATGCATTTATATAGATTAGGTGTGTATGCATTTATTTAGATTAGGTGTATATACATTTTATAGATTGGGTGCATCAGCATTTACAAGGAATAGGTGCATCTGCATTTATATAGATTAGGTGTACGTGCATTTATATAGATTAGGTGTTCCTGCATTTATATAGATTAGGTATATCTGCATTTATATAGAATAGGTGCATCAGCATTTACATAGATTAGGTGTATCTGCATTTATATACAGTAGGTGTATCTCCATTTATATAGATTAGGTGTAATCTGCATTTACATAGATTAGCTGTATCTGCATTCATATAGATCAGGTATCTGCATTTACGTAGATTAGGTGAATCATCATTTATATAGATTAGGTGTATCTCCATTTATGTAGATTAGGTGTATCTGCATTTTTATAGATTAGGTGTGCGTGCATAAATATAGATTAGCTGTATTTGCATTTATATAGATTAGGTATCTGCATTTATATAGATTAGGTGTGTCTGCATTTATATAGATTAGATGTATCTGCATTTATGTAGATTAGGTGTATCTGCATTTATATAGATTAGGTGTACTTGCATTTATATAGATTGGGTGTATCTGAATTTATATAGATTAGGTGTATCTGCATTTATGTAGATTAGGTGTATCTGCATTTATATAGATTAGGTGTACGTGCATTTATATAGGTTAGTTGTATCTACCTTTATATAGATTTGGTGTATCTGCATTTATACAGATTAGTGTTTCTGAATTTATATAGGTTTGTTGTATCTGCATATATATAGATTAGGTGAATCAACATTCATATAGATTTAGGGTATCTGAATTTATATAGGTTAGTAGTATCTGCATTTATATAGATTAGGTGAATCAACATTTATATAGATTAGGATTATCTGCATTTATATAGGTTAGTGGTATCTGCGTTTATATAGATTAGGTGTATCTGCATTCATATAGATTAGGTGTACGTGCATTTATATAGATTAGCTGTAATTGCATTTATATAGATTAGGTTTATCTGCATTTATATAGATAAGGTGTATCTGTATTTATATAAGTTAGTTGTATCTGCATTTATATAGATTAGGTGTATGTGAAATTATATAGATTACGTTTATGTGCATTTACATAGAATAGGTGTACGTGCATATATATAGGTTAGATGTATCTACATTTATATAGATTAGGTGTACGTGCATTTATATAGATTAGGTGTACGTGCATTTATATAGAATGGTTGTATCTGAATTTATATAGATTAGGTGTATCTGCCTTTATATAGATTTGGTGTACTTGCATTTATATAGAATAGGTGTATCTGCATTTATATAGGTTAGTTGTATCTCAATTTATATAGAATGGTGTATCTGCATTTATAGAGATTAAGTGTATCTGAATTTATATAGATTAGGTGTATCTACATTTATATAGATTAGGTGTATCTGCATTTATATAGATTAGATGTACATGCTTTTATATAGATTGGGTGTATCTGAATTTTTATAGATTAGGTGTATCTGCATTTATATATATTAAGTGTATCTGCATTTATATAGATTAGGTGTACGTGCATTTATATAGGTTAGTTGTATCTAAATTTATCAAGATTGGTGTATCTGCATATATAGATTAGGTGTACGTGCATTTATATAGATTGGGTGTGTCTGAATTTATATAGATTAGGTGTATCTGCATTTATATAGAATTGGTGTATCTGCATCTATACAGATTAGTGTTTCTGCATTTACATAGGTTTGTTGTATCTCCATATATATAGATTAGGCGAATCAACATTTTACAGATTAGGAGAATCTGTATTTATATAGGTTAGTTGTATCTGCATTTATATAGATTAGGTGTATATGCATTTATATAGATTAGGTGCATGTGCATTTATATAGATTAGTTGTATCGGCATTTATATAGATTAGGTCTTATCTGCATTTATATATATTAGGTGTACGTGCATATATATAGGTTAGTTTTATCTGCATTTATATAGATTAGTTGTATCTCCATATATATAGATTAGGCGAATCAACATTTTATAGATTAGGAGAATCTGTATTTATATAGGTTAGTTGTATCTGCATTTATATAGATTAGTTGCATCTGCATTTATATAGATTAGGTGTATTTGCATTCATATACATTAGGTGTATCTGCATTTATATAGATTAGGTGTACTTGCATTTATATAGATTTGGTGTATCTGAATTTATATATATTATGTGTATCTGCAATTATATAGATTAAGTGTATCTGCATTTACATGGATTAGGTGTACGTGAATTTATATAGGTTAGTTTTATCTACATTTATATAGATTTGGTGTATATGCATTTATTTAGGTTAGTTGAATCTGCATTTATATAGATTAGGTGTATCTGCAATTATATTGATTACGTGTACGTGCATTTATATAGATTAGCTGTATTTACATTTATATAGATTTGGTGTATCAGCATTTACATAGATTAGGTGTATATGCATTTATATAGATTAGGTGTGTATGCATTTATTTAGATTAGGTGTATATGCATTTTATAAATTGGGTGTATCAGCATTTACAAGGAATAGGTGCATCTGCATTTATATAGATTAGGTGTACGTGCATTTATATAGATTAGGTGTATCTGCATTTATATAGATTAGGTATATCTGCATTTATATAGATTAGGTGCATCAGCATTTACATAGATTAGGTGTATCTGCATTTGTATACAGTAGGTGTATCTCCATTTATATAGATTAGGTGTAATCTGCATTTATATAGATTAGCTGTATCTGCATTCATATAGATCAGGTGTATCTGCATTTACATAGAGTAAGTGAATCATCATTTATATAGGTTAGGTGTATCTCCATTTATGTAGATTAGGTGTATCTGCATTAATATAGATTAGGTGTACGTGCATTTATATAGATTAGCTGTATTTGCATTTATATAGATTAGGTGTATCTGCATTTATACAGATTAGGTGTATCTGCATTTATAAAGGATAGTTGTATCTGCACATATATAGATTAGGTGAATCTGCATTTATATAGATTAGGTATACGAACATTTATATAGATTAGCTGTATTTGCATTTAAATGGATTAGGGGTATCTGCAATTATATAGATTAGGTCTATGTGCATTTATATAGATTAAGTGTATCTGCATTTATGTAGATTAGGTGTACGTGCATTTATATAGATTAGGAGTATCTCCATTTATGTAGATTAGGTGAACGTGCATTTATATAGATTAGCTGTATTTGCATTTATATAGATTAGGTGTATCAGCATTTATATAGATTAGGTATAGGTGCATTTATATAGAATGGTTGTATCTAAATTTAAATAGATTAGGCGTATCTGCCTTTATATAGATTAGCTGCATTTGCAATTATATAGATTAGTTGTATCTGCATTTATATAGATTAGGTTTATCAGTATTTATATAGATTAGGTGTACGTTCATTTATATAGAATGGTGGTATCTGAATTTATATACATTAGGCGTATCTGCCTTTATATAGATTAGGTGTATCTGCATTTATATAGATTAGGTGTATAAGCATTTATATAGATTAGGTGTACTTGCATTTATATAGGTTAGTTGTATCTACATTTATATAGATTTGGTGTATCTGCATTTATATTGATTAGGTGTATCCGAATTCATATAGATTAGGTGTATCTGCATTAATGTAGGTTAGATGTATCTGCAATTATATAGATTGGGTTTATGTGCATTTATATAGATTAGCTACATTTGCATTTATAGATTAGGTTTATCTGCATTTATATAGATTTGGTGTATCTGCATTTATATAGATTAGGTGTATCTGAATTTATATATATTTGGTGTATCGGCAATTATATGGATTAGGTCTTATCTGCATTTATGTAGATTAAGTGTATCTGCATTTATATAGATTAGGTTTATCTGCATTTATGTACGTTAGTTGTATCTACATTTATATAGATTTGGTGTATCATCATTTATATAGATTAGGTGTATCTGAATTTATATAGATTAGGTGTGTCTGTATTTATATAGATTTGGTGTATCTGCATTTATATAGAATAGGTGTACGTGCATTTATATAGATTAGGTGTATCTGAATTTATATAGATTAGGTGTATCTGCATTTATATAGATTAAGTGTAACTGCATTTATATAGATTAGATGTACGTACATTTATATAGGTTTGTTGTAGCTACATTTATATAGGTTTGGTGTATCTGCATTTATATAGTTTAGGTGTATCTGCAATTATATAGATTACGTTTACGTGCATTTATATTGATTAGCTGTATTTGCATTTATATAGGTTCGTTGTATCTGCATTTATATATATTAGTCGTATCTGTATTTATATAGATTAGGTGTATCTGCGTTTATATAGATTAGGTGGACGTGCATTTATATAGATTAGCTGTATTTGCATTTATATAGTTTAGGTGTATCTGCATTTATATAGGTTAGGTGTATCTGCATTTATATAGGTTAGTTGTATCTGCATTTATAGAGATTAGGTGGACGTGCATTTATATAGATTAGCTGTATTTGAATTTATATAGTATAGGTGTATCTGCATTTATATAGGTCAGGTGTATCTGCATTTATAAAGGTAAGTTGTATCTGCACATATATAGATTAGGTGAATCTGCATTTATATAGATTAGGTGTACGAACATTTATATAGATTAGCTGTATTTGCATTTAAATGGATTAGTTGTATCTGCATTTATATAGACTAGGCCTATGTGCATTTATATAGATTAGGTGTATCTGCATTTATATAGATTAGGTGTACGTGCATTTATATAGATTAGTTGTAATCTGCATTTATATAGATTAGGTGTATCTGCATTCATATAAATTACGTGTATGTGCATTTACATAGTTTAGCGGTATTTGCATTTATATAGATTAGGTGTATCAGCATTTATATAGATTAGGTGTACGTGTATTTATATAGAATGGTTATTTCTGAATTTATATAGATTAGGTGTTTCTGCATATATATAGATTAGGTGTATAAGCATTTATATAGATTAGGTGTATCTCCATTTACGTAGATTTGGTGTATCTGTATTTATATAGATTATGTGTATCTGCATTTATATATATTAGGTGTATCTGCATTTATATAGATTAGGTGTAGTTGTGATATATATTACATGTATCTACATTTATATAGATTGGGTGAATCAGCATTTATATAGATTAGGTGTATCGGTATTTATATAGATTAGTTGTATCTGCATTCATATAGATTAGGTGTATCTGCATTTATATAGTTTACTTATATCTGCATTTATATAGATTAGCTGTAGCTGCATTTATATAGATTATATGTATTTGCATTTATATAGCTTAGTTGTATCTACATTTATATAGATTAGGTGTATCTGCATTTATATAGAATAGGTGAATCGACATTTATATAGAATGGGGAATCTGCATTTATATAGGTTAGTTGTATCTGCATATATATATAGATTAGGTGTATCTGCTGTTATATAGATTAGTTGTATGTGCATTGTTACGAACCCCTCCACCGATTGTCTTCATCTACCTACCCAGCACCACGAGCAACGCCATCTAGGGACGAAACACGAGTATGGCTCGTCTTAGTTACCACTCCCGGGTTTCCCTTCTCCATATCCTGGTTGTTGCGTCACTTCCGCCTCAGTCTACTTTGTCAGCTCCAATTCGAGGAGAGACACTTTACTCTGGGAAGCGACCACAGGATCACCTATCCTGGAAACCTACGGCACAGTGACTATTTACCGTCTTCTACCATACTCAGCCTTGCTCGTCAGCCATCTCAGCTCCTCACTTAAGTATTTGTAATCTTGTATTGCCTCTTCCCCCTCCACATTGCTTCACTATTGTTTTATGTTTTATTACTATGTATATACTGTTCGTGTTTAGGTTAAGTTTGGTTAAGGATAGCGTATAAGCTGAATATTTTGTTAAGGAATTTATGGTACTTTATTATATACAACGAAAACTCGCATCCTTTGTCTACCCTTTTTTTAGTCCGATTGTCTTTGTTTTTTTTTTGTTGTTACCCGTTGGGATCTGGGTAGACGTATAACTATATTCTAAATCCCCAACTCGTAACAAATGGCGACCGTGACAGGACACGACCTTAAGTACCATATTCCTTCCTCCCTTGTTACTCAGTGTTAATTACCCCTCCCAGTCACTTCTGTTTACAATTGCTTTACGGTGGTTTAAAGTTTCCTTCATATGTGTGTGCATATATTGGTATTATCGTACAGTAAGAATGACAGACGTAGGATAATAGGTTCCAAGTGTCATAAGGCTTACCTGTTATTACACGTGGCAGTCGTGTGGTAAGTCTTATCGAGTGTAGGGAAGAATCCGGATCTGTTTAATGCCGTACCCTCGCTCCAGAGTAGGCTGTTCCATAGTTACTAGTTTAGAGTGAAGTGATATCTTGGGACGCCCCTCTCTACCAGGACCCCATAATTATAAAGCCTCAATTATTGTTCTTCTCATTATCTCATTCAGGGTTGTTAATCCGGATCTTTATATAAATGCCGTAATACGCCCTACCTCTTTCAAGTATATCAGGGTTGTTAATCCGGATCTTTATATTAATGCCGTAATACGCCCTACCTCTTTCAAGTATATCAGGGTTGTTAATCCGGATCTTTATATTAATGCCGTAATACGCCCTACCTCTTTCAAGTCTCTTGTCCTTATCTAAGGATCTTCTCGGAAGAACAATAATCATAAGTGTAATTTCCCTAGGTATAACTTGGTTAGTTTCCGGGACTTTCTGGTTATCCACTGCCGTGATATTTTCTAGGGTTATCCACTTATCTTAGCTTTTGACCATTAGTTAATTTATCCTATTTTTATTAACAATGGCCACCTCAGGTTTTGATCTTCAGGATTTTATTGAAAATCCTTCTGTAGCTAAATTACGTGTTAATATCCTGAAGAAAGAATGGAAAGAAATAGCCAACTAATACAATATCCCATTTTCACAGCAACTGACTAAGGAAATGTTAAAAAATCATGTGATTGAAGTGTTGGTTCAACAAGAAGTTTTAAAAGAATCCGCTGTTGACAGATTAACGCCCATGTCCAAGAAACTTCAACCACTATCCACCACCCCTCCTCACTCAGAAGTTGCCTCAGGTCTGGCTAGCCCTCAAGAAGAAACACAACGAATAGACCCCTTAGAACTAGAACGAGCTAGGTTCGAGTTCCAAATCAAAATGAAAGAACTCGAGTTGGAACAGGCCGAGTTGGAGCAGGAGGCCAAGTTGGACCCTGAAGAAAGGATGGAACAGGCCAAGTTGGACCATGAAGAAAGGATGGAACAGGCCAAGTTGGAACAGGCCAAGTTGGAGGCCAAGTTGGAGCATGAGGGAAGGTTGGAACAGGCCAAGTTGGAGCATGAGGGAATGTCGGAACAGGCCAAGTTGGAGCATGAGGAAAGGATGGAACAGGCCAAGTTGGTGCAGGCGGTTAAACTGAAAGAACTACAGGTGAGAGAGACAGAAGTCACTTTAACATCGGAGTTTAAATCAAAAGAAGTGGCATTAAGAGAGAAACTCGCTGCTTTTAACCCTGCTACTGCTTCTTCCCTTGTTCCCGGGTTTGATGAATCCGATATGGACGGGTCATTTAGGACTTTTGAGAAAATAGCCGCGAAGAATGAGTGGCCAAAGGACCAGTGGGTGTCAGTGTTAGTTCCTAAATTATATGGTAAGGCTCGTAGAGTTTATAACTGTTTAGACCAGACTGATGACTATGATAACGTAAAAAAGAATATCCTCACCTCTTATGCTATCACGCCAGATGGATACCGGCAGAAGTTTCGTAAACTAACCAAACCATTTTCACACACATTTGTTGAGTTTGCTCAAGAAAAGCTTAGGTTTTTTAAGAAGTGGTTAGAGGCTACAGAGACCTCCACATTTCAGGATTTGTTAAATTTGGTAGTCCTGGAGGAGTGGAAAAGCAAGATTCCATTTCACATCTTGAAGCATGTGGAGAGGTTAATTTAGGGCGTGCTGCTGAGCTGGCTGATGGGTATGCTTTGTTGGTGGAGTCACTGGGCAGTAGAGAACGTGGTACTTCCCGACATGTTAGGTCCTCCTCTGATGATAACTTTGGGAACGTGAGTGGTAGGTCGAAAGGTCCCACACCTACTCCCCCCGATGCAACCAAGCTTACTTGTTCTTACTGTAAAAACCCAGGCCATACGATCCAGAATTGTAAACACCCAAAGTGTCGAATTGCTAAAAGTAGTTCCCTGGATCCCAAATCCAAACCAATAGCAAATGCCAATGTGGAAAGGCCCCATCAGGATCTCTTCTCTTCATTCACCTATGAGGGAAAAATTTCAATCATAGAGGGGTCTCGTTCTTTCCCTATTCGTATACTACGTGATACGGGCGCAGCACAATCTATCCTCCTGTTTAACGTCATTCCTGATATATCTACCGCATTTACAAATGAGAGTGTTCTAATTTCAGATCTCTCGTCCCATTCTTCCTATCCTTTAGCTAAAGTGCACCTCCAATGTCCCTTGATTACTGGGGAAGTGCAAATAGCCATAAGGAAAGACCCAATGCCTGTGTGTGGCATTCATTTATTATTGGGTAATGACTTGGTAGGAGATCTAGTGGTTCCTAACATAAAGACAGTCGACTCTCCCTTACCTGTCAACTCCACCACTGACCTTAAAGAAACTATTCCTCATCTTTTCCCATCTTGTGCTGTCACCCGGTCGCAGAGTGTGCGAAATGGGCCCTCTTCACCTGAAACCACCTCCAATATCTTACTACCCACAGAAAATGTGTACAATAAGACCATTAGTAAGGAGGAGCTCGTTTCAGCCCAACAATCTGATCCTTCTGTGTTCAAACAGGTGATGAAAGACCTCAGTGTGGACCATTGTACATCTTCGGCTTACCACCCACCGTCCCAAGGTTGCTTGGAACGGTTCCATCAAAACTGTCAAGTCAATGCTAATGAACTATCTCCTCTCAACTATATAGTCCATACTCCTGATCATCGAAAAGATTCACAACTTGTTCACATTAATCTCATGAAACTTTACCATTCCAGGCAGTCAGAGGAAGACATCCCAGAGGCTGTAAGCCTACCTGTATTGCATACGGTTTTGTCAGGGCCGGAGACAGATGACATGGACCTATTGGAGAATTTAGACTTCCCTCTACCTAAAGAGAACCCTGCTAACAGTCACATACTCAACAATTTGGATGAGTATTTTTCTGTTCTGAATCCATCTCAAGCAAAAGATCTCACTAAGTTATTATCAACATTTCCTAAAGTCACGTCAGACCTCCCAGGGTTTTGCAATATACTTAAACATGATATTAAACTAATCTCGGGTGATGTACAACCCATTAGGCAATCAGCATATCGTCTAAGTCCACAAAAAAAATCGATTATGAAAAAGGAGGTAGATTTTTTGTTAAAGCATAACTTAGCTGAGCCTAGTACCTCCCCCTGGGCTTCACCTTGCCTTCTCATTCCAAAACCCGATGGCACCTTTCGTTTCTGTACAGATTATCGTAAAGTGAACCAGGTCACTGTCTCTGACTCCTACCCTTTACCTTTGATTGAAGATATAATAGACAGCATAGGCTGTGCCCAATTTATCAGTACCATAGACCTGTTGAAAGGATATTATCAAGTAGGACTCACGGATAGGGCAAAAATAATCTCGGCATTTATAACTCCATTTGGTCTTTTTCAATATTTGGTTATGGCGTTTGGCTTTTCTAATGCTCCGGCCACATTCCAGAGGGCCATAAACTACCTTATTCAAGACCTAGGTGGGACGTTCGCCTACCTGGATGACCTGGTGGTGGTGTCGGACAGCTGGGACGAACATCTGGTGCGTTTGGAGATACTGTTTGCACGACTGCAAGAGACTGGATTCACCATAAACCTGGCTAAATCTGCTTTTGGCCGGGCCTCGGTGACTTACCTGGGACATATCGTTGGGCATGGTATGGTGAGACCCAAGGACGCAAACGTTGAAGCCATCTTGTCCTTCCCCACTCCAAGGACGAGGAAGGAACTCATGCGCTTCCTGGGGATGTGCGGCTACTACCGTCGGTTCTGCAGTAACTTCTCCAGCGTGGCCGGACCCCTCACAGACCATACCAGTTCTGCGGTCCCTTACATCTGGAACCAGAAGTGCGACCAGTCTTTCCACCGCCTCAAAGCCTTCCTTGCCTCTAAGCCTGTAGTCCACCCCCCTGACTACACCTTGCCCTTCCATCTGCAAATCGACGCTAGTGGTGTCGGAGTGGGGGCTGTGCTCCTACAACCCGACCCAACCACTGATGTCCTTCACCCTGTGGCATATTACTCCGCCAAGTTGAAAAAACATCAGACCAACTACTCGACCATAGAGAAGGAGGCCCTGGCTCTGGTGTTGGCAATAAAGAAGTTTGAATGTTACCTCCAGTCTTGCCCACAAACAACCCTGGTCTTCACCGACCATAACCCACTCACGTTCATCCAAACCAACAAGACCTCCAACCAGCGAATCCTCCGCTGGGCTCTCCTCACCCAGCCCTATAATCTACAAGTCCGGCACATAAAGGGGGTGGAAAACCTGATTGCAGACTCCTTATCCCGAGCTCCAGTGGAAATGTAGCAGCTACTCTCCAGACGCACCAGGTGATCACCTCCTTCGCGCCCGCGCTACGAAGGTCTTTGGAGGGGGGGTGTGTTACGAACCCCTCCACCGATTGTCTTCATCTACCTACCCAGCACCACGAGCAACGCCATCTAGGGACGAAACACGAGTATGGCTCGTCTTAGTTACCACTCCCGGGTTTCCCTTCTCCATATCCTGGTTGTTGCGTCACTTCCGCCTCAGTCTACTTTGTCAGCTCCAATTCGAGGAGAGGACACTTCACTCTGGGAAGCGACCACAGGATCACCTATCCTGGAAACCTACGGCACAGTGACTATTTACCGTCTTCTACCATACTCAGCCTTGCTCGTCAGCCATCTCAGCTCCTCACTTAAGTATTTGTAATCTTGTATTGCCTCTTCCCCCTCCACATTGCTTCACTATTGTTTTATGTTTTATTACTATGTATATACTGTTCGTGTTTAGGTTAAGTTTGGTTAAGGATAGCGTATAAGCTGAATATTTTGTTAAGGAATTTATGGTACTTTATTATATACAACGAAAACTCGCATCCTTTGTCTACCCTTTTTTTAGTCCGATTGTCTTTGTTTTTTTTTTGTTGTTACCCGTTGGGATCTGGGTAGACGTATAACTATATTCTAAATCCCCAACTCGTAACAGCATTTATATAGATTAGCTGTATTTGTATTTATATAGATTAGGTGTATCTGCGTTTATATAGATTAGGTGTATCTGCATTTATATTGATTAAGTGTACGTGCATTTATATAGATTAGTTGTATCTGAATTTATATAGAGTAGGAGTATCTGCATTTATATAGATTAAGTGTATCTGCATTTATATAGATTAGGTGTACGTGCATTTATATAGATTAGGTGTATCTGAATTTATATAGATTAGGTGTATCTGCATTTACATAGATTAGGTGCATCTGTATCTGCATTTATATAGATAAGTTGTATGTGCATTTATATAGGTTCGTTGTATCTACAATTTTATAGATGTGGTGTATCTGCTTCCATATAGATTAGGTGTATCTGCATATATATAGGTTAGTTGTATCTGCATTTATATAGACTAGGTGAATCAATATTTATATAGATTGGAGGTTGTTACGACTGTGTTCCATTTTTCTATTTTTTTTAACATGCTTCCATGTTGTTCCATATTATTCCTGTAATGATGTGTTATATTTCCTATTATATAATATAGTCACCTTACCCTGTGCTGTTAAGGTTTTAACTGTTATTATTTGTTCCAGCCCATCTTATTTCTTCATTTAGTATTGTAACAAGCATTCTTTCTCTCTTACGACCATCTGCATAGTTAAACGACCCATCGGTGGGTTTTTGGCGGGAATTGGCCCTATATATAGTGGTCCACGAACTGACGGAGTTCACAGAGCAGTGTAAGCCACTACTGTGAGAAGACGCACGTCGCAATTACTCCCGATCCAAGCGGTTCCACGCTTCCACTTGCTCACGACGGCGCCTACCTAGACTTACTGTTGCCACACACGCCACTTTCACTTTGACGTGGATCTCTCGTCTCTGTTGAATTGACTTACTTGTTTCTGTGTTTTTTGCTCACAATTCTTAGTGCCCTCACCGATTCTCCCAGTACTAACGAACCCTGCGGGAACTATCACTGTCGTTAGGTCAGTCCACCACCCTACGACCCGTGTTGGGGAGGGGGGGGGGGGGGGGTTGGCTGCGGCACTGGTCCTGGGGCAACGATTTAAGACGAGCGAGAGAGAAGTAACCAATGGAAGGAAAATGCCACAAGAGGCTTCGGAAGGAAGACGACTTCTCCGACATGGCCAATATGTCTCGAGCAATCCACCCCCGTGGCAGAACCACCCACCGTCGCGATTCCGACTGTGATGAAGTACAAGATTCCCAAGGAAACCGAGTTCGACCATGCATACGAGGTAGTGGTAGCACTGGAACTGGAATACAAGAACATCAAGTTCAGTGTGAAGCCCAATCTAGTTGGAGACTTGATACTTTCCCCCCAAGACCACAACACCGCCAAGATCCTCAGCGAGGTCAGCAATCTCAACGGGAAGGCGATAGAGATAATACCATTAGACCCCGAGGAGAAAACAACCAGAATGGTCCTACTACGATATCCTCTGGAACTACCTGTAGAAGTCGTCACAAAACATTCAAAAGTGACCAAGGCAAAGCGCTGTGTTACAAGTCTGGACAAAGCACAGACAAGGCAAGTGCTAGTGGACATCAAGGGGACAGTCCCAGAGGAGGTAGACCTAGGCAACTGGGGGACTTACAAGTTGCGTCCTTTTGTCCCAGAACCACTACGATGCTACAAATGTCAGAAATTTGGACATCACCAATCCAGGTGCCACAAAAACGTGAGATGTGGCATTTGCAGCCAAAGCCACATGACAGAAATGTGTATTCAGAAACACAAGGACGGAACCATCACGACAGCCAAGTGCCCAAATTGTGGAAAGAAACATCACGCTTGGAGCACATCATGCCCAGAGAGGAGAGAGCGAATGAAAGTTGCAATGGCAAAAGTTCAAAACAGAACAGAAGCACCTCAGAGCACATTCGTGTGGGGTCAACAGCGACAGAATATAGTCAACCCAACACCCACTCCGCCCCAACTGTCAGAGGATTCCTTCCCTGCACTTCCTTCACCAGGCTACAGGACAAAATTGAAGACACCAGGACAAAATCAGTCCATGCAGAAAACCATGACAATCCAGTGGACTCCTCAACCGCAGCTCCAGAGCTGTGTAGTAGTAAAAGGACAGAACACTCCAGTATTGGTGGAGAACAACATATTGCCTGGGACACTGCGACCCCTTCAGGCGACCACCCAACTGAATACACCCCAGCCTGCCAATCTACAAGCGGCATTCACTGAAGAACAAATGAAACAGACGATCACTATTATGATAGTGACTTTCTCTACGATAATGCAGAAACAAGATACCAGCACCGAAAATATAATAAAAGCAGTTATGACACAGCTCACAGAAAAGATGCAGGAAGACCAGACCCCCAAAACTCCACAACTACAAGTGGAACAGACGACGCCCTTGAGACAGATATCAGTCAAGAGGAAGAACTTGCCATCCAAGAGATCACTCAAAACCGCGAAGCCTCCAGCCCCTTGCAGCAGATCACGAGGAATAGAACAACAAGCACAGACCGTCAGCAAACACACAATCACAGACAAGAGCGACAGCACCCTGAAGAGAGAAGAAAAAACTCCCGAGATTCCACCTCCTGCTCCTCCACCAGAGCAGGTGCCCAAGAAACGGCCACCACTCCTGACGGACGAGGAGGAGAGCGACTCGACCCTATGAATGCCGGGAGCAACTACAGCGACAAGGAGACAATGACAGAATAGCCCCACCTCCTTGTAATCTCAAGATAACACAGTGGAATATACAAGGCCTGTCCAACAAACGGCATACTGTACAAGCAGCAGCCTTAGCTAAAAATATTGATGTCTTCATTCTACAAGAAACCCTGATGTCCAAAGATCAACAATTCCGCTTGCCTGGATACCAACGGTACTCTGTACCAAAGGGGCCCAACTCCCATGGCAGCATGATTCTCGTCAGGGCGACCATCCCCAGTTCAGAAGTAGAACCAGTTCACTGTGGAGATGGAGTAGAGGCACAAGCTATTCGGATACACCTGGCAAACGAGTCTTGTAGTATACAATATCTATAAACCGCCCACCAAACGACTAGAAGCCGGTGAACTACTGACACAAGCAACACAGGAACTTGTGCTCATTGCTGGGGACTTCAATGCCCACCATCCAACGATCAATTCGACCACAAGAATGAACCTGGATGGTCGTCACCTAGTGGAACTGCTGACAGATGTTCCAGAAATAACGCTCATTAATACTGGGGAACCAACACACATACTGGGAGGAACACTGGACCTCACATTCATCTCCACTGAGCTCGTTCCAGTGGCTCAGTGGGAAGTGGATGATAAACTGACCAGTGACCACTTTGCAACGACAACTACTTTGAGAATGGAACTACTCCCTCCTCCCCCACGTCCGCCACCCAGATGGAATACCAAGAAAGCAAACTGGAAATTATATCAAGATGAACTCCAAAAATGGTTTTCGAACTATGAACCAGCAGAAGATATTGACCAACTAAACCAGGACCTTACTGGTGCCATACAACATGCAGCAGAGAAAGCAATACCACAAACAAACCCTACAAATAGGCACCACAAAGACTACTGGTTCTACAATGACGAAGTCAGAGAACAGAATCACAGAATCAACACATTCAGAAGACATCTCCGACAATACCCTTCCCCTGAGGGAGTGAAACTCTTGAGAGCTGCTGTTCAACATGCTCGTCAAATTACTCAGAAATTAGGGAAGACAAATGGCTCGAGTGGTGCGCAACCTTTAATGCACACACCAGCCTGAGTGAACTCTGGAGAAAACTCAGGATAGCAACAGGAAAATTGCCTAGATCTCCAGCCCACCCCCAGCCACTACAAGAAGTAAATCGCTTGGCAGAGCACTTTGCAGAACGCTCGTCATCAGCTCAACTACCTCCTGAAATAAGACTTCATCTACAGCAAGTACAAATGGAGAGAGAAGTAGTTGTCAGACATGCAATTGAACACGCTGACACTACAGACTGTCTGTTTACTATAGACGAAATCAGAAGGGCCAGGAAAACAAGCAAAGACACTGCTCCTGGCAGTGATGGTATAACCTATTCATTGCTCAGTAATGCAGGACTTGCTGGTGAACTTGCTCTCATAACAGTTATAAACGCATCATGGTCAGCAGGCAAACTCCCGTCAGCTTGGAAAAGAGCAAACATTGTTCCTATTCCCAAACCCAATGATCCCCCGAATTTCAGACCAATATCACTAACAGCATGCATCGGCAAAACCGCCGAAAGGATGGTCCTTACACGACTCCTCTGGAAAATTGGACCACTTCACCACAATATCTTTGGATTCACCAAAGGTCTCAGCACTGCACACAGTTTGGCCACTCTCCTGGGATCGATTGGTCAAAATAAGGCAATCGTAGTCTTCCTTGATCTAGAGAAAGCATTTGAGCTGGCAAATGCACAGGCCATTGTAACCACTCTGGCCCGGAAAGGCGTCAAAGGATACCTACTGGCTTGGATTGTTGACTATCTCCAAAACAGAACAGCAAGAGTTACTTGTCAAGGACAAGTCTCAGGTCAGCAAAGACTGGAAAATGGCACACCACAAGGAGGAGTTCTTAGTCCAACTCTTCAACATCTTCATGGAAAACTTGTGTCGGCTCCCCTTTCAGGAGGGTACCAAACTGCTGTGCTATGCTGACGACTTAGCACTGATAGAAAAAGGCAGAAACCAAATCAGCAAAGTCCAAAGAGCACTAGACCTCATCAGTGAAGAATGTATGAGGCTCGGGCTCAAGATATCAATCCCCAAATCGAAAGCCATGAGGTTTGGGCACAATGAGCCGGTGACACAACTTCAAATACAAGGTATTGCCCTACAATGGGTCAATGTATACAAATGCCTGGGCATCTGGATTGACAAGCGCCTCAAATTTGACACTGAGATAAACTATCTAAGAGACCGAATAGGCAAGGGAGTCAACATGATGAGAGCCATGACAGGACCCAAGGTGGGTGCGGGACATGTAGTCTTAAGAACGCTATATATATACACGCCATTCGATCATTAACAGACTATGCGACACCGGCTCTTAACACACTGTCTGAGGGGCAGTGGGCGAAATTAGAAGTTACCCAGAATAACGCTATGAGAGCCATTGTCAAGGCACCTATGTAGACAAAAATTGAAAACTTACACCAGAGCGGAACGATTAACAGCGTGCTTTGCAACAAAACTGATTACTAGGGCTCGGGAGGGTGACATCAAGAATGGACTCTTACGAGCACTGAACCTTAACAGAGATGTCTTTAACAAGAAAACATGGCTATTGTGCGCAGCTGACGCTGTAAATCGACTGAAATTGAAAGACACAATTCTCAGCAAAGGACCTGATACAATGAGTCCAGACTATAGCACCCCAGCACCGTGGGAGTCCCCGCCAGCAATCTTCAACATTCTACAAACTGGGACAAGAAAGGCTGACTGTAACCCACATGAGCTCCGACAGATAGCAGAGAGAAACATGAAGGCACTAACACCT
The DNA here is from genome assembly GCA_958450375.1 of Homarus gammarus. Classification (NCBI taxonomy): domain Eukaryota; kingdom Metazoa; phylum Arthropoda; class Malacostraca; order Decapoda; family Nephropidae; genus Homarus; species Homarus gammarus. The sequence continues at coordinate 389,628 of CAUDMG010002563.1, read as the reverse complement.
CACAATAGTACAGTGTATTACACAGACGGTTCTGTAGAGACCACCAGTACGAAGGCAGAAGCAGCCTTCACTATAGAAGGAGGTAACACGTCCCTTTGGAGAACTTCAGATGGATGCTCTACTTTGCAAGTTGAGCTAGCTGCCATACTTGGAGCCCGAAGACACGCTTCCATAAACAGTCAACAAGGCATTGTAATACACACTGACTCCCGATGTGCTATTGAAGCGCTTCAATGCAGAGAGCATAGTGACAACATTCATCTCATAACATCCGTTATTGGACTACTGCAAGGTTTAAAACTACAAGATCGGCAAGTTATCATTAACTGGGTGCCCAGTCATATCGGAATCTCAGGGAATGAACGAGCTGATGCTGCTACCAAGGCTGCGTTAGAACAGCGAAACATTGAGCAGATAAAGAAGACCACAATAACACGAACCGCCCAGTGAAAAATAGAGAAACATAGAAGATTAACACCAGTATCACGATCGGCCAGGTGGTACTATCTGGTCACGAATTATGAGAGACCACCATTCATGAAGGATATAACAAGAAGGGAAGAAGTTCACTTCCATCGCCTGGGATACCCATGCATTTGGGAAATACTTGTGTCGGCACAAGCAGAGCAGCGCATGTGCAAGACCTGTGACAGCCGAGCAGAAAACACACTGCAGCACTACCTCATAGAGTGCCCTGGAACACAATTAGCTAGGAAAAACATACAACCACCTATCACAACAGAGAAGGTTGCCAGAAAGCTAACCACCATCAGCTACTCTCAAGAAACCCTACAGTTTCTTACCGAGCATCCCCCCCCCCCCCCCCCACATTAGTGGTGGAGATGTGCATTTAACCAAAAAGACACTGGTGTTTTATCCCAGCAGTGGGTGGACCAGCAATTTAGCTTAAGGTCCACGTAGGTAATATTCCTACAAATCAATTAAAAAAAAAAAAAAAGAAAGACGGAGTTCAGTCCAGTCCTCCTTGTCATTCAGTTCGCGTTCTTTTGAGTGACACTTGTCACCTGTTACTTATACTTCATTTTATTTCTGGTGTTGTTCCTGTCGCCATCAATGTGGTATATTTGGTAATAATAATAATAATAATTAACGGTTTATTGAAAGAGCTTGGCAGCCAGAAGGCTGAAAATATACAGTTACATATTTGGGGAATGGGTTTCGAATTACAAATAATATACAAGTAACATAAGTGACACAAATAAGACATATAATAACATTTCAACATAGTGACAGTGCAAGGAGTAGTGTTTACTGGGAGTGAATACACTGGTTTATTACAAGTTATTGATAATCTTTACAATAGTTGGGACTGGGCTGTTCTTATAGCGATCAGTTCATGCACGTATGGGCTGGATGCGGTTGTGGTGTCGAACAGCAATTCTCGCACTAGGGATCTCAGGTGGTAGTAGGAGCCGGTGTCGAGAATGGTGTAGAAGCTTCTTACCAAATTTGCAGATGAGGTCGTGGTGATGGTCAGTGAGAGTCGAAAGGGTCAGTGTGTTGAGCGCTTCTTGATATGTGGAGTAGGAAGGGGAGAGAATAATTTTGCATGCCCTCTTTTGCACTTTTTCTAGGTGTTTACGTTGTGTGGCATTTAGGGAGGAAGACCAGGTGGGGGAGGCATTGGTGAGCTTGGGAAGTATGAATGTTGTGTAAACACTGAGGAGCTCGGGTGCAGGAACTCCGAGGGACTTGAGTCGGCGGAGGAGGTGGAGACGGAAACTGGAGGATTTGACAACTTCACTGACGTGTGGTTTCCAATTTAGTTTGTTGTCTATGGTGACGCCAAGGAGCTTCGTGGAATCTACAACCTGGAGTGTGTTCGGACCTAGAGTAATGGAAGGAGGTGGGACAATGTCGGAGGAGAGGTTGATGTGCATAACCATGGTCTTGGTATGGTTGATGGTGACATGGTTGTTGGTGGCCCAGTTTTGGAGACTGTTCAATAAATCCTAAAGGGCGGTATAGTTGGGAGCAGAATTGTTGACGCTGATCCCAATGGTGGAGTCGTCGACATATTTCCAGCGAGCAGGGGTTTATCTTAGGGCATCATTGATGAGCATAAGGAAGCAGAGTGGTCCCATCTTGGTGCCTTGGGGGACGCCACAGGTGAGTGACTGAAAGGTGGAGACAGCCCCTCGGAAGCGTACAGCTTGGCGTCGGTCACTGAGGAAGTCTGTAAGCCATGGTATAAGACTTCTCCGAAGCCCGAGGTCAATAGCTTTGTTGAAGATTATATTGTGGTCGACTAGGTCGAATGTTTTAGTGAAATCAATGAAGGCGACAGCTACAGACGTTTTTCGTTTCTCGAGATGGCGGTATATGTAATCGAGAAAGCTGACAAGACAGTGAGTGGTGGAGGAAGTTTTCATGTTGCCAAATTGCTGAGGGTCTACGACTCCTGCAATATCAGCATAAGCCCAGTCGAACACAAAACTTTCACAGATTAGGCTGGGTATTGGGGTGATTGCAATAGGTCGTAGCTGATTTAAGGATTGTGGGCTGGTTGACTTGGGCACTGGTGATACATAAGAGGTCTTCCAGTCAGCTGGGCATCTGGCTTGACTGAGAGAAGCATTGATGATGGAGCAGAGGGGTTTAGCAAGCTCCGGGGAGAACTCCTTGAAGAGTTTCATTGGTAAGTCAATGGGGGTGGTAGAGCGTTTTAATTTTAGTTTGTCCAGGCGTTTTGCTACTTCAAATTCTTCTACTAAGTCAGTGGGAAGGGGGGCTGGTAGGTAAGCAGGGAGAGTGGTTGTGTCAAGCCGGGGGAGCGTCTGGCATATAGTAGCGAAATGGTTATTTGTTTGCTCAGCTGCGTCAACATTAGTGAGATGGCTAAGGAAGGGGAGGAGGTGTGTCTTATTGTTTAGTCCACAGAGTTCTTTAAGCTTACCATACCATTGACTGATGTTGGTCTGCTTCAGGTGTTGTAATTTGGTTGGGTAGTGGGACTTCTTTGCAGTGCGTATTTCGCGGATGACTCGGATGCGAAGGGACCTGTAGCGGATGTGGTCATTGAGATGAAAGGCTCCGTCTCTCTGTTGCATAAGTCTTTTGATCCGAGGTGTGATCCAGGGCAAGTCAGCTGGGTGAGATCTGACGGACTTCTCGGGGAAGAAGTGGTGGTGAGTTTCCGTGGTGGTGTTGCTATAATTTATCCATTTGGTTTCCACGTCATCCACGCTAAGTACTTCAGTCCAGGGATGGTGAACTATCCACTGCCCGAAGAGGCTCACTGCAGAGTCAGTACCTATTTAGGTCTCTTATGTGTCCATCAGTGCTTGCTTAGTTACATTTAAGTAATTCAGTGTTGTTTCACGTTAGTTAATTTCAGTGTTAGTTATTTTATGTTTGTGTTGTTAACGTAATCCAATGCTTTATTTTTATTCTTTTGATGTTTCGATGTTCTAGTATCATTTATGTCTTAAAGGTTTCGATAGTGAATCAATTTGTGACAGCCTACGAGGCTCTTTATTGTGTTAATATTTAATTTAATTAAATTCTTAAAGGTTTACTTTATTTATTTTTATTCCCTTTTAATTTACTTCACTTTTTTTTTTTGGTTACGCCTAGAACCAGGGATATTAAAGTAAATTAAGAGACGGCGTAACAGGGTATAAGCATTGATATAGGTTAGCTGTATCTGCAATTATATAGATTAGGTGTATCTGCAATTATATATATTACGTGTACGCGCATTTATATAGATTAGCCGTATTTGCATTTGTAAAAATTAGGTGTATGAGCATTTATATAGATTAGGTGCATCTGCATTTATATAGATTAGGTATATCTGCATTTATATAGATTAGGTGTATCTGCATTTATATAGATTGTATCTGCATTTATAAAGATTAGGTGTACGTGCAGTTAAATAGGTTAGTTGTATCTACATTTATATAGATTTGGTGTATCTGCATTTATATAGATTAGGTATATCTGCATTTATATACATTAAGTGTACGTGCATTTATATATATTTGGAGTATCTTAATTTATATAAATTAGGTGTATCTGTATTTATATAGATTAGGTGTATCTGCATTTATATAGATTAAGTGTATCTGCATTTATATAGATTAGCTGTATCTGCATTCATATAGATCAGGTGTATCTGCATTTATATAGATTAGGTGAATCAACATTTATATAGATTACATGTATCTCCATTTATATTGATTCGGTGTATCTGCATTTACATAGATAAGGAGTACGTGCATTTATATAGATTAGGTGTATCTGCATTTATATAAATTAGGTGAATCTGCATTTATATAGATTAGGTGTATGTAAATTTATATAGATTAGCTGTATTTGCATTTAAATGGATTAGATGTACTTGCATTTATATAGATTAGTTGAATTTGCATTTATATAGATTAGGTGTACGTGCATTTATATAGATTAGGTGTATTCTGCATTTATATGTATTAGCTGTATCTGCATTCATATTGATTAGGTGTATCTGCATTTATATAGATTAGGAGAATCAACATTTTATATAGATTAGGTGTTTCTCCATTTATATAGATTAGGTGTATCTGCATTTATATAGATTAGGTGTATCTGCATTTATATAGATTAGGTGTATCTGCATTTATATAGATTAGGTGTATCTGCATTTATATAGATTAGGTGTATCTCCATTTATATAGATTTAGTGTATCTATATTTATATAGATTATGTGTATCTGCATTTATATAGATTTGGTGTAGCTGCATTGATATATTTTAGGTGTATCTACATTTATATAGATTAGGTGTATCTGCATTTATATAGATTAGTTGTATCTGCATTCATATAGATTAGGTGTGTCTGCATTCATATAGATTAGGTGAATCAACATATATATAGAATGGGGAATCTGCATTTATATAGGTTAGTTTTATCTGCATTTACATAGATTAGGTGTATCTGCGCTTATATATATTTGGTGTATCTGCATTTACATCGATTAAGTGTACGTGCATTTATATAGATTAGGTGTATCTGCATTTATGTAGATTAGGTGTGCGTGCATTTATATAGATTAGGTACATCTGAATTTATATAGATTAGGTGTATCTGCATTTATATAGATTAGATGTATCTACATTTATATACATTAGGTGTATCTACATTTACATACATTAGGTGTATATCCATTAATATAGATTAAGTGTAGTCTGCATTTATATAGATTAGCTCTATCTTCATTCTTATAGATCAGGTTTATTTGCATTTATATAGATTAGGTGAATCAACATTTATATAGGTTACATGTATCTCCATTTATATTGATTCGGTGTATCTGCATTTACATAGATTAGCAGTACGTGCATTTATATAGATTAGGTGTATCTACATTTATATATATTAGGTGAATCTGCATTTATATAGATTAGGTGTACGTAAATTTATATAGATTATCTGTATTTGCATTTAAATGGATTAGGTGTACTTGCATTTATATAGATTAGTTGTATCTGCATTTATATAGATTAGGTGTATCTGCATTTATATTGATTAGGTGTACGTGCATTTACATAGATTAGGTGTATTCTGTATTTATATGTATTGGCTGTATCTGCATTCATATTGATTAGGTGTATCTGCATTTATATAGATTAGGAGAATCAATCGTATAGATTAGGTGTTTCTCCATTTATATAGATTAGGTGTATCTGCATTTATATATATTAGGTGTATCTGCATTTATATAGATTATGTGTATCTCCATTTATATAGATTTGGTGTATCTGTATTTATATAGATTATGTGCATCTGCATTTATATAGATTAGGTTGTATCTGCTTTTATATAGATTAGGTATAGTTGTGATATATATTACATGTATCTACATTTAAATAGATTGGGTGAATCAACATTTATATAGATTAGGTGTAACGGTATTTTTATAGATTAGTTGTATCTGCATTTATATATATTAGGTGTTTCTGCATTTATTTAGATTAGGTGTATCTGTATTTATATAGATTAGGTGTATCTGCATTCATATAGAATAGGTGTATCTGCATTTATAGAGATTAGGTGTATCTGCATTTATATAGATATGGTGTACGTGCATTTATATAGGTTAGTTGTATCTACATTTTTATAGATATGGTGTATCTGCACTTTGTATAGTTTAATGTTTCTGCATTTATATTGATTAGGTGTATATGCATTTATATAGATTAGGTGAATCAACATTTATTTAGATTCGGGGTTGTTAAGACCTGTTGTATTTTTCTATTTTTTTTTTAACATGCTTCCATGTTGTTCCATATTATTCCTGTAATGATGTGTTAAATTTACTATTATATAATCTAGTCCCCTTACCCTGTGCTGTTAAGGTTTTAACTGTTATTATTTGTTCAAGCCCATCTTATTTTTTCATTTAGTATTGTAACAAGCATTCTTTCTCTCTAACGACCATCTGCATCGTTAAACGACCCACCTGCGGGTTTTTGGCGGGAATTGGCCGTATATATAGTGGTCCACCAACTGACCCAGTTCAGTCCAGTCCTCCTTGTCATTCAGTTCACGTTCTTTTGAGTGACACTTGTCACCTGTTACTTATACTTCATTTTATTTCTGGTGTTGTTCCTGTTGCCATCAATGTGGTATATTTGGTGAGTACCTATTTAGGTCTCTTCTGTGTCCATTAGTGCTTGCTTAGTTACATTTAAGTAATTCAGTGTTGTTTCACGTTAGTTAATTTCAGTGTTAGTTATTTTATGTTTATGTGTTGTTAACGTAATCCAATGCTATATTTTTATTCTTTTGATGTTTCGATGTTCTAGTATCATTTATGTCTTAAAGGTTTCGATAGTGAATCAATTTGTGACAGCCTACGAGGCTCTTAATTGTGTTAATATTTAATTTAATTAAATTCTTAAAGGTTTACTTTATTTATTTTTATTCCCTTTTAATTTACTTCACTTTTTTTGTTTGGTTACGCCTAGAATCTGGATATTAAAGTAAATTAAGAAACGGCGTAACAGGGTATAAGCATTGATATAGGTTAGTTGTATCTGCAGTTATATAGATGAGGTTTATCTGCAATTATATATATTACGTGTACGTGCATTTATATAGATTAGCCGTATTTGCATTTGTATAGATTAGGTGTATCAGCATTTATATAGATTAGGTGTATATGTATTAATATAGATTAGGTGTATCTGCATTTATATAGATTAGGTGTATCTGCATTTATATAGATTGTATCTGTATTTATATAGATTATGTGTACATGCAGTTAAATAGGTTAGTTGTATCTACATTTATATAGATTTGGTGTATCTGCATTTATATAGATTAGGTATATCTGCATTTATGTAGATTAAGTGTATCTGTATTTATATACATTAAGTGTACGTGCATTTATATAGATTTGGAGTATCTGAATTTATATAAATTTGGTGTATCTGCATTTATATACATTAGGTGTATCTGCATTTATGTAGATTAAGTGTATCTGCATTTATATAGATTTAGTGTATCTGCATTTATATAGATTAGGTGTACGTGCATTTATGTAGGTTCGTTGCATCTACATTTATATAGATTTGGTGTATCTGCATTTATATAGATTAGTGTTTCTGCATTTATATAGGTTAGTTACATCTGCATTTATATAGATTAGGTGTATCTGCATTTATATAGTTTAGGTGAATCAACATTTATATAGATTAAGGGTATCTGCATTTATATAGGCTAGTTGTATCTGCATTTATATAGATTAGGTGCATCTGTGTTTATATAGATTAGGTGCACGTACATTTATATAGTTTAGCTGTATTTACATTTATATAGATTAGGTATATCTGCATTTTTATAGATAAGGTGTGTCTGAATTTGTATAGGTTAGTTGTATCTGCATTTATAAAGATTAGGTGTATCTGCAATTATATAGATTACGTGTACGTGCATATATATAGATTAGCTATATTTGCATTTATATAGATTAGGTGTATCAGCATTTATATAGATTAGGTGTACATTAGGGTGACAATAGTGCATAGGGGTGAATTTCTAAAATTGATTAAATGGAATGGCCATTGGTCCAATACTGCGTACCCATGAAAAAAGAACACAGGCGAAATCCTGGGTCATTTGGACAATATTTAGAGGTAGCTCAAGTCAATTGAAGTTTTATCCTTATAGGCAAAAAATACGAATATTCATAATATGCCGGTTTATTTTAAAATTTACATATTGAGCAAGTTTATGTGTACACTGTACATATAAATGATTAATTCCTTTTTAAAATGAAACTGCAGTGAACACGCTTACATCAATGGGTGGGAGAGGTGTGGACAACCCATTCATTGTTTTCGCTTTTTGCTTGTAAGGTCCTGTTTTGATGTCCCTGGTTGTGACCGCCTCTGCTCTTCAACAACCTGCAGCAGATGTTGACGCTGGTCTTCACTCTTCGTGATCTTGCTGTTGAATGCCTGTATCAAGGCAATCCCTCTCTCTGCAGTGTCGTTGATGACTCTGAGACCACCCACAACTGCGACGCCAGTTTTGAAGTCTTCATTTTGAGACTTTCAAATAGAAAGTTTGATCCTCTAGAAGCAAAGTCTGAGAGCTGCTTTGTGGGAAGGGAAGATGTGGCAGGAAGAGCAGCACGTTTTGGTGAATCCTCGGTCGCCTTCCTCTCAACGATTGCCCGAACTATGTTTGTCTTCATTGTTGCATTAACTTGTGGATCGAAGAGTGCAAGACCCACCAAGCCTTCACTGAGGTACCACAGGTGACGACCGAAGACTGTGAGACATGTTCTTGATATTTTGACGTCGTGGTACTCTGACAGGTCTTGGAGGAGCCGCAAATCATTAGCAGGAGCGGAGGATGGAACGGAGGCCGTGAACCGTGCACTGACATACACCTCTAGCACAAAGAATGTGAATCGTTTCAAGCCTAATGTCTCACGAGCAGTTAGTTTAAACTGATTAGCAAAAATCAGGATCTTCATGACATAAATGAGCTTAGCCATCCACCGTGCTCGGTGAAGTGCTCCGGGCCGTCGGAGATTAAACTTGGGTAGAGCTCCATCGAGACACCTGATTGCTAGCTCCAGTACCTCACGGTAATCATCACGTGGCGGCTGCTGCTTCTTGCCCAGATGATGTTTCCAGCAACAGATGAGGTCATCTCGTTTCTCGTACAAACTTGGAGGGAGGTCTGAGAGAGGGCTGTAGTCATCTTGACTGATGTCCTTCCACTTATGCTTGAAGCGAGAGAAGAGAGTAATATCTGGTCCAGAGGAAGGCCCCATGCATTCCACATACGCTTTCTCGGCAACAAGCTCAAGGATGTGGTGACGACACGCGAGATGCAGAAGACGGCGGCCGAGTTTCTGCTCCAGAATGACACATGCCCCCGACAAGTGCCCAGTGTTTGAAGCTGTTGTGTCAAAACTGAGTGCTGAAACATTCTCTGATATTTTCCACTCTTCCAGCGCTGCACTGACTGCTGTAGCAATGGCCTGTCCAGTCCCTGACAATAGTTTCGGGACACCAAGCAGCTTTTCAGTATTGATTCCGGAGACAAGAATGGCGATTCGGTCAACACTCGCTCCTTGTTCATCAGGAATAATTTTTCCATCCCAGTGCACAGTGAGCACTTCACTAGGTTGAAATTTTTCTTTAATTTCGTTGGCAATCCCAGAACGGTGGGTCGCTCGCGAAGTACGCACTGTCTCATGGTTTAAAACTAGTTCCATTGGGTCATGACCTAGACTAGCAGCCGTGGCACTGACGATCCGGAGAGCAGAGCGGTGACTGATCCCAGTGCGGTCCAATGTACTTGACAATTCAGGGGTGATAACTTTGAGAGTAGCACGTTTACGATTGGAAGAAGATACCACTGGTGATATCGCTAGGGAACTTGTAGATGATGACGAGCTTGATTGTGATTCTGTTTCAGACGAAGAACCCAACTCATCATATTCAAGAGCAGAACTGGCTTGATTCTGTTGTAGAGATTGCTTACTCTTGCTTTCTTCCCGACGCTTCATGGAACAAGCAATCTTTTTGTCTACTCCTGCCATTACACCTCTTCTCCCTTTTTCTCGTTGCGCTGCCAGGAATGCTCGGTCTTCTTTGATGGTCAAGAGCTGCATTGCCTTGGGGTGGGCAACATCGAAGAGGTCCTCTAACTCATCACAAAAAGTTTCCTCTTTCTTACGTTGTGTGTCTGTAGTGCTAGTGCAGTTTTTCTTAAGTCCCTTCCACATTAAAAAAAGATCCACTACCTTTCGTCCAATACTCTTCTCAGTTATGGTAGGAATCCGTGCTTTATTCCAGAAACTAATAACCGATGCTGCAACTTCACTCGCAGAATCATTCACTGTTTTCTTATGTTCATTGTGACCGTGGAAAAACAGACGTAGAACATTTCCTCTTGAAGGAAGTTGTGCACCCGTGATTTCGGTTATGTGTTGACCAATGAGCCAAACTTCAGTTTTTGAACGTGTACTCGCCATTGAACCTGAAACAAACAAAAACATTTATGTAACTTATGTTGTTACTGTTATGCAAACAACAGCACCCATAAAGCATACGGCATGCAAGATCACTTGTATAAAGTTTTTAAAGTGTTATATACCTAAATTGATGCATTGATTTTAGACAAAGACAATGGTACTAACTGTAATACTGCAACAAGAGCGACGCACACACACCCACCGTCACGTCTCACACACAACTGATGCTACTGTACCAGTCAGACACTGGCACACAACCTCTTCCCCCTACCCTGACTGACACCCGCCTCTCCCTCCCCTCTGCATTGCTAATAGCTGCACCAGCCAAAATACTCATTACTCATTTTTAGAAAAAATGTTAGGAACAACTTTAGTTTGAATTTGCATTCTACATATACCTGCAAAGTTTCATAGTAATCGGTTCATAAATAAAGAAATTAGAAAAAATCAATAATAATTTCAGTAGTGTTAACTTCAAATGGCTTGAGCCACCTCTAAATATTGTCCAAATGACCCAGGATTTCGCCTGTGTTCTTTTTTCATGGGTACGCAGTATTGGACAAATGGCCATCTAAAAATAAAAACTTTCACTTTTTATTGTCACCCTAGTGTACATGCATTTATATAGATTAGGTGATAGTGATATTCTTTAATTTCTCTCTTTCATTTCCCCTAAATATCAGTTCCACCTCTGGAATTTCCTCGTGAATTTCTTCTGTGAAAACTGATAAAAAGTAGCTGTTTAGTGCTTTGCTCATTTCCTCACTGTCATTGATCACTTCCCCTCTCCCTGTCTTATAGGCCCAACTTTGCCCTAGACCTTTGTCCTATATACCTGGAAAAATCCCTTTGAATTCGCCTTGGATTCTCTTGCTGTCCCGATTTCGTAGACTCTTTTTGCCTTCCTTATATTTTTCTTAACATTCCTAGATAGTTCATTACACCTATTTCTGAGCTGCTCCTTCCCTCCCTTTAATTTCTTATAAATTCCTTTCTTTATTCCTATGTCATGTTTAAGTTTTCTGGTCATCTACCTTGGTTCATTCGTATTTGACCTAATTTTTCTGTATGGTATATTTTGTTCTTGTGCTTTACGTAGTATACTAGTGAATATATTATAGTCATGATCAATTGTTGTGTCATCTGTGACCTCACCTGTTCCTACTGGGGACTGACGTGACTGTTCCCAGGCGACCTCACCTAGGTACCTTCTTAACCCTTCATAACCCGCCAATCGAAAGTCTGGGACTCTGACTATACTGTCATTGTTTTTCGTTTCCCAATTTAGGGTAAACCTGATTTCTCTGTGATCACTGTTTCCTAGTTCTTCCCCTACTGTGATATCTTTGATAATATTTTCTTTATTTGTTAATACTAGGTCTAATATATTGTTACCTCTAGTAGGTTCTGCAATTAGTTGTTTCAAAGAATTGTCGTGCACTGCGTCTAGGTAGTCTTCAGATTCATAGTCACCTACAATGTTGTCCCAGTGAATATTTCTGAAGTTGAAATCCCCCATAATGCAAAGGTTGTTGTATTTTGCTGTCATACTCATTTCCTGCCATATGGGCTTTGCTGCTTCTTTCCCAAGACTTGGGGGCCTGTAGATCACTCCCGTAATTAGTTTTTCTCTTCCTTCCGTAATTTCTACCCATACAGACTCGGTTCCTATTTCACCCTTTATTGAATTATTAATACAACATTTTAATGTGTCCCTGACGAAGAGTGTGACCCCTCTCCCCTTCCTACCTTCCCTGTCCTTGTGAAAAAGATTGTACCCTTCTATGTGGTACTCTGATAGGAAGTTTTTGCTTGCCAGATTCTTTCAAGTTTTGGTAATTGCTATGACGTCTACATTCTCGGTACATACCACTGCTCTCAGCAAGTATATTTTATTTCTAACGCTCCTACTGTTTGTATAGTATACATTTAAACCTACCCTTCCCTAATCCTGTTTTACCCCTTGTCCTGAGTAACCAATTTTACTTCCCAGGGCCTGCTTGTCTTTTGACTCCCACAATACCTCTCGTCTTCAAACCTAAGACACATGAAATATATTAATATAGTAAATATTCTGTATTAAAACCTGTAAATGACACATTAAATCAATTAGAATGTTGGATACATTAATTATAAGCAAGTTAAAAAAGAATGTTAGTCAACTAGTGGGAAAAGCAACTCGTCCCCTACCAACTGGCACCAACACAAAATCGTACCAAACCCATAATAACTTGTTAAAAAATCGAACTTAGCAGACCATAACCGCCGGATCAACCAAACTAATAAAGTTCATTTATCTAATGACCTATATTTAATATCCAATATTTTCTGCAGCTGAAAGTCGAGCAACAAAGCCACTGACTCTGCGCTTGAGGTCACTTACGGCGTCAAGTTCAATACAGGTTTGATTTAGATTTAGGCGCGAGACAGGTAAACACTTGTAATAGGCCCCTGTCTCATCAACAGAACGTATTATATAAATGGGTCAATACATCTGATATTATATTCAGATTCACCCCCTGTAACTTTTCACTGTCTATGAGTAAGACATGATATGGACACGTGAGCGGGCAACTCACCCAAGAGGGCGAGACCCATAGCTCAGCATTTCTGTAAGCACGCACTGCGATGCCCCTAAGCTTCAGTAGCTCACCTCAACTCATAACGTAAGGACGTGACCTAATGTTTATCAAACATAAACGCCGTCCCTTTCTCATTCACTCCTAGACAGTGAGACTTACGGTTGATATACACTCAGGAATTATATATACAACCTTTTATAATAAAACAAAGGAACTACCGTTTGGGTCTCGTTACTTAAAACCCAAATATAAATATGTGTGAACGGACTGGTTAATTGGACAAGCAGCCGATTCATATAGGTGGCAAGCTGTGTGTACGGATTCTTCAAACTGGTAGTCGTATCATCCGTCTGTGTTTTGTGAAAAACAAGAAACCACACAGCAGTGACGCGTTACATAATCCGAGTGTTTAAAACTATATCCCGTATTGAGACGATATTTAGTGAGCACTCCTTATCTCTGTCACATAAAAATACGTGCAGAATTCGTAATATACATATATTACAGCCTGTTGGTACATATCCAGATTGAGCCGGTTGAGATAGACTCCACTCAGCATTCCCTAGACATTTCAGTGCTGCAGTGTTGAAAAAAAAGTTTCGTAGCCTGGCCTACCAATTGGTATTTTACTAACAGCTGAGCAGTATTGTTGTGTCGTCAGCGCGAATTACGAAGTTCCGGTGTCATCATACAGATCTCCATATATACGTGGACTGTGAAGACTTGGCATACGACAGTTTCGCCAGCAAACCAGCACCGACCAGTGTGATAACCAATCATCAGCAGTTTTCTGATCGCGGGAGGAGGAATTCACCTAATTCAAGTGGACTCGTCTCTCACCAAAGCAGAAGCGTCTTCTCGTTGCCAAGGAAACCAGCAGCAGCGCACGCATCCTAGGAAGAGGCCCCGCCCACACTCCACCCACCACTCCACTCAGAACTTGTGAAGGATTACATTTTCTATACAGACGTACTACTCTGTATAAATAGGTATTTAAATTACATAGTTCTACACACATGAACACGTTCGAGAGATATCTTCACACCTATAGGTTCGTCGGATAGGATTATTTCAATGATAAAGTGTCGAATGTAAGATTAATGTATTGAAATCCTATAATTTACAGTAGTTTGTAAGTGTCTGTCTTCTTATTGATAGTTTAATAATTAACTACAATTCATATTCATTTGTCTTGTAAATGAGAGGCAAGTGATCTACTTACTGTTAAGTATTCATTGACCCAAGGGGGCTAATAGATAATTTCTAAGTTTCCCATGTCTAATGTAGATGAAATCGAACGCCTAGCGCAACTGTTTGCTTATAACCAACTCATCGATGATCAAGCCCAGACTGACATAGATTTTGAGTATGGAACACAGTTAAATGAGTCGGTAGGAAGTAGTGAGAAAGTTATTGACGAATCATTTGACGACTTAAACCGTCGTACCCTACGGTCTGGTAATCACTATAGTACCTCACCTAAGTATACTAAAGCAGCTACCCCTGTTACAGGTGATAGTGTGTCTGTTGCTAAATCGGTAACAACTTTATTAACCCAGCCTTCTGTTAAGAGTAAGAATACTAACTTGCTTAATACTAACACTACAATGGCGTCCCTCACACCAGTACTACTACCATACCTAAAGCTGATAATGTTATTAATATCATGCAACGCGGCGACTATGTTCGAAATTTCACGGGACAAGACGATTATAGGGTCGCACATTTTATTCGTGCATGTGAAGATAGCATGGGCAATAGTCACATAACGACTGACGAAGAAAAGAAAGCATATGTACGTTCCCATATAACGCAGGGTTCCTATGCAGGCAGTCGTTTAAATTCGCTTGGTTTACAAAGCCCTGACTATGAAAAGTTCAAGCGAATGCTAATTGGGATTTTTGGGGGTAGGTCACAGCTGGGCCAACTTCAGATGCCACAGATGCCTCACTCTCAGACTCCTTATGCGACACACTTAGCTTCGATTACTCCTCCCCGCCTAACATATAAACAGAAAACATCGTTACGGTGCGCACATTGTAATAAACATGGCCACGTAATGGAAGATTGTTTTCAGCTCCGAGGTAATAGTGCTAATTTTAAGGCCACACCCGGTGCAAAGCCATTCTCAAGGTCAAACAGTGAGGTAGCCAAAGCAGCACCTCCTACCCAGACAGCGCGCAAATGGTGCGCTCTTCACAAATCGACATCTCATAGTTCACATGAGTGTGATATACTAATAAAGGCTAGGGGAGTGGACCTAAGTGAAACGGAGGTGTCGTATAGGCGCAAGCAGAAACGTCCCCAGGACAAGTCATCTGGGGAAGACCAGCGCACACCACAGCACGTTGAGGGATAGATAGGGTTGTTCCCACCCCTCCTCACAGCACTTCTATAGCGGCCTCATTAATAGCGGCGCTTAGAAAGGTGGAAGTGTTGTCAGTGCCGGTGAGAGTGGATAATACCAGATTGGCTCTTGATATAGACACAGGTGCTTGCGCTAATGTATTGGCCTTGACATCATATCACGAGTTACAACGTAAATTCCCTCACCGCAAATTCAAATGGAGGCCTAGTAACGCTGAGCTCGAAGGAGTTTCAGGTACTCAGCTGAGCATCAAAGGAATGGTGACGTTACCACTCAGATTCTCAAGACGTGGTTCTCCCTTCTACGCCGACTTTTATATAGTTCAGCAGTTCAATTTGCCAGCTGACGGGTTACTTGGTCTACCAACTCTTCGAAAGAACATGATAGATGTTCATCCACGTAATAATAGTGTTACGTTTAAAGGTGTTTCCTACACAGCAATGAGTCATTCTGAACCTATGCTCACCGTTTGGACGAAAGTGTTGTCTACCAATCCAATTAAGAGGAAGGCGGATCATGCGTCAGAGATATCTCTCGACCTCAACCACACACCTTCCCAGCGTGATTACAGCAGCAAGAGTTGGACGATTGTACCAGCAGTGTTGAAGAGTACTCTCCGTTACCAAAATGAGGAATTCACCAACGCAACAATCCTGTGAGCTGAAGTGAACATTAGTTTCTGCAAATGATTCGTTCACTGCCCAGGGTGTGACAGGACGTGACTGCAGTTGTTGTGGCTACTCATCAATCAACATCCTGTCAACAAAATTCTTTCGTATGGCGTGAACAACCCCCAGTTACCAGCACCCAGCACCCACCCTAGTGATGATGACACATCCGGTCTGAGAGATGGTCTCAGCATTCTGAGGTATGGTGTTGTGGATGACGTTGTGTGACCATTAGCGGCGGTTTGCTGTACTCAGGATTTTTTGTGAACATGACCCAGTCACCGGACCTTGGAATCAGCTGTGTCTGCTGTGAGACACACACACACAAGTCTACGGGATTGCGGCAGCAATTTCACAATATCACGAATCTTAAATAAAGGATGTTATTTGTGTGATTTTCTAGTATATCACAACAATGTCGAAGTGCAACCAAATAAATTCCCAATTCGAGGTATTGTTGCGAATTGCCAACAGACTCGACTGGCCAGGATAGATCAAATAGCGCCACATGTTAAAGTGATCGATCATCCACAGGGCAAGACACGCCTGTTGGAGCGGCTTGTCGACTATAGACATATAGTAGCCTTGCCAGGGGAAACGCTAGGTCAGACAGATTTAACATCCCATCATATAGCGTTAAAGGAAGGAACCAACCCTATTTACGTACCAGCTTATAGACTACCTCATAGCCAGCGCGCTGTAGTGCAAGATATGGTACAGGGTATGTTAGATGAGAATGTCATTAGACACTCAAAATCCCCCTTTAATAGCCCATTATTCCTCGTCCCGAAAAAGGATGGTGGATGGCGCCCTGTCATAGATTTCAGGCGCGTAAATGATCAAACAATCCCTGATAGGTACCCAATGCCTATCTTGAGTGACATATTGCAATCCTTAGGCAAGGATAATGCGGTATTTAGCAACTTAGATTTGCTTAGTGGGTATTGGCAAATACCACTCGATGAAAAATCACGAGAAATCACGGCATTTAGCACGCCTCTAGGCCACTTTGAGTTTCTACGAATGCCATTTGGTCTCAGAAATGCCCCACTAACATTTCAAAGAATGATCAACACCCTGTTTGCCGGACTAATTGGTAACACAGTCTGCGCTTATTTGGATGATCTAATAGTAGTCAGTAAGGACGTCGATTCTCATCTGATAAAACTGCGTGAAGTTTTGGCCAAACTTTCCACAGCAGGCCTCAAAATAAAACTCTCAAAGTGCGAGTTTTTAAAATCCAGAATCCATTTCCTTGGTCATGTAGTCGACGGTGAGGGCATACACACAGTTAATGATAAAGTCAAAGCTGTATCTCAGTTCCTGCGTCCTACCTCAAATGATCATGTGCGTAGCCTTCTCGGATTATTTGGTTATTATCGTTCCTTTATCAAGGACTATGCAACATTAGCATCGCCCCTAACGAGGTTGCTCAAAAAAGATGCAGTGTTCAAATGGGATGCTGAACACGAGGAAAGTTTTACGGCATTGAAGACAGCGCTAACCAATGCCCCGGTTCTAGCATTCCCAGACTATACTCAACCTTTCACTCTCTGTACTGATGCTCCCGGAAATGGAGTCGGAGCAGTGCTCATGCAAGAGGACACGCGTGGGAAGTTTAGAGTGATAGCATTTGCAAGTCGCAAACTAATCGATGCTGAAACACGTTATTCGGTGACGCATTTCGAAACGTTAGCCGTTGTGTGGGCACTTAAGAAGTTCAAAGACATTATCTTTGGCTACAAGATAACTGTTTTTACTGATCATGCGGCAGTCACCGAACTGTTCCATGGCAGAAACTTATCAGGCAGATTAGCACGCTGGTATCTGACAATTCAAGAGTTTGACCCCGAATTTAGGTATTTACCTGGGAGGGCGAATGTTGTCGCCGACGCTCTGTCAAGAAATATAGCACCAGTAATGCCTGTATTAGCATTCACTCTTTCGCAGCTGGAAGATGAGCAACGACGCGACCCATATTGGTCAGCTGTTATTTTTGCTCTCGAATCGGGCGAGGATGTTAAACTCCCCAAGTTATTTCTTCCCTTAAGTCAGTTTGAATTACGACATAACATACTCAATAGGACGAGAAAATCTCCTGAGGGTAATGTGTCTCAAATAGTCGTACCTGACACGTTGCGCAAAGCAGTAATGACATTGTTCCACGATGTCCCACAAGCAGGTCACCAAGGTCGTGATAAATGCTTAGCGGATTTACGAAAGAAGTATTTCTGGAACACTATGAAGAAAGACATAGAATTACACATAGCTAATTTTTTGGCATGTGCTCAACATAAAGGATCAACAGGATCACCTGCCCCGATTACAATATCCTACACCAGACCGTCTGTTTGACACAGTCGCTGTTGATGTGTTACAATTCCCAATGAGTCATCAGGGATCAGGATACGTCTTAGTGTGTGTGGATCATTTTTCCAGGTTCGTGGTCTTGGTCCCACTAAAAAGCAAAACGGCCGAAGCAGTAGCCTATGCATTAGTGATGAATCTCATATGTCCATATACTACGCCTAAAATTCTACTCTCTGATAATGGAACAGAGTTCAAGAATGAGCTAATAGAGCATATATGTGCACAATATGGAATTAAACAAACTTTTGTGACATCTTATCATCCACAGGCTAATGGCCTTGTTGAAAGAACCAATCGTAAAATCCTAGAAATACTGCGTCCAATCGTTAGTGGTTTTCAATACGCATGGGAGGATTGGTTACCGCAGGTTGCAGCGTCGATTAATGGATCAGTTAATAGCTCTACGGGCAAAACACCCTACTATATTGTCTATGGTACAGATGAACGTCTGCCTTACGACATCCTTACAGAGGCGCCATACCCGGTATATAATACGGATGATTTTGCGGCAAAACAAATTCATGTCTTTACAGAAATTCATAACCAAGTACGATCACAGCTAGCGGCGTCACGCGCCGAAATGATCATCAAACAGCATAAACATGCTAAACCTATCGCACTGAACGTTGGGGACGCTGTTATGTTACAGGTACCTGAAAGGAACTCCAAACTTTCGGCGAAATTTTCTGGTCTATTCCGCATAATCTCAAAAGAAGCAGGCAACAAATTCAAAATATGGAAGCCTAATGCACAGATCGCAGATGTCGTGCACGCGGATCGTCTGAAGAAGACCCAGCTAAATGTCTTACCTCCAGTTGATGATAATGTGATTGATACATCCTTACAGACTGTTCAGAAGCAAAATGTCCCAAATGACTATTGTATGAAACTACGTTCTGCGAGTAGACGTTAACTCGTTTGAAATTCCTTACAGAATGGCTTGGATCGTCAGTGTCTTGCTTCTACTCTGTTGTGGCACCGTTGTGTTGACGAAAATGTCCACATTAGTCCTCAAACCAGGTGCACTGGTGGCACCTCTCGGACGCGTTCTCATAGTTGAGGACGTGGTGAACATCAAGTATGAACTACAGCCACTACTCCAACTTCCGCGTCAGATGGAAAACGTCGACGGCCAACTACAATCAGCATTGGACATCCTTCATAGTCTCAGCACAGCTTCGAAGAATTCGACAATGGTTTCACAAACTATAGACCTTCTACAATCCTTACGATAATTCTTCACCGACTTTACCTGGGATAAATGTTTTTTTTTCACTCCGGATTCCTCGGCATGTGCTGACAGCATTGATGGGGTTATACTCGGTGGTATGAGTGAATTTATCCCACCTTCTACCAAATCTTTCACGTTACAATCATGGTTTGGGCGCTCCTGTTCTCTTGCATGTATGGAGAAATATTGGGCGTATCAAGTTATGAAAATATCTCCTCCTGTTACCCCACTCCTCTTTCGTTACTTCTAGGAATCGTTCTGAGGTTAGTTTTCGTAGGGCCAAGCGGAATTTTATAAAAAAAAGACCTCTGACCTGACTAACTCTTCTTCTAGGGATTCCTTGTGGTCCTTAACCAAAAACATCTGTAATAACTTCTGCACTCCACCTTTTCCCCCTCTCTTCCGACCTGATAACTCTATAGCTAACGCTCCCCCTAAAAGAAGCCAATCTCTTTGGCACCTTATTCTTCTCTATCTCCACCTTAGACGATTCCAACTCTACCCATCTTACCCCTGCTCCTCCTACTGAACCACTGCACTTTCCTAAACTGTAGTCTCCACTCGTAAGGTTGCTGGTGTTATGCAGGTTGGATGTGAATAAGGCGCATGGACCAGACAAAATAACCCCTCGTGTTCTGAGGGAGTGTGCTGAAATTCTGGCCCCTGGGCTTGCTCGCCTCTTTCGCCTTTGCCTCATACCCCAAATTTTTCCTTCTTCTAGGAAACATGCCTCGGTTCAGCCCATCAAGAAGAAGGGTGACCATTCTAATCCCTCTAATTATTGCCCCATTGCCCTAACTTTATCCCCTTATAAGATTTTCGAAACGATCTTAAACTCTCATCATCTCCGTCACCTTAAACGCCTTTTTATTTTGTCAGATCACCAGTACGGCTTTTGCCAGGCGAGACCTATTGGTGATCTACACCTATCTTTGGTCATCCTCTCTTAGGGATTATAGGGAAACTTTTGTAGTGGTGCTCGACATCTCTAAAGCATTTAACAGGGCACAAGTCTTTGCTTTCTAAACTTTCCTCATATGGCTTCTCTCCCCCACTTTGTTCTCTTATTTCTAAGAACATAAGAATGGAGGAAGCTGCAGCAGGCCTATTGACCCATACTGGGCAGTCCCATTTATACCCAACCCCTATTGCTCATATAAGCATCCAACCTATGTTTGAAGCTATTCAGCGTATTCGAGTTAGTGATGATAATTGGTAACTTGTTCCACTCATCCACTACTCTGTTTCCAAACCAGTGTTTACCAATTTCATGCCGAAATCTAAATTTGTCTAATTTAAAACCATTGTTACGAGTTCGCTCCTGGTTGGAGAGTTTGAGTACCTTTGTAATATCCCCTTTGTTTAACCTTGAATTCCATTTATACACCTCTATCATGTCGCCCCTCACTCTACGTCTCTCGAGGGAGTGCAAATTAAGATGCTTTAACCTGTCTCTGTATTCAAGGTTCCTAATGCCCGGGATTAGTCTTGTCATTCTCCTCTGGATTCTTTCCAATGATTCTATATCCATCCTGTAATACGGTGACCAGAACTGAACTGCGTAATCCAGGTGAGGTCTCACAAGCGCTAGATATAATTTTAAGATGACCTTGCTAGTCTTGTAGCTAACACTCCTTTGTATGAACCCAAGTACTTTATTAGCCTTGTTTCGAGCAAAAACGCATTGTTTACTTGGCTTAAGATTCCTACTTATCATTACTCCTAAATCTCTCTCGCAGTCGGATTCCACAATGGCATCGTTGTTCATCTGGTAACTGGTTTCCCTGTTTACATCTCCTATACTGAGTACTTTACATTTGTCCACATTGAATTTCATCTGCCATTTTTCCGACCATTCGAAAAATTTGTTTAGATCTTCCTGTAGTTTTGCAGAGTCCTCGTCAGATTTAATTACACGTCCTATTTTAGTGTCATCAGCAAATTACTTATGTTGCTGTCTATGCCGATATCTATGTCGTTTATGAATATAATAAATAATAATGGTCCAAGTACTGGGCATTGGGGGAACTCCATTAGTGACGTTGCTCCAAAGCGATTTAGTGCCGATTATGCTCACTCGCTGTTTCCTGTCCCGTAACCACGCCCTAATCTATTTGAGGATATTACCTTTGATGCCATGTGCTTCTACCTTTCAAATTAGTCTTTCGTGGGTGACTCTGTCGAAGGCTTTGCTAAAGTCGAGATATACCCATAAAAAAAAAAAAACTGACGGCAAAGTCAAAGCCATTACACAGTTTCCACATTCTGTAAACGTTGATAAGTTGCGCAGTTTTCTTGGTTTACTAGGGTATTACCGTTCATTCATTCAGGAGAATGCTATTTTTACTTTGCCACTGATTATGTTACTAAAGAAAGACCGACTTTTGTCTGTAATTATGCACTAGAGAATAGTTTTGCTGCATCGAAGACAGCTCTTACTAATGCACCGGTTTTGGCATTTCCTGACTATACTCAACCATTTACTCTCTGTACCGACGCCTCAGGGCAGGAGCGAGGGGCTTTACTCATGCAGCTGGGTACAGGAGGGAAACATAGAGTGAATGCTTGCACCATCCGTAAATTTAAGGACGCAGGAACATGCTATTCAGTAACGCAGCTGGAAGCGTTAGCTGTTGTATGGTCTCTGAAGAAATTCAAGGAATTGGGTAATTCTAAACCACATTGTGTCTATGGTGAGGATTCTGCATAGTTTCCATGTTACAATGCATTTAAGATGCTGTATTAACGAGAGTGAATTTGATGTGAAACTCCCTCCCCTCCTGTAACTGCTTTTATCGCATTCCGTCGTACACGGTCCCTGTCTTATTGCACCTGTGTTAGACATCTGAGCAGTTGAGGAGTGAGATAGATGCTCTAAAGGGGGAGAAAGAAGCCCTCAGGACTGAACTCCTTCAGGTTGGAGTCGTGACTCCCAGGATACCTGCGACGGAGGAGCAGGCGTGGAGAGTGGTTGTTTCCAAGGGGACTAGGGTCAGACTCAGGAAAGCTGACCAGGGTGTGGAGTGCAGTGACCCCTACCAGGTGCGGGAGGAAGCTGACTGGGAAGAGAAGAGGCAGGACGAGGAAGAGAAGAGGCAGGACGGTGTGGTGCCAGGAGAGAAAAGGGCATTGTTCAAACCCTGCCCAGTGGTAAGGTCGTGGTAGTTGGGGACAGCCAGGTGAGGTTTTTAGATAGGACTTTTTTTGCAAAAGATAGGAAACGTAGGACTAGGGTGTGTTTTCCTGGGGCTGGGATAGGGCATGTAGCTGAGAGGATAGATAGGGTTTTGTCAGGGGAGGGCACCGATCCAGTAGTGTGTCTTAGTGTGGGAAGTAACGACATAGGAAAGGTTAGGAGTGAGGAACTTTTCAAGAGGGAGAGGGAGGCGTTGGGGAAGGTTAGAGCTAGGGGAGGGATCCCGATAGTATGTGGTGTCTTGCCTAGAAGAGGAGTTGGTCGTGAATGGCTGTCCAGGGCAATTGCTATAAATTGCCGACTGGAAAAACATTGGTTACTCAGGACAAGGGGTAAAACAGGACCAGGGAAGGGTAGGTTTAAATGTATACTATACAAACAGTCGGAGTGTTAGAAATAAAATAGACTTGCTGAGGCGGTTGTATGTACCGACAATGTAGACGTCATAGCAATCACCGAAACTTGGATGACTCTGGAGAGCAAATTTATTTTTATCAGAGTACCACACAGAAGGGTACAACCTTTTTCACAAGGACAGGGAAGGTAGGAAGGGGGGAGGGGTCGCACTCTTCGTCAGGGTCACATTAAAATATTGTATTAATAATTCAATAAAGGGTGAAATAGGAACCCAGTCTGTATGGGTAGAAATTACGGAAAGAAGAGAAAAGCTAATTATGGGAGAGATTTACAGGCCACCAAGTCTTGGGAAAGAAGCAGCTCAGCCCATATGGCAGGAAATGAGTAGGGCAGCAAAATACAACAACCTGTGCATTATGGGGGATTTCAACTTCAGAAATATTGACTGGGACAACATTCTAGGTGACTATGAATCTGAAGACTTCCTAGACGCAGTACAGGACAATTTTTGTACACAACTCATTACAGAACCTACTAGAGGTGACAATATATTAGACCTAGTATTACCAAATAAAGAAAATATTATCATAGATATCACAGTAGGGGAAGAACTAGGGAACAGTGATCACAGAGAAATCAGGTTCACCCTAAATTGGGAAACGAAAAACAATGATAATATGGTCAGAGTCCCAGACTTTCGATTGGAGGATTATCAGGGGTTAAGAAGGTACCTAGGTGAGGTCGTCTGGGAACAGTCATGTCAGTCCCCAGTAGGAACGCGTGAGGTCACAGGTGACACAATTGATCATGACAATAATATATTAACTCGTATACTACGTAAAGCACAAGAACAAAATATACCCTACAGAAAAATTAGGTCAAATAAGAATGAGCCAAGGTTGATGACCAGAAAACTTAAATATGACATAGGAATAAAGAAAGGAATTTATAAGAAATTAAAGGGAGGGGAGGAGCAGCTAAGAAATAGGTATAATGAACTATCTAGGAATGTTAAGAAAAATGTAAGGAAGGCAAAGAGGGACTACGAAATTAGGATAGCAAGACAATCCAAGGCGAATCCCAAGGGATTTTTCCAGGCATATAGGACAGAGGTCAAGGACAAAGTTGGGCCTTTAAATTCAGGGAGAGGGGAAGTGATCGATGATAGTGAGGAAATAAGCAAAGCATTAAACAGCTACTTTTTATCAGTTTTCACAGAAGAAATTCATGAGGAAATTCCAGAGGTGGAACTGATATTTAAGGGAAATGAAAAAGAGAAATTAATGAATATCACTATCAGAAAGAGGATGTTCTTAAGAAAAATAAATAAATTAAAGAAGACAAAATCCCCAGCGCCGGATGAAACTTTCCCTCGAGTCTTCAAAGAGTGTAGAGAACAGATTAGTGGACCCCTCATGAATTTATTTACACAATCATTAGACACGGGAGTTGTGCCAGACTTTTGGAAACAGGCAAACGTAATACCCATATTAAAAAAGGGAGATAGAGCATCAGCGTCAAATTACCGGCCGATCAATTTGATGTCAGTAGTGGGGAAATTTCTTGAATCAATTATAGCAAATAGCATCCGATGGCATTTAGAGAAAAGCAAATTAATCTACGACTCTCAACATGGGTTTACAAAGTGAAAATCTTGTCTACCAAATCTTCTGACGTTTTCTAGGAAAGTCTTTGAGGTAGTAGAAGTAGATAATGACGAAAATTACGATGTTATTTACTTAGACTTTAGCAAAGCATTTGACAGAGTACCGCATCAGAGGCTTCTGAGAAAAGTTAAGGCTCATGGTATCGAGGAGAAAGTTTTAAATTGGATAAAATCATGGCTCACCGAAAGAACGCAAAGGGTCAGCGTAGGTGGTGTTAAATCTGAGAGGGCAGTGTAACCATTTGGGTTCCCCAGGGGTCAGTACTAGGCCCACTCTTGTTCATAATCTACATAAACGATCTAGATAC
Source organism: Homarus gammarus (assembly GCA_958450375.1). NCBI lineage: Eukaryota > Metazoa > Arthropoda > Malacostraca > Decapoda > Nephropidae > Homarus > Homarus gammarus. The sequence goes on along the minus strand of CAUDMG010002563.1, from coordinate 364,380 downwards.
TGGGATCAAGAGTGAAAATAAGCAAGTTTGCGGATGACACCAAAATAGGGCGGCAGATTAATTCAGGGCAGGATGCAAATGCACTACAGGAGGATTTAAATCAACTGGAAAAGTGGTCAGAAAAATGGCAAATGAAATTCAACATCAGAAAGTGCAGCGCACTTAATATTGGAAGAACAAATGCTGCCAATGTATACAGCCTTAACAACATCAACCTTGAGAAGTCGACTTGTGAAAAAAACCTAGGGGTACTTGTAAACCCAGACCTACGGCCTAGAAAACAGTGCGTTAATGTTCGAAATAAGGCAAACAGAGTATTAGGTTCTATATCTAGAAGTGTAAGTTATAAGAACATAAGAACCTAAGAAAATTTGGAGTCTGCAATAGGCCGGTTGGCCTGTGCATGGCAGCTCCTGTCGAGAGTTACTACCACTCTCTATCATCCATGAATCTATCTAGCCTCCTTTTGAAACTTTCCAGAGTTCCCGCACTTACTACAAAGTTGCTAAGCTCTTTCCACTCGTCCACCACCCTATTTGTGAACCAGTTTCTTCCTATCTCCCTCCTAAACCTAAACTTATCCAACTTGAATCTGTTGGTCCGAGTCCTATCCTGCTCGGATATTATAAGAACTTTATCTATATCCCCTTTATTGATTCCTTTCACCCACTTAAATACTTCTATCATATCTCCCCGCACTCTTCGTCTTTCTAGGGAATGCATGTTAATTTTCTTTAACCTATCCTGATATGGAAGGTTTCTAAGTCCCGGAATCATTTTTGTCATTCTTCGCTGCACCGACTCTAGTGAATTTATATCCATTCTATAATAGGGGCACCAGAACTGAACCGCATAATCGAGGTGCAGCCTGACTAGCGCAAGATACAGTTGCAATAAGACCTCTGCACTCTTGTTACTTACACTTCTAGATATAAAACCCAATACTCTGTTTGCCTTATTTCGAACACTAACGCACTGTTTTCTAGGCCGTAGTGTCCGGGCTTACAAGTACTAGGTCTCTTTCACAAGTCGACTTCTCTAGGTTGATGTTGTTATGGCTGTATGCATTATAAGTATTTGTTCTTCCAATATTAAGTACGCTGCACTTGCTGGTGTTGAATTTCATTTGCCATTTTTCAGACCACCACTGCAGTTTATTTAGATCCTCCTGTAATGCATTTGCATCCTACCCTGAATTAATTTGCCGCCCTATTTTGGTGTCATCCGCAAACTTGCTTATGTCACTGCTGATCCCAGTATCTAAATCGTTTATGTAGATTATGAACAAGAGTGGGCCTAGTACTGACCCCTGGGGAACCCCACTGGTTACACGGCCCCACTCAGATTTAACACCATCTACGCTGATCCTCTACGTTCTATCGGTGAGCCATGATTTTATCCAATTTAAAACTTTCCCCTCGATACCATGAGCCTTAATTTTTCTCAGAAGCCTCTGATGCGGTACTCTGTCAAATGCTTTGCTAAAGTCTAAGTAAATAACATCGTAATTTTCGTCATTATCTACTACCTCGAAGACTTTCCTAAAAAACGTTAGCAGATTTGTTAGACAAGATTTTCCCTTTGTAAACCCATGTTGAGAGTCGTAGATTAATTTGCTTTTCTCTAGATGCGATCGGATGCTATTTGCTATAATTGATTGAAGAAATTTCCCCACTACTGACGTCAAACTGATCGGCCGGTAATTTGACGCTGATACTCTGTCTCCCTTTTTAAATATGGGTACTACATTCGCCTGTTTCCACAACTCTGGCACAACTCCAGTGTCTAATGATTTTGTAAATAAGTTTACGAGGGGTCCGCTAATCTGTTCCCTACACTCTTTCAAGACTCGAGGAAAAATTTCATCCGGCCCTGGGGATTTTGTGTTCTTTAGTTTATTTATCTTCTTAAGAACATCCTCTTTTCTGATAGTGATATTCTTTAATTTCTCTTCTTCCTTTCCCTTAAATATCAGTTCCACCTCCGGAATTTCATCGCAAATTTCTTCTGTGAAAACTGATAAGAAGTAGCTGTTTAATGCTTTGCTCATGTCTTCACTGCCATTTATCAATTCTCCCCTCCCTGACTTTAAAGGCCCAACTTTGTCCTTGACCTTTGTCCTATATACCTGGAAAAATCCCTTGGGATTCGCCTTGGATTCTCTTGCTATTTTGATTTCATACTCTCTCTTTGCTTTCCTTACATTTTTCTTAACATTCCTAGATAGTTCATTATACCTATTTCTGAGCTGCTCCTCCCCTCCCTTTAATTTCTTATATATTCCTTTCTTTATTCCTATGTCATGTTTAACTTTTCTGGTCATCCACCTTGGCTCATTCTTATTTGACCTAATTTTTCTGCATGGTATATTTTGTTCTTGTGCTTTATGTAGTATACTAGTATAATAGAGTGGTGGACGAGTGGAACAAGCTTAGCCACTTTGCTGTAAGTGCTGGGACGCTGGAAAGTTTTAAAAGGAGGCTAGATAGATTCATGGATGATAGAGAGTGGTAGTAACTGTCGACAGGAGCTCCCATGCACAGGCCAACCGGCCTATTGCAGACTCCTCATTTTCTTATGTTCTTATGTTCTTAATGGGAGCATCAGGGTCCTCCAAGCCGAGTGTGAGGTGTATTCGTGTCACTTTGATCGTATGTAGGGTTGAAGTTGTGGATGTGGGGTTACTGGTTTTCCTGGGTTTGAGACTCGGGGCAAGGGTCAGTCGCATGTTGGATTGTTAGGCATGAATGTGTTTTGTGAGCTCTCATAGATCTGGCCTCACATGTAATAATAATATCAATAATAATAATAATTAACGGTTTATTGAAAGAGCATGGCAGCCGGAAGGCTGAAAATATACAATTACATAATTGGGGAATGGGTCTCTTGATTTACAAATAATATACAAGTAACATAAGTGATACAAATATGATATATAATAATTAGGTGTTGATAATTTTTACAATGGTTTGGACTGGGCTGTACTTATAGCAATCAGTTCGTGCTCGCATGGTCTGGATGAGGTTGGGCCTCGTGGCCAGGACAGTAGCTTGGGGCCATGCAGGTGTGCTCCATCCTTCAGGTTGTGTCAGGTGAAGCCGTGAGGTCAGGTCAGGTTAGGTCAGATCCAGCCACACTCACCATTGCTGTGTTTTTGTACCGCTTATGTAAATGAGTCAAAAGCACAGCCAAGTGGTAAGCTTGCATGCATGAGGTGAGGTGCTTACTGGAGGCAGAAGTCACCAGTCTCGGTTGTTGTGTAACAGGTAGATGTGACATTCCAATTATCCCTCCCCAATGTAGTCGGTTGTTATCAGTTTGTGTTCCCTCATTAGGCCAAGTAGCTAACAAGGAGGTGGTGATCGAGCACCTAACAATGGAATATGAAGGTTGGATGCCTGAAGGCGTGGTAGTGTTGCCGACAGCTGGAGAGTGGTGGGAGGCATGACTCAGGTGCTAGCGGTAATTCTATCTGAGTGTCCAAAGAGATTGAAGAAAAATTGAAAGATTGGGAAGGTGGCTTCCGGGACGGAAGTGGAGGCAGTCACCAGTGAGGATGTCAAAGTACACACAGAATTGATGAATGTGGAGCAACAGCAGGAATTGAGAGAATTGCTGGAGGAATTCAGTGATAATTTTGAAGGAGAGGGCCAGCCCATAGGAAAGGCCATCGGGGTTCAGTACGAGATCCCAGTAGCAACAGATAGGCCAGTTAGGGTGCCAAACAAGAGGATCCCTCCGAACCAGGTACCAGAGGTGAAGCAGCACATAAGCCAGTTGTTAGAGCAAGGAGTAATCCAGCATAGTGAGAGTCTCTACTCTACCGCAATTGTAGTAGTGTGAAAGAAGGATTGAACGCTGAGGTTATGCATTGATTACTGTAACCTCAATAATGTCACGGTACGCGAGGCATTTCCTCTGTTAAGGATTAACGAAATCCTAGAATCTCTGACCGGGGTTCGGTTTTTCTACACTTTCGACCTGGCGGCTGGGTACCATCAGATCGAAATTAAACCTTCAGACTGTCCGAAGACCGCCTTCAGCACAAGCTTCGGACATTTTGAGTACAGGCGATTACCGATGGGTTTCAAAGATATATGGAACGGATTCAACGGGAAAAGATCTTCTCCTCATTGCTCGTATACCTCGACGACGTGATGGTGTTTTGAGTACGACAGATCATCATGTAATCAGATTGAGAGAGTTGTTTTTTTTTTCAGAATGAGTGAGAATAATCTAAGATTTAAACCTAAGAAGTGTGAAATTATGGCTTCCAAGGTAAGCTGTTTAGGGCATCAGGTGTCCGCCAAAGGCGTCACAGCTGACAGAGAAAATTTGGATAGTAAAGGACTGGCCAGTCCCTCAGACAGTAAAAGATGTGTAGTTCTTTGTGGGATTCGCATCATATTAAAGGATTTTTTTTAGAGGGTTAGCCCGAATAGCTGCTCCATTGCATGAACTGCTGCATGGGAAGTCTAAGGATCTCTAGTAGGTGTAGTAGGGAGAGAGGCAACAGCAATCGTTCGAGAAGATGAAAGACGTGGTGACGTGGCGTGTCAAGGTTTCACTCAGGAATTCATGTTTGAGATGGATGCCAGTTACAGTGTGCTAGGTGCTGAGACATCAGATGAAGGATGGCAAGCTGCATCCGGTGTCCTGTGCAAGCTAGGGCCTTAGGAACTCAGAAAGAAATATGACAAACTATAGCTCCCATAAGTTAGAAATGTTAGCACTTAAATAGGAAGTAGTGGATAAGTTCAGGGATTATCTGGCGGGGAAACTGATCTAGAGCAGTTTGATTTCACCATCAAGTACAAAGTGGGAAAGATCAACACGGTGACAGATATTCTATCTAGGATCCCTACGGAACAGGAAGGAGAGAATGGTAAAGAATACAAGGCAATAAATGTCGTGGAGGAGAATGTGACTGGAATGAATGAACTGTGGATGGTAGATGGGCTGCATAGGGAACAGGCACGCATTTAGTGTTTTAAAGAGATACGGAGATGGATGGCAGGAGAAATTCAGGAGGAAGATGCACAGGTGGAACTCCAGGATGATGATTTTCTTAAGTTGTACCGAGTGCGGCAGTCTTTGATAGTTAAGGAGAAAGCCGTGTGGTATAGAAGTCGGAAAGGCACGAATCTATGGAGAGAGGTGCCAGCATTACCGCCAACGTTCCAGGAGGTATTGATTAGAGCATGTCATGTTGAGTTCGGACACCAAGGGTGGGATCGTACCCTTTCGCTTGTGTGGGTGCAACTGTGTGGGACTATCTAGCCAGCTGCGAAAGGTGTGGAGTGGCAAAAGACGAAGTTTCCAAGCCTCAGCTGCATCTAGGGATCTCGGGACAATTGAAGCTGCTAAGCAACTAGAGACGCTAGCAGCAGATTTTGCCCTGCTTCACAAACGCCAAGGAATAGAGAATGTACTGATAATGACTCACGTGTACAGCAGATACACTTTGGCAATCCCAAGAAGGGACCAGAAAGCCTCCACAAAATCTTCCATCCAGTAGATATATATGATCGGTTGCTGAGTGACCAGGGCAGATATTTTGGCAGGGCACGTGCTCGACAAACTTGTTCCACATTTGGTGTGAAGAAAATCAGAACGTCTGCATATCATCCACGCGGAAATGGCATGGGGAAACGGTTCAATGGAACCCTACATGGACTATTAGCCACCCTAGAGGAGGAGGAGAAGAATAAGTGGCCCGTGTACCTACCGGCAGTGGTGGCGCAGTACAATGCGACTCCGCACACTACGGCGAGGTTTTCCCCATTCTTGTTGTTCTGCGGTTCTACCCAAGACCAGAAGTAGAATAGGAGCCGGCAGATGAGTGAGTGATGGTGATCAGGGACAGGCAGCAGAAATTGCAAGAAGCAGTGGAGATCAATGTGCGGGGGGCACAGGGAGACCAATAGAGGGAAGAGAGAGGAGAGAGCTCAGGAGAGTGACTGGGAAATGGCCTAGGAGGTCTTGTTGAGGAACAATGGAAGAACGGGGAGATGCAAGATGCAGAATCACTGGTTCGACACGAAGTGGCACATTGTCGAGGTCTTCAACTCCATGCCAACCCTGTACCGCATTTAGCCGAGGTAGAACACCGAAGCAATTTGAAGGCTGCTATACACCTGAGGCACTCAGGAAACCCCCGGTAGTGGATGAGCCAGAGTGAAGATGAGGAGCCTCCTCAGCAGGTAGGCATGATGACGAGAGGCAGACAGGCTGTCGAGGGTGAAGCTAGAGAGCATGGGGGAGACTAGGAATAGATGAGTTATGGAGGAGTCATAAGTAGGACAGAGAACATAATTATGAGAGGTGCATATGTCAGGGATGTGCGGTGGATTGTGGTTGTGGTGTCGAAACAGCTGGGTGTTGATGAAGGTTGTATGGCCAGGTCCTCATTCGTCTGTGCTGGTGCATTTGTAAGAGAGTTGCCTGGCGACAAGAAGGTCGGAATGAGTCGATCGTTGTAGTGTCCGGAGCTGCAGACGTGAGAGCACTTGAAAGTGAAACGGGTATTATTTTTGACACTAGTCCTCTAGCACAAGGACCAGGTAAAAAGGAGAGTTTGGTGGCCGATGATGAGTTATACTGTCACCAGGGTGCTCTGAGAGATAGCTCTGGGACAGTTGAGATTTGCTGGGTTGAAGTTGTGAGTTGGATGGTGCAGACTTTAAGGGTAGTTCTAATTTGTCCTCTCAACACATGAGGACAGTGTTGTCTTTTTTAGGGGGTCGATTGTGATAATCTGACATTATAGAACGAAAATTACTGACCTGACGAACACTAGGACCGCATGGGGGTCTAAAACAAAGCTATTGTTCGCAGTGCACCAAGCGGGGGAGTCGGGAAGTAAGTGACCTCCTGGAGCCACAAAAGCCTAAGAAAAATAAATGTACTTTGTCAAATTTATTCATATACTGTTGACGAGGTTAAAAGCCAGCTTTAATATTAACAAAAGTTATCTTGGCTAATTTTCAATATCAAAATATATTATGTGTGTCCTTAGACAATAATTAATATACAAGAAGAATGTCGTCACGCTCATCACGAATTGTTAAAATAATTACTGGGAAGCTGTGGAGGACTGTGGTGTCTAGAATTAAAAACCTAAAAATATATCAAAATAGTGATAGTCATTCCCTAAAACGGGAGGCGTGCTTGAAGGTGGCACGAAGTTCCCAAACCCTTTTGTGTAATTCACATCTTCAGGGTGAGTACAGACTAAGGAGTAATTATTGACAAGGTCACGTCATTCAGGTCATTAGGTAGTGACCCAACCCTTCATCTGGTTACAAATCTTATTAATGACAAAATTGTCCAATTTGTACATGCCATTATTCAAATTCATATTGACAGATTCGGTATGATTAATGAGACTGGATTCTATAATGTTCTTACTGACAATTGAATTACAAATTAAGGCTGAGAAATTTTTTGTTAAAAGGTAACAATAAGAAATTCTTATTGTCATGGGGAGGTTTAGGATCAGTTCTATAAACAGATTTCTTAGTATTGTTAAGGAATTTGCCTATAAAAGAACTAGGGTATTTTAAGTTCAAGCCAGTATTATAGATACTGTATGTTCATATTCCTCATCAATGAATTTCGGACTGCATATTCGTGGAGCACGTAAAAACATTGATGAGAATACTGACTGTTTGACTCTATTATGGTGTTCTTATATTCATTATTATCCTGCCCACCATAATATAGTCAAGCAGTCAGTTTTCTCATCAATGTTTTTACGTGCTCCACGAATATGCAGTCCGAAATTCATTGATGTGGAATATAAACAAATACCCTCGGACACAAATCCCTGCTCGCAAACAAAGACAATATAAACAAACAAAACCAAATACTGTAAATACTCACACATATCTACAAACACATTCATATAATGTACGTACGCACATACGCTAACAAATATACACACATACAGTACACGGAAACAAATAATTACACACACACACGCTCGCGCGCGAAAAACATCAATGCAAGCGTTCCTTAATGCGCAGGCTTGCTGGCATAGCTGAAAAAATAATGACTGCTGCTGGACATTCAGCCAATAGCAGCCGTTTCGGTATTCTCTCTCTGCCAAACGTAGCTCGTTACATTGTTAAAAACGCGATGAAGTGTTCCCTCGCCATTAGCTTATAAAAATATTTCAATGTATGGGAAACTTTAGTTACGTTCTTTAAATTTGGATGTTGTTCCCATTTTTGGTAAATATCAAATCATTAGATAACCGAACACCTTATCGTGACGCATGAGCAGTGTTAAATGTTACAAGTTGAGCACTTAGTAAGAGCCAGCCCACTTTTGACCTTTCAGTCGATAAGTGAAATAGATGGGTTTTGTTTGTGAGCAACAAAGAGCTTCCACATTCCAGGAACATGTTGACATGTAATTACGGGAAGAATTTGGAATAAAGTTATTATCGGAAGGGGCAACGTGCACCTCTGTTAACTGACGGTGGTACAAATTAGGTGAGAGCAGTAAGTTAAGAATGTGACCGGCGACTGACGGAGCCTTTCATCATCTGGTGCATCCCAGGCAGAATTACCAATAATGAGAGAGGAGGAAAAAATTAGGGTGGAACTTTTATATCAAATAATCATGTATTATTTTTCTTTCGATATATATATATATATATATATATATATATATATATATATATATATATATATATATATATATATATATATATATATATAATCAAAAAATTAAGTGTATATATATATATATATATATATATATATATATATATATATATATATATATATATATAATATTGTTAGAAGGAATTTAGGATCAAAATATTGTTCTTTGGTCTTTTATTCTTAATTATCGTACTGGAACCTAAGGGAAAGGCACTTAGGCAATCCTGTTTTTTCTTTCTTTACGGGGATTAAGCCCAATTGGGCACAGGTCAATGACCCACATTGGGGCCTTGGGGGGGGGGGGCGAAAATATTTTAATAATAATATTAATAATAATAATAATAAACACACACAAAAAGAAGATCAAGAGAAACAATATATGTATGTTGTGTTGTAAGAGAAACAATTGAGACTCTGCAATTGTGTGTAAATGAGGCAGAAAGTCAGTCAGATCAGCAACGTGGGACTTGGTCACAATTTTGATGATGCCATATGGCAGCAGGGTTTACCATTAGACATTACATTAAGCTTCCAATATCTTTCCAAGCGGTAATACCTCCCTGTTTGGTAGGTGCCTACTCCCGATGATGTGTTCATGTACGATGTAGTGCTATCTTGGGTTATATGATGCTGTCATGTATTTTGTAGTGCTATCCTGTGTTATATGGTGCTATCCTGTGTTATATGGAGCTATCCTGTGTTATTTGGGTCTATCCTGAATTATGTAGTGCTACCCAGTGTTATATGATGCTATCCTGTGTTATATGGTGCTATTCTTTATCATGTAGTGCTCACCTGTGTTATATGATGCTATCTTGTGTTACATGGTGCTATTCTTTATCATGTAGTGCTAACCTGTGTTATATGATGCTATCCTGTGTTATATGGTGCTATTCTTTATCATGTAGTGCTAACCTGTGTTATATGATGCTATCCTGTTATATGGTGCTATTCTTTATCATGTAGTGCTAACCTGTGTTATATGATGCTATCCTGTGTTATATGGAGCTATCCTGTGTTATTTGGGTATATCCTGAATTTTGTAGGGCTACCCAGTGTTATATGATGCTATCCAGGTTATATGGTGCTATTCTGTATTAAGTAGTACTATCCTGTGTTATATGGATCCATTCTATGGTACAGATATAGTGCTATCCTGTATAATGTAGTGTTATCCTGTATAATGAAGTGTTATCCTGTATAATGTAGTGTTATCCTGTATAATGTAGCGTTATTCTGTGTTTTATGATGATATCCTGTGTTGTATGGTGATTTCCTAGAGTATTTGGTGATATTCTGTGTTTTGTCGTGCTATCCTGTATTAAATGGGGTTTCTTGTGTTAGGTATCATGTTATACTGTTATACTGCCTAGTGCTGATGCATGTCTAATGGTGTTATATAATGCGAGATGTTAACATTTTATTGTGCAGTGTTTTCATATGTACATAAACCTCTATAGATTTGAAAAGTTATTTAAGTGGAATATATTGAATTAGTCAACACATGTCATAAGGAAAATCTAGAGGATGTCAGCAAATGTTTTTTTGTTTTGTTTTTCTGACGGAGTGCGTTGCCGCCAGTGGTGTGCCAGGTGACCTTACATAATGGCAGGATCTATCGTCAGACGTTATCCCTTCCTCACCTGTAAGAAAATCATTACATGTTTAAACCTCGGGCTCTCTAATAATGTATATACGGAATTTCAGGTGGTGGACATCAGTAGTATAAAAAACTTTACGTCAACCACAGCCTGATGCATAATACAAATACCACGCCCGTCTCTTGTCTTTTACCAAATAAGTTTTTGTGTTACTTTGTGCTCTTGTCTGTCAATTATAAATGCTCCAAAGGGGTAAATGTTAACTACTGTACTCAGTAAATGAGAGAGAGAGAGAGAGAGAGAGAGAGAGAGAGAGAGAGAGAGAGAGAGAGAGAGAGAGAGAGAGAGAGGTGTATAACACCAGGAAGCCTTGAAATTCACCAGATAATATTGATATCATAAGGTGAAACCAGATAGAAAATATAATCACTAGATAACACATTATTGCGCTAAATAAAACATAACACGAGATAACACATAATGACAGGAAATAACACAATCAAAGACATACTGTCACCAGATGATTCATTAACACCTTATAATACAAGTTAACGTATGATAACATTACATAAAACAGGTTGTGATTAGGCATTTTTGAAGACAAGTAGACAGACCATCTCTCTTTCCCCAATTTGAGTGTGCTGGATCCAAGTTTGGTGTCTGTCACATCTTCAGACCACTCTTAACCCTTTAAATCGCGGAAAACATAATGATCTTCGTGATCGCCACTGCGGTATAAGATTTACTATATATCTTGGCATGTAGACCAGCAAGAACAATAATTTTGGTGTCCTTTCCTAGATTTTCGGGATCAAGGAGTTTTTATTGAACATTGTAAATACCGGTAGATTTATTTTTCAACAAGCTAATTGGCATAACTAAAACTTCTACTGCTTTGAGTAGATGAACCCTCTCATATAACCTGAGATCACACATGTCACACGAAACAAAATTTCTGTACAATCTAAACACAGAACCTGAAGATGCGCCTCAGCACAAAGAGTCTATGAGTTCTAGGCAGAGAGATGACAAACACGACGAAGACAAACTGATGGCTACAATGATGTCATTTAAATTATTTTCTAATTAGGGAGAACCATTCTTGCTAAATATTGCGAGAAAAAAAAACTTGGCCACACAGGAAATTGGAGAGAGTCTGTTACATGTTAGAGAGAAAGGACAGGAGCAATTCAACACATTTTTGAAGGACAGAATTTTAACAAAAGGTGCACAAACGATAAATTTTCGAGGAACTTGCACAGAAACAAAGTATTGACATTTTCCTCGCTGTTTGAGACAGAAAAAAGTCAACAAGGTCTGGGAAAGAGAAGATCTTGAAGATGGACCGATCTATTTTTCCACGGCTGATTATTGCTCATGAGACAAGTGGGACAGTAAAGTTAAATCTAACATCAGAAGGACAGTGTCTGACAAAATTGGGTTGAAGTGAGGTTGGGATGATGCGAACCTTATCGTTGATGGCCAGGTTATGGTGGTTGATATTGGGAAATCAAAGTAAGCAGCAACATGGTGAGACTTGTATGATACGAGGTATAATAGAAGAGGAATCTTTCAGTTGGCTAGATATTGAATTTGATAGGTATCATGAAGTCTCAATAAAGTCATCAACAAGAAATAGGCGTAATAGAGTAAGTGAGAATGGTGATGTACCTTTGCCTTCAGACTGGAGTATTTCCATTGGTTTGTGAAAAAATGAGGATGATTTGGCACGGTTTCTCTCTGAAGTTATAATAAACGATGGTCGTAATGCACCAACACTTGTCATATCTGGTGGGTTCATTGACGAGACAGAAGTGAAATCAATCAGTCCAAACATCGACACATCTGTTCTTCAAGCAAAACATGAAGAGGCTGACAAAAAATTCATTCTATACTTTATTGAGAATCAGTCTAAGATTATAATATTACATGCTCGAGACATTGATATATTTCCGCTACTTCTTTCTCACTGTCATCTTATGTCATGTACACTACTCGGGCTAAGAGCTGGCACAGCCAAGAAGATAATATTTATTCCAATAAATGCACGTTTTGAGCAAATGTCCTTTGACTCATCTAAGATGGAGAAAATTTTTGCTTTCCATGCTTTAACTGGAAGTGATGTTGCTTCATACTTTGCTGGTCACCCAAAGAAAACTGCGTGAAGAGTTTTTGAGCAACACTATACGCTACTTCACAACCGGGAAAAGGTGGATTGACCCAGGAAACATTAAAGGATGCAGAAGAGTTTGGTTGCCGACTTTATAAGGCTGGATGCAAATACTATTGACAAGGCTCGGTGGCTGTTGTTCATGAAGTCTAACACCCCTGAATCCCTGCCACCAACAAGCTATGCCTTAAAATTTCATGTGATGTGTTCACACTATCAGGCAGCAATATGGAGACAAGCTCATGTTAACTACCCTAGTCTACCCTCTTCTGAATCCCTATATTGGAAATATGACGAGGAAATTAGTATCTATACTGATGTCTCTGTCCCCGGTACCTCAGTCCTTTCTTGTGTTAATTTCATTTGGCTGAACATCAGAGTGTTGGAGTTAATGTTGTAAATGAAGAAAGACTGGTATGTCTTGTACAGCACAGTGCATCTGCAAAGACAATGGTAACTGCCGTAACTAGTGAAAATTCAAAATATAAAATTGAGAGATTCATTTACATAATATTGTAGATACAATTCAAGATTGCTTAGATATTGTTGCCATTGTTTCTTGTGTGTGTGTGTGTGTGTGTGCAGAGTGGTGTAATGTGTGTAGAGTGACAGCATTATGATAGCGTTATGGTGCAGGCGTTGCTTGTTTCCTCTCAGTTTCTCATTCCACCAGTAGCTAGCCCTCATGATGAACAGGGAAGCAACCTAGCATAAGATTTGCCCTGCCAGTACACAGCCTCTTCCCCATCAAGACTCTTGCTGTCCTTCCTTGTTACAACATATGGTGCCTCGGAATCCCAGAGAGAAAACACATAGGCGATCCGTCATGTAAACACTCCTAGGTGCCTTGCGGATTAACCTTGGCAGGTATAAGGCTATGGGAGTAAACCACTTGATATTATATTCTTGGGGGGATCTTCTAAACAACAACTCTAAGTACAGCTATTTATAAGTTAACTCAATGACACAGATACATTAATAGATCATTATATTTACGTTACTAGACACTCCCTTTCGGACACAAACAAGAAAGGGATACACTTCCCACCGTAAGTAATTTACCCTATGGATCTCTCTGACAATGACTCACGTGTGACCTGAGGGAGGCCCAGAGGCTAGGGAGGCTGTCTGCAAGTGCTGCAGGACTCTACCTCCTGTGGGAGACTCTGCTAGCTGGGGACTGTGCTAGGAGTGGGGAGGGAAGTCTTCCTCTGTGAGGGAGCTGTCGTCCCCTTCCCCGTTACAATAAAAATAAGAATGTTAATGTTGAAGGAGGAGCTGCAGGGCCTATATATTGGCGGTCACGAGCCGGAAGATATCGTCACTAATCTGGGTTTGTCTGTTCAGGTGACAGGTGTACTGGCTGGGGGGTAGCTTCTTGAGCAACACGGTCATAACGCCGGGTTAAGCTAATCGCGTGTCAGTGAGAACCGTGACCTCTACTGGGGTCAGGTCTGGACAGCTGTGTTTGCCCAGGTGCGTTTCTTGAGAAACACGGTCTTAACGTGGAGTTAACTCAGGTACCTTGTCCTTGACCTCTCCTGGGTCAGGTCTTACTGTCACTGTAGGGTGTGTCAACCTGCGTGGGTATCCACGTGGGCATCTACTTACTGTTATATGTGTTGTATTTCTCTTGGCTGTAAGCTGTGGTCTGATTAACAATCAATACATTTGTAGTATATACCAGAGGGATTTGATACAATCAATACAGCCTGTGAGTAACATATAGATTTTTCTTGTTATCATATTGTACAATTTATCTTCATTTTTGTGTCACGGAATCCAATAAATTTGCAAAAAAATGTATGTTTTATGAGTCCAGTTATGAACTGTAGATTAATTGCATTTCAAGGTACATATAAGAACATAAGAACATAAGAAAATAAGGAGTCTGCAATAGGCCGGTTGGCCTGTGCATGGCAGCTTCTGTCGAGAGTTACTACCACTCTCTATCATCCATGAATCTATCTAGCCTCCTTTTAAAACTTTCCAGCATTCCAGCACTTACTACAGAGTTGCTAAGCATGTTCCACTCGTCCACCACCCTATTTGTGAACCAGTTCCTTCCTATCTCAATCCTAAACATAAACTTATCCAACTTAAATCCGTTGCTACGAGTCTTATCCTGCTCGGATATTATAAGAACTTTATCTATATCCCCTTTATTGATTCCTTTCACCCACTTAAATACTTCTATCATATCTCCCCGCACTCTTCGTCTTTCTAGGGAATGCAAGTTTAGTTTCTTTAACCTATCTTGATATGGAAGGTTTCTAAGTCCCAAAATCATTTTCGTCATTCTTCGCTGCACCATTCCATAATAAGGGCACCAGAACTGAACCTCATAATCGAGGTGCGGCCTGACTAGCTCAAGATAAAGTTGCAATAAGACCTCTGCACTCTTATTACTTACACTTCTCGATATAAAACCAAATACTCTGTTTGCCTTATTTCGAACATTAATGCACTGTTTTCTAGGATGTACGTCCGGGGTTACAAATACCCCTAAGTCTCTTTCACAAGTCGACTTCTCTAGAGTAATGTTGTTAAGGGTGTATACATTGACAATATTTGTTCTTCCAATATTAAGTATGCTACACGTGCTGGTGTTGAATTTCATTTTCCATTTTTCTGACCACTCTTGCAGTTTATTTAAATCCTCCTGTAGGGCATTTGCATCCTGCCCTGAATTAATCTGCCGCCCTATTTTGGTGTCATCCGCAAACTTGCTTATGTCACTGCTGATCCCAGTATCTAGATCGTTTATGTAGATTATGAACAGGAGTGGGCCCAGTACTGACCCCTGGGGAACCCCACTGGTTACACAGCACCCACTCAGATTTAACATCATCTATGCTGGCACTCTGCATTCTATCGGTGAGCCATGATTTTATCTAATTTAAAACTTTCCCCTCGATACCATGAGCCTTAACTTTTCTCCGAAGACCTCTGATGCAGTACTCTGTCAAATGCTTTGCTAAAGTCTAAGTAAATAACATCGTAATTTCAGTCATTAACTACTATTTCGAAGAGTTTCCTATAAAACGTCAGCAGATTTGTTAGACAAGATTTTCCCTTTGTAAACCCATGTTGAGATTCGTAGATTAATTTGCTTTTCTCTAAATGCGATCGGATGATGTTTGCTATAATTGATTCAAGAAATTTCTCCACTACTGACGTAAAACTCATCGGCCGGTAATTTGACGCTCATGCTTTGTCTCCCTTTTTGAATATGGATACTACATTTGCCTGTTTCCACAAGTCTGGCACAACTCCAGTGTCTAATGATTTTGTAGATAAATTTACGAGGAGTCTGCTAATCTGTTCCTTACACTCTTTCAAGACTAGAGGGAAAATTTCATCCCGCCCTGGAGAAATTGTCCTCTTTAATTTATTTATCTTCTTAAGAACATCCTCTTTTCTGATAGTGATATTCTTTAATTTCTCTTCTTCATTTCCCCTAAATATCAGTTCCACCTCTTGCATTTCCTCGTGAATTTCTTCTGTGAAAACTGATAAGAAGTAGTTGTTCAATGCTTTGCTTATTTCTTCACTGCCATTTATCACTTCTCCCCTCCCTGCCTTTAAAGGCCCAACTTTGTCCTTGACCTTTGTCCTATATACCAGGAAAAATCCCTTGGGATTCGCCTTGGATTCTCTTGCTATCCTGATTTCTTAGTCTCTCTTTGCCTTCCTTACAATTTTCTTAGCATTCCTAGATAGTTCATTATACCTATTTCTGAGCTGCTCCTCCCCTCCCTTTATTTTCTTATAAATTCCTTTCTTTATTCTTATGTCATGTTTAAGTTTTCTGGTCATCCACCATGGCTCATTCTTATTTGACCTAATTTTTCTGTATGGTATATTTTGTTCTTGTGCTTTACGTAGTATATGAGTGAATATATTATAGTCATGATCAATTGTTGTGTCACCTGTGACCTCACCCGTTCCTACTGGGGACTGACCTGACTGTTCCCAGGCGAGATCACCTAGGTACCTTCTTAACCCCTCATAATCCGCCAATCGAAAGTTTGGGACTCTGACCATATTGTCATTGTTTTTCGTTTCCCAATTTAGGATGAACCTGATTTCTCTGTGATCATTGTTACCTAGTTCTTCCCCTACTGTAATTAGTTGTTTCATAAAATTGTCCTGCATTGTGTCTAGGAAGTCTTCAGATTAAAAGTCACCTACAATGTTGTCCCAGTCAATATTTCTAATGTTAAAATTCCCCATAATGCACAGGTTGTTGTATTTTGCTGTCCTCCTTTCCTGCCATGTGGGCTGAATTGCTTCTTTCCCAAGACTTGGGGGGCCTGTAAATCACTTCCATAATTAGTTTTTCGCTTCCTTCCTTAATTTCTACCAATACAGACTCTGTTCCTATTTCACCCTTTATTGAATTATTAATACAATATATTAATGTGTCCCTGACGAAGAGTGCGACCCCTGCTCCCTTCCTACCTTCCCTGTCCTTGTGAAAAAGGTTGTACCCTTCTATGTGGTACTCTGATAAAAAAAAATTGCTCACCAGATTCATCCAAGTTTCGGTGATTGCTATGACGTCTACATTTTCGGTACATACAACCGCTCTCAGCAAGTCTATTTTATTTCTAACGCTCCTACTGTTTGTATAGAATACATTTAAACCTACCCTTCCCTGGTCCTGTTTTACCCCTTGTCCTGAGTAACCAATTTTACTTCCCAGGGCCTGCTTGTTTTTTGACTCCCACTCACCCCGACCTCTCTCTACCCGCGGACCCCCCCCCCCCCCCCCCATTTGGAGTGACAATTTCACGCTCCAGGGATGCGGACAACGTCTTTACCCCCACACGAGACAAGTGTACTCCGTCACGACTGTACAGGTAGTCGTTGCCATTGAATGGTTGCCGGTTATCAATGAATGCCCAACCATTTTTTGCAAAATGTTTTTCCAGTCGGCAATTTATAGCAATTGCCCTGGACAGCCATCCACGACCAACTCCTCTTCTAGGCAAGACATCACATACTATCGGGATCCCTCTCCTATCTCTAACCTTCCCCAGCGCCTCCCTATACCTCTTGAAAAGTTCCTCACTCCTAACCTTTCCTATGTCGTTACCTCCCACACAAAGACACACTACTGGCTTGGTACCCTCCCCTGACTAAACCCTATCTATCCTCTCAGCTACATGCCCTATCCCAGCCCCAGGAAAACACACCTTAGCCCTACGTTTCCTATCTCTTGCACAAAAAGCCCTATATAAAAACCTCACCTGGCTGTCCCCAACTACCACGACCTTACCACTGGGCAGGGTTTGAACAACTGCCCTTTTCTCTCCTGGCACCACACCGTCCTGCCTCTTCTCTTCCTCGTCCTGCCTCTTCTCATCCCCGCCAGCTTCCTCCAACATCTGGTAGGGGTTACTGCACTCCACACCCTGGTCAGCTTTCCCGAGTCTGACCCTAGTCCCTTTGGAAACAACCACTCTCCACGCCTGCTGTACCTGAAGGAGTTCAGTCCTGAGGGCTTCGTTCTCCCCCTTTAGAGCGTCTATCTCACTCCTCAACTGCTCCAACTGACTTAACAGAGTGGCCAGTGGGTTGTCTTTCCTGACACACCATCCCTCTTCCCCCACAACACAACGATCCACGGCGGCCATTTCCTCTGGTCACTAACACAGTGAGTGCACGCACTGCTGTAGCCGAACATCTGCTATACCGCATCTCTTAAACTATGCTTGGCTGATATTGTAATTACATTGTTTTGTTTTCAGAATATCGCCAGTCATAATTCCCGACGCGTTGGCTATCGTCGTCCCCTCTTTTTGTAAGAGTATCCACATCATCTGCTTCTTATGAATTTGGAACAGCCATCTTCTTCTTCGTACCGCCTTCTACCTCAGCAGTGTCTCTCTGATATCCTGATTGCGTTCTTCAGTTTCATGATCAATTTTTCGGGATATTGCAACTTTTTAAAATGCCTAATTAATTTGAATTAAACCTTCAAATATATCTTGCTATATATCCAGATTAATTTTGCAGTCCTGCGGAAAGGCAGAACTTTTCAAATAGTGAGGAAAACACCAAAATTGGTGGATATGTAGCTTGAGATACATTCATTGATAAGAGAGTTTGAATTATGCCATGTATTCATATGGCGAATATTGATGATGATCCCCTTTTTTGTATTCAGCTTATATTTGAGTGTTTTAATTGTCATTTTATTATATGTCCAATTAATCTAAGTATTAAGAGGTTTCAAATTAGTTTATAATATATTTATTATAAGAATACGAAAATTTCAACACTTTGTTAACGTCATGCGACCCATATATTCCCAAATTTCTGTAAACATAGCTAGCGATTTCCAGTCTCAAAACTATTACAGCTAGTCGAGGATCATAATCAGTGATATAGTGCATGAATACACATATTATTCTCGACTCTGGAAAGATGCATTTTATTCAGAAAATATCAGTCTATTCAATAAATTAATAAAATAATCCCATGATATCGGTTAACTTATGACTACCTCTCTCATTATATACATCACATCTACTGAACAAAAGAGTATGGTGGATACACATAAACGCATAAGTGAATATGAAAAGCAAATTATTACCTTTCAACCTAAGTAGAGTAGCTTAACGCTCATAATAAAAATGCAAGGCCTATATACCTCTTCCTTTGTGTAGATTACTGAAGATTGAATTTACATGAAATAGCTGGATACAATTGAGTACATAGAATTATGGTGCATGATTCTCCAGAACACAAAACAAAACAGACAACGTAACACAACAGCCAGTTAATGAAGTCCTGTGTATTAATTTAACGATTCTTGGGTTGTACAAATACACTTAGTAGTTGGTGAAGAACTGACCTTTTTCTTGAGATATACGAAAAAAAACCCAGACATGATGGAACATCATTAACGATAAAAGTATTTATGTTTAAAAAAAATAAAAAATAGTAGTATTTGTGATTGTATGCTATATAACCCAAAGCAGATATATTACTATCTTGCTGCAGCGGGTGATGTTGGGCGTGTGAATGTTGATAACGTTGCTGTTAACACGGAGCTATGTTGGCAACCTCATGGCCCTCCTGGCCCTGAGAAGCCGAGCCTGGAAGGTGCTAGGTGACCTATTGTTACCATGTTGCGGTTAAAAATGCCATTTCGTCGGGCGCTCTTACTGATACTTTGTGATTTTACAACTCTGTTTTGTTTCGGTGCTTGTAATGTATGCTCTTGGAAGATAAATTATTGGAATAATTAATATCTCTTCATGAAATCATATAGTTTGTTGGTAAAAAATATCTGGATATCAGAGGTAAAGAATTAAGATTCCCATAGGAGAACAAGGGTTTAACAAAAGAGATCGTATTTAGGGAGTGAAGGACTGTATATATTCAAATTGATTTACTTTTGACATAAAGTAATTTTCATTGAACTGAAATTCACTTAAACCAGCGATGCTCCAAATTTTTTACAGCTAAAACTTTTGGGCAACCGCGTTATCAAGGTTAAATAGCACACCACGTCATTCTAGTCAACTTTGCAATATACAGTAGTTATCTGCGACTGTGATGGTAAATCATATCTCCAGGTAATCGGTAGACACAACTTTAGATGAATTACAAGAATATGGAATACAAATGCATGTGATATTGGCGTTCCTATGAAGTTAAAAATATCCAAAGTATATTGCTTTTTCAATTAACACGTCTCAAATAAATTATTTAGATTATAGGAAATTATATATTTGGAATGCTAAAAATATAAAATTTTCTTCGGAAAATTCCTCAAGACAACTCCTGTCCACGTCTTTACCACAAGCATTTTACTCCTCTTTTTTACAGTCTAATTATGAAAATAAGTAATACATTTCCCTTGTCTCTACATTTATTGTATACAGTAACATTAAAGTCAGGAAAAATTACACAATATCTCAACAAAAACTGTAGTAGTCTCTGTAGTGTTTAGTTATACAGATAAATTATTTTAATTACCTGCAGACCAAAATATCAGAAAATATAAAGGTAAATAAAAAATGTGGATGTGAAAAGGGAAACCTGATGGTCACTGAGAAAGCTCCTTTCTGAGTAAAGAATATAATGTTTGTGAATTAAAAAGGAATAAATAACTCAGATGTGGTAAGAGGGTGTCTGAAGGCGTTCTTACTCAATGGGATCTAAATTAATTATTTTTTTTAAAGACATGATACACTGCGTCTTAGTGACTGACATTAAGATGACTGAGAAACGGTTTGAAAATAATGCATTGAAACTCTGCAGTAGTTAAACGTGCTGTTTCATCAAGACTTGTATGGCAGCATTTAAATTCCGAAGTTTTATGGAAAAAATAACTCATGTGTGAGATATAAATAGGAATATAGCAATTATTATTTTTTATATTCTCTACGTTATTTAATCCCAGTATGTTTAAGATGAAGGCTCAGAAGCTCAAGACACAGTACAGACAGACTGACAAGGTGTCCAGCAGCGAGGATCACGTACATTCCCTGTAGTGCAAAAAGATGACTTTGTTAGTTACCAAGACACTCGTGATTTTAATGCACATTGATTCACATCTATGAATAAAAACAAATATGATATCTTTCCTAAGACCGTAGCAATTATCAAAGACACTGTAATTTTTGGTAATACTTAAGAATAAACTTACCCATATGTTAGTAAGAGAGAGAGAAGTCTTGACAGTGACCTTGGTAGGTGTTCGGTAACACACGGTGGAGTTTGGCTCCTCCGTTTTAAGCCACTGGAAAAATAACCCAGCTTCCGTCATCGACGTAATCCTGTTAGTCGAAAACATAATTGCCATAAATAGAAAAACTTGCATTACTTCTTGGTGATATTAAATGATGTATGAAACTTATTTCCAAAAAGTGTTGGTAAATGAATAGGTAAAGAAGTTGAAGCATGAAAAAAAATAGCACTATTACCACTATTGATAATAATCGAACATAATAATAATTGAACCATTCGTTTTACCATTACTAATATTTTACATTTATCAGTAAAAGTAGCTGTTCAGTCTTCTATCGAAAAATATATATTTTTGTGTAAGTTATATTAATCGTATGCTCCGATCTGGGGGTATATGGACTCTGAATCCCTGAACTTTTGAGTCTAAAAATTCATAAACAAGTTGTTCTGTTTACCAATAGATTGCGCGCTTCTCTTAGTAGTCTTTGGTGTATGTATGCATGTGCCTTCATGTAGGTTTACATGTGAACGTGTGTGTATGGACGGGTATACAACAGAGCATATCATATCAGATGTAATTACTCATGTGAAGTTTATTGTCTCAGCATATGTGACAAATACATATATATATTACGTATTTGATATGTTTCTAAGTACACTTTTAACCATCCATATTAAAAATGAATGATGAATTAATGTCCTACAACCGACACGATAATTAAGACCAAGTGTGTGTGTGTGTGTGTGTGTGTGTGTGTCTTGTGTGTTTGTTTGCGTGTTGGTATATTATTTACAAACACAAACAAACACACACATAAACCTACATACTACTACTCTGTAATCACATGGAATCGAGTATGACTATCATCCAGCTATGATACTGTACAATGATATGAGTTATTAGGGATGCCACCTTCGTTGGTGAGCTCTGAGGTGATTCGAAAGACCGATACGCGATCGGCAGGGCCGTCCACGTGTGGAGGGCTACATCTAGTGCGAGAAGGGCATCGTCAGTGTCTTTTCAACGCCTGTATTTGTCTGCCTCGGTATGCAGTCGGGCTAACTCGAAAGTATTGACTGTTTCTCGCGTGGTGCTCCTCCAAGTGTTATGGTATTCTCCCAGGTGAGGGGGCCGATTTGGCACTTTTTCAGGTTTGTCATAAGATTATCCTTATACCTTTCCGTTGGCCGCCAGTGTTACGTTTGCTATTCGTTAGGTGACTAAAGTAGTTGCTTTGGCAGCCTACTGTTGTTCATGCTGTTGTTCATGTTGTTCATGGCCAGTCCAACGTAGTTGTTGGTGTCAGCTAGAATACTGGCATTTGTTCTCTTGTTTTCTCAGCGAACTCGAAGGATTGAATGGAGGTGAAAGTAGGTGAAAGTTTTCAAGTGCCTTGAGGTGCCTCCTGTAAGTGACCCATGACTCGCTGCCATACAGCAAGGTGGGAGGTCCACTGCTTGATACACGTGCAAATTGCAGCCCCCTATAGCTAAAAAAATGGGTATGGAGTCTGTCAAAAGCTTGAGATGCACATCAGATCCGATGTTGGATTTCTTCATCGATGTCTGCAGTGGTGGATAGGTGGGAGCCTTCTTCTCACTAAAGGTATCAGCTTTGGTCCGAGACATAGGGTTGTTTTGCCACTCAGTGAACTCAGCACGTTTACTGTTGGCAAGTACTTCGATTTCCAGGACATTTTCATCAAACCAATCCTAGGGTTTTCTTTTGACATGGCTGAGGGTCTCGTTGCAGGTTTTTGTGATAACAGCTTTGATGGGATCCAATTCGGCACTGGGATTTTGGTTGTTTGTTGTTGGGTTGTTTATCAGCCCATCGTTGAGCTGCTCTCTGAAAGCATGTGATGCCGTTGGATCCTCTAGTCTCTTGGTGGTAAAGCCTCTTCTGGAGGCTTATTGCTTTCGCCGTTTTAGGGCGACGAGGAGGAAAAGTTTGGCTCTGACGAGCAGATGATCTGTGTCCTAGTGGTCTGAACCACGCATGGCTCAGGTGATGAGGACACCCCGGCGATCTCTTTTTCTGACAATGATGCAGTGAATGAGATACCAGTGTTTGGATCGTGGGTGTTGCCAAGAACCCTTGGACATGAGGGCCTGCCTAAACAAAATGTTGGTGACAGTGAGGTTGTGTTCAACATACTTGTTGAAGAGAAGTAAGCCATTGTGATTACACTTGCCTACTCCGTTTCTACCTATGGTTCCCTGCCACATGTCAACATCTCTGCCAACTCTGGCATTGAAATCACCTAGGAGCACAACCTTTTCTTCTCTGTGGATAGACGTTAGCACTCTATCAAGGCCGGCATAAAAGGCCTCTACATCCAGTGTTGGGGCGTATGCACTGATAAAGAAGGCATGGCGTGAGTGATTCAGCGGGATTCGGAGTATCATAAGGCACTCGTTGATCCCAACAGACATTTCAGTTAGCCTATGTACAGGAGGATGTATTGGCGAATGGAAAAGCCAACTCCGAAAATGCAGTTCCTCTCCACAGCAGGCTTACCCTTCCAGCAGAAGGTATAACTGGACCCCGTTCTGTGAGTCGACCCTCGTCTGGGAGCGGGAACTCACTAATGGCTGCTTTGTCGATGTTATACCTAAACAGTTCTTTTGCCATAAGGGTGATTCGTCTTTTAGGACGCTCACTTGTGTCAGTATCCAAAAGGGTCCTGCCATTCCATATAACGACCATAAGAGGTTGCATAGTTTGTTTTTGTTTAGATCCGTGATTGTGATTATGTTTTCGATCGCATTAAGTTGACCTTACTGGGTGCAGCTACCCAGCCAGGTTGCTTTTTTAGGCAGGCTATGTTTAGGGTACCCTTTCTAGCCCCCCCCCCCCCCCATGTGGGGAGAGCAGAATGGCTCCTGGGAAGGGCTGCTCAGTCCCGCAAACAGGGTCTGATTGCACTGCTGCCTAGATCCCAGCACCTAAACGACCATGCAGATCTATGCAGACCATGTGCAGAGTTGTGACTGGAGACTCCTGGCAGTCATCTCTGCCTGTCTCCATCGCCATTCATCTGTCATTATAGAATTTTTGGCCCGTATAGGGATTTTGATGGTGATGAAAAGTATGTTGAGCTGGAATATGGCCGTGCGAGAGTTGATTTATGTGGTGAGGCAGGAGCGCAGGTTGTAGCCACACATCTTGGCTCTCCATTTTCCTGGTCCAGTGGTGCAAGAGTTGCAACGACTGGAGAGAGGGAGAGTTGCATTGGACTGATGGTTGCCCAGTTCGTTGGACTTAGCCTTAGTAGCCTGTTCATCCTGCATGGCCTTCATCAGCCGGTGTAGTTGTTGGGTTTCCGTATTGGTTACCTCTTCCGCTTACACCACCGTTGGGGTCTTACTTGAGGTCTCTAAGCATCTCTGCCTGATGTGGGGCTCCACCGTGTAGCCTTATTGCTACCAAGGTTAATCCGCAAGGCAGTGGGGCAGTGGTGATAGGCGCCTGGGCGTCTCCATATGCCAGTGGGCCGATGCGCCATCTCTCTGGGGTCCACTGCTGCTCTGAGATCTGCTGGTCTAGCCTGGACCCACGAGGCACCCAGTTACTGTGTGGTGCCACGAGGAGGCACAGCAGGTGTCTTGATAGTGAAGATGCTGTGTACTAGCAGAGGAAGACCTACGCAAGGTTGCTTCCCTGTTCACCACGAGGGCTAGCCAGCAGCGGTAGGTGAAGCAAGAAGAAGTAAGCACTGCCTGCATCTTAACACGAACATAATGTTGCCACACTAGATGCATTACGCCACCCTGTGCACACACGCACACACACACACACACACACACACACATACACGAACATAAACCAAAAACTACTTTCAGAAGCGCGCCATCTGTTGGTAAACAGAGTGAAAAGTTAAGAGATCCAGCATAAAAATACCTCCTGATCGGAAAATACGAAATTTTGTCCGTGAGTTTACTGTACCTCTTACTTATAGCTGGTACAAGTGGACTGTTCTTTGGGCCAACCATGGCAAATATTAAGGGCAGGAATTCCTCTTTTGACTCGTAGAATGAGCATTCTCCTGGAAAAGAATTTTTATATGGGATATCATGCTTCAGAGATGCGATGGCAGAGTGAACACAGCACTCGACCTCTGTCCTAGTTAGATCCCTATAAATGAGTGCCTAACTTAACAGCTGCCTCCCTCTGCATCGAAAGCTTACTAAGCAGTGTTCTGTATCTGCACTGTTCCTAATGAGTCATCAGGTGTGGGTAACCCTCTTTAATTTGTAATATTTTACAGTACGACGTTAAACTATGACTGATGGACTAACGGAAATTCGTGCAGGCACCCACTAAGGTAGGCTAGCGCGTACGTTCCCTCCCCCACTAAGCTGGTCTATGACGTCACGTGAGCCGGTCCTGACCGTGTTGGGTTACACTCAATTAAAAACATCGTGGTAAATACTTGTAGTTAGCGTCCTCACAAGCGGTATCACATGAGACATAAAATTTAGTTCTCTGCAATTATTAATATATAAAAGAACAATTATGAACACTATTCACAGGAGATGGTTGGCTGTGAAACACCTCACTATTACTTTTACACTGTGTTAAATCCACTTAGACTCAGGGTTGCTGCTTGCTTGGTTGTGTTTCTGGCACTCTTAAGTGGTTTGTCGTTTTGTCCAGTGTGGTCCTACACACACACACACACACACACACACCTCGCTCCTGAGCCAGAGGTCAATAGACAAAACGTGCGTTGTCTAACAAATGCTTAACATGTGTAACCAGTAACAGAAATAAGGCATTTTTATAAAGGCATGATCCTTAACTTTCATACAACAGTCACTTGTGGTACGATGTGACGGTACCACTGACAATTCCTCTTTGTGGGCAAGAGCGACATATGGTGCCTGGGCCTTGCTAGCAGACTCCGTTAAGACTGTAATGATGGCGACATCAAAGAAGAACCATGTAGGGTGTTAGGTCATGATAAAGCCGTTGCGGATCAGGAACAAGTCTTACACAAAGCAGCGAGCAGGCAACAACTTGGAGTGCGGTATCTCATGTTTTGAAATAACAACACGGTAATTTTGTGTAACAATACCGTATAAATTTTCAGTTTTTGGCTGGTTTAATGGAAATTAAATACAGCAGGCTCATATGTTCACCACTTTAGATTCCCAAGAGAAACACACTTCAGAAAATTGTTGGTAAATTTCTGTAATCGTTCACTTGACTAAACACGACTACATTGATGATATGAAGAGTCGTTTTCTGGGAACTGAAAGACCTAAGAACAAAATAATCCCAAAGAAATATGCCGTACCGACTCTCTTTCTGTATAATGGTTTGTATGATTTCAAGACCGTATGTAGAAATACTGTAGTTTTCGTTCTATATGTTAGAAAGTTTTTCTTCATGACAATTAAGCATGGTAGATCTGAGAGGCTTTGCCGATTAAATGTTATTGTGTTATAAAATACACAAATTTTATAGCGAGGCATCGTCCTGTCCAGAAAAGATCAATACTCAGATCCACCTATGACCCACATGGTTTACGGTTGAATGGCCTGGCTGTCTGTTTAACCCTTAGTGTAACAACAGGTCTGAAAGCAAAAATGCATTGAGGGTGGTACTACCGCCTGGGAAGATATTGGAAGCATAATTATCCTTCCAATAATGTATTGTCTAATGGTAGACCCTGCTGCTATATGGCACTACAAAGATTGTGACCAAGTTCCAGGTTGCTCATATGACTTTCTGTCTCATTTACACACAATTGCAGGGTCTCAATTGTTTCTCTTACCATTATCATTATCATTATCATTATTATCATTATTATTATTATTATTATTACATTTTCGCCCTCCAGGCCCAATGTGGGTCAGTGACCTGTGCCCCGGTGGGGTAAACCCCGCAAAAAAAAAAAAAATAAGCTCAGAAGTATTTAAATCATCTTGTGTCACAGAAAGACTTCTGGTTGAAGCTAGTTTGATTAAGAAATTAAAATCAATAAACCTTAGTGATGGTCAGTTCAAAACTGATAATATGTTACATAAATTTATTTGTCAGTGGCCCAAGGTTAAAAATGCTTTGAAAACCTTTGATCTAGATGTATGATAGTTGATTAGTGGGCCCCATATTTTTTACCTGACCTGACTAGTCACGTCACCCCCCTTCTCTTAAGCTCCTCTACGTGTGTGTTGGTGTGGGGATTAGTGGATGACATCATTATGACCTGACCTCATGTTTTTAAGGTCACCCTGTATAATTATGCCTCTCTCTGTCCATGTAATCCAGTTGCCTCTGAAGATGTCTTGAATAAAGACGAAAGCTAAGGTGCTCCGTTGTTTCCCTTTTCCCGTGTGATTTTATCAAGATATATATATATATATATATATATATATATATATATATATATATATATATATATATATATATATATATATATAAAACAAAGAAATATGTGTTTGTGTGTCCCCACGAGAATCTCGGGACCTACTTTACCGATCTGTAGTGATGATGGATGATGATGGAAGTTGTTATATGTAGTGATGATGGGTGGTGTTATATGTAGTGATGATGGATGATGTTATATGTAGTGATGATGGGTGGTGATATATGTAGTGATGATTAGACAATAAAATAATAACAGTTTAATGCTAAAAAATATACTTTGCTGTAACATTGCAGTGAAAAACATGGTGGAACCTACATACGCCGTTAATGAACTATTGGTGGAAGAAGAAGTTTTGGGGACTGAACAGTGAGACAATGTGGAGCCTCCTGGAGGGTGGCGTCCTACCGTGGCCTAGCGAATGAGCCGCCGGTCTGTTTGTGAGTGGGTTTGTTTGTTTGCGTGTTCGCACGAGAATCTCGGAAAATACTTTACCGATCTGTAGTGATGATGGAAGGTGTTATATGTATTGATGATGGATGGTGTTATATGTAGTGATGATGGATGGTGTTATTTGTAGTGATGATGGATGTTGTTATATATAGTGATGATGGATGGTGTTATATGTAGTGATGATGGATGATGTTATATGTAGTAATGATGGATGTTGTTGTATGTAGTGATGATGGATGGTGTTATCTGTAGTGATGATGGATGGTGTTATATGTAGTGATGATGGATGATGTTATATGTAGTGATGATGGATGTTGTTGTATGTAGTGATGATGGATGGTGTTATATGTAGTGATTATTGACAATAAAATAATAACAGTTTAATGCTAAAAAAATATACTTGGCTGTACCGTTGTAGTGAAGACTTGGTGGAACTTATATACACCGTTAATGAACTAGTGATGGAAAAAGAAGTTTTGGGGAATGAACAGTGAGACAATGTGGAGCTTCTCGGAGGGTGGCGTCCTACTGTGGCCTAGCGAATGAGCCGCCCTGACCAAACTTGGCATGGATAGCAAGTGTTTCCTTCCTTTTCTCATGGACAGTTCTATGTTGGATGCTACAGAGTGGGAACTGGCAAAAATCTATACAGGCTTGCTACTAATGCAAAACCAA
Organism: Homarus gammarus; assembly: GCA_958450375.1. Taxonomy (NCBI): domain Eukaryota; kingdom Metazoa; phylum Arthropoda; class Malacostraca; order Decapoda; family Nephropidae; genus Homarus; species Homarus gammarus. Next base: position 335,726 of record CAUDMG010002563.1, on the reverse strand, counting down.
AAATGTGGTCTACCCTAATGTACTACAGTGAGACAATGTGGAGCCTCCCGTAGGGTGGTGTCCTACTGTGTGTGTCCGCTCTAGAATCGCGGAAACTACTTCACCTATCTGTAGTGATGATGGATGGTGTTATTATGTAGTGATGATGGATGGTTTTATATGTAGTGATGATGGATGATGTTATATGTAGTGATGATGGATATAGTTATATGTAGTGATGAGGTGTGGTGTTATATGTAATGATGATGGATGATGTTATCTGTAGTGATGATGGGTGGTGTTTTATGGAACCTCGTGTTTCGAAGCTGGATTTGGTAAAACGTTACTCTGACCACCTACGTGATACGGGTAGTCCCCATTAGAGGTTCAGGGCGCCATAAGGTAGTTGAACAGGCTTTGTGTGAAATATAACAGAGTCTAGGGCTGCTTTTAGTTGCTTTTAGTATCCTGGTGGTCCAACAGTTAGCGTTCCCCGGTCACAGTCATGGGCTCGTGGGCCGTGGGTTCGAATCCTGGCGGGTTGAGGTGTTTATTATATATATAATATATATATATATATATATATATATATATATATATATATATATATATATATATATATATATATATATATATATATGTGTGTGTGTGTGTGTAATATTCAGAAATTTTAGAGTAATTTCAAACACGGCGCAATTGGCGATACTGAGATTTCAAGGTCGTCGGAGGGAAGAGAGCGCTCCCTGCACATAGCGAGAGGTTGTGGAACTAGGCCTAAGTGATATTAAATGTAATTTGCCGAATTAATAATGATGCGATTCATGAAGTTAAGGGACTATTATTGAATTTGAAATTATTATAGATCGTTTATCAGTCTGAATAATGTCACGGGTGTCCCAAGGAGTTATTAGTTAGGCGGAAAATATGTCACGTAGGCCTAAGCTAGCGCCTTGGAGAGACGCGACGCTGGCTGGTCCTCAGTCACGTGAAAGAGATTGGACCTACAGGACATCCCTGCGCGTCCGTCCACAGAAATAGTCACGTGGTCTAGTCACCTGTGTTGCACTATTGCAGTATAACAAGTAAGTCTCATTCGATCTCAGACAGGGTTAGATAGGGCAGTGGTAAAGTTAACAAGAGCTAACAGTGAGTTCATTTCAGGGTTTCCGTCAGAACCCACTTGACTGAGAGAAATTGACTGTGAGAGTGATGACCGCGAGAGATTGACTGCCGTTTGAGACTGCCGTTGATGATTGAGGGTGGCGTTTGTCGCCATTGGACCGATCAGTGTAAGCCTGTCACTGTTTAGCGGGGTATCAAAGGATCTCTTGAGGGAATCTAGCCGTCTGGGTGCCCAGCTGACGACGGGACGATCGTTGGGGTCATCAGCTTTCCTCTACCTCGGCTCACAACACCACATGTCTCGAGCAGCTTAGTGAAACCCTCTTGCTAACGGGAAGCTAAAGCTTCTCTCAACTATACAAGGTCTGATTGGCTCACTCCCTTCCGCTTTATGGATGTACCGGGGGTAAAGTGAGGCCAGCTGAGTGATACAGGGCCACACACTGGGGCCAAGAGTCAGTGGAGTTAGAGGTACACTTTCCAAGGTGGAGAAAGGCTGATTTGGGCCTTCAACTACAGGTGCCTGTTGGTTGTGCCTTAAATGACTACGGAGTGCAGGTCGAATCTGTGTGTGTGTGTTAGGTTAGGGAGCATGGTTCACGGGTATTGGACTCAGTAACGTCTTTATAATTGTGACAATATTTTTGTGTCTAGTTAATGCTATTTTTTCAGTTACTAATGTATGCTGTGTGCATTTAAAATTTCTTTATAGTTTCAATCTCTGATATAACCTTTGTTCCCCAGAGTAGTGTTTAAGTTAGGTTAGGAGGTGTGCATCTGTTGGTGTAACATAATTTTATTGAGTGCCCTTAAGGCCTATTCATGGTGGAATTATTAATTTCTTATTTTTGAATACCATTTCTCAGTGCTGGATATTATTTTGTTGAAAGCCCTTAAGGCCTGTTTCATGTGTGCAAGCAACATTTCCTAATACTTCAAATTTATTGTTGCCTGAGTTTCTAATAATTTCTATATCATGTATAACTTTTATTCCCCAGAGTAGTGTTTTAAGTTCAAGTTAAGAGGTGCACATATTGGTGTACAATTATTTGATTGTGTTTGTAGTGTTGGAGGGAATATAAGTGCCTAAATTATACAGTGTGTCTCATTCATCCCAGTCACAGACGCTATCCTTCCACGGGTCACGGACAATTCATTTTGTTTAGTAGATTAAAGTGTTCTTGTGCTGGTTCGGGATTTTTCTCAAAGGGGAGCTTCCACTGCCATTACCATCTATTAATCTTTAATAAACCCCAAGTCAAGTGAGAAAATAAAGTCCAATAAATTCCGACCTGTTACATATATATATATATATATATATATAATCAACACCTCAACCCGCCAGGATTCGAACCCACGGCCCACAAGCCTATGACTGTGACCGGGGAACGCTAACCGCTGGACCACCAGGATGCTAAAAGCAGTCCTAGACTTTGTTATATTTCACACAAAGCCTGTTCAACGAGCTTATGGCGCTGTGAACCTCTAATGGGGACCACCCGCACCACTTTGGTGGTCAGAGTAACGTTTTACCAAATCCGGCTTCGAAACACGAGGATCCATATATATTTCATTAGCCCAATAAAGCACGCGGACTTCTACATACAATCAACACCTCAACCCGCCAGGATTCGAACCCACGGCCCACAAGCCTATGACTGTGACCGGGGAACGCTAACCGCTGGACCACCAGGATGCTAAAAGCAGTCCTAGACTTTGTTATATTTCACACAAAGCCTGTTCAACGAGCTTATGGCGCCGTGAACCTCTAATGGGGACCACCCGCACCACTTAGGTGGTCAGAGTAACGTTTTACCAAATCCGGCTTCGAAACACGAGGATCCATATATATTTCATTAGCCCAATAAAGCACGCGGACTTCTACGTACAATCAACACCTCAACCCGCCAGGATTCGAACCCACGGCCCACAAGCCTATGACTGTGACCGGGGAACGCTAACCGCTGGACCACCAGGATGCTAAAAGCAGTCCTAGACTTTGTTATATTTCACACAAAGCCTGTTCAACGAGCTAGAGGTTCACGGCGCCATAAGCTCGTTGAACAGGCTTTGTGTGAAATATAACAAAGTCTAGGACTGCTTTTAGCATCCTGGTGGTCCAGCGGTTAGCGTTCCCCGGTCACAGTCATAGGCTTGTGGGCCGTGGGTTCGAATCCTGGCGGGTTGAGGTGTTGATTGTATGTAGAAGTCCGCGTGCTTTATTGGGCTAATGAAATATATATATATATATATATATATATATATATATTATATTGATAGGTAAACAAATACTGCCAATGTACAATACTGGTATTAATAAACACCCTCCAAACTTGAAAAAAATTAATATCCTTTTATTTCCAAATGAGAACTGACGATTATCATTCGCAATCTTGAAAGTAATTAATTAGTGAAATAAAAGTGTGACCGCACAATGAGCGTATTTGGGACTCTGTCTGGCTGACCTTGCATATAATTTATAGAACTTGGCACCCACTGGAGTCTATGATAAGCCTGATTTTGAGCAAATTCTCTTAATATTTCTGATAATTGGGTAAACCAAATCAAATCGAACAACTACGGATTAAAGCTAAGACCAAATACTCTTATGTATACTGTACATAGTAATTTTTTTTGAAACATCACCTGTTTTCGTGTAGTCTTTACCCAAGGACATCTTCAAGCCATAATGTACCTCCATGAGGACATGGGTGCCTCTCCTCACCCAGGTGTCGATGTCATTGGGGAACTGGGCCTGTGTTCTCCATAATAGGCGACCTTCCTTTTCCCGATCGCCAACTTCACGGAATATGCCAGACTCAGCTTCCTGGAATTAATACCAGACATGAAACGAAATCATTGTTGTTAAGCGATTAAAGTTACCCCTTAGCCGTGACAATATGTTCGATTGGGATTATAAAAAACCGCCCATATAATACAAACTGACTCTGCATAACAAGGTGTCGAGGGTTTAGTCAGAGTTAGATGATTTTAGAGACTATATAGATATTAATACCTTTTAGTTTTGTTTTTTATATATCATAATGGGAACTTCACTTCATTACACCAGAGGATATACAGATGACAAAGTGAAGTAAAAAAACATTTTATTAATAAAAATAAGCTTTTATTAACGTAAACTTCACAAGAAGTTTAAAAAAAAAGGAGCTAAATTTTGATAATTAATTGACAGTGTAAATATAAAGGATATAATTAGATAACATACTGTTTGGAGATATCACTAGTGCTCAGTATGATGTCATGTAACTCAAGGTTAACACAAGAACACAAGAATGGAGGAAACTGCAGCGGGCCTATTGGCCCATACTGGGCAGTCCCGTTTACACCCAACCCCTATTGCTCATATAAGCATCCAACCTATGTTTGAAGCTATTCAGCGTATTCGAGTTAATGATGATATTTGGTAACTTGTTCCATTCATCCACTACTCTGTTTCCAAACCAGTGTTTACCGATTTCACGCCTAAATCTAAATTTATCTAATTTAAAACCATTGTTACGAGTTCGCTCCTGGTTGGATAGTTTGAGTACCTTTGTAATGTCCCCTTTGTTTAGCCCTGCCTTCCACTTGTACACCTCTATCAGGTCGCCCCTCGCTATACGTCTCTCGAGGGAGTGCAAATTAAAGATGCTTTAGCCCGTCTCTATACTCAAGGTTCCTAATGCCCAGGATTAGTCTTGTCATTCTCCTCTGAATTCTTTCCAAGGATTCTGTATCCATTCTGTAATACGGTGACCAGAACTGAACTGCGTAGTCCAGGTGTAGTCTCACAAGAGCAAGATACAGTTTTAGGATGACCTCGCTAATCTTGTAACTAACACTCCTTTGTATGAACCCAAGTACTTTATTAGCCTTGTTACGAGCAAAAACACATGGTTTACTTGGTTTAAGGTTCCTACTTAGCATTACTCCTAAATCTCTCTCGCAGTCGGATTTCTCTATGGCATCGTTGTTCATCTGGTATCTGGTTTCCCTGTTTACATCTCCTATACTGAGTACTTTACATTTGTCGACGTTGAATTTCATCTGCCATTTTTCAGACCATTCGAAAAATTTGTTTAGATCTTCCTGTAGTTTTGACGAGTCCTCGTCAGATTTAATAACACGTCCTATTTTAGTGTCATCAGCAAATTTACTTATGTTGCTGTCTATGCAGATATCTATGTCGTTTATGTATATAATAAATAATAATGGTCCAAGTACTGAGCCTTGGGGAACTCCACTTGTGACGTTGCTCCAATGGGACTTAGTGCCCTTAATGCTCACTCGCTGTTTCCTGTCCTGTAACCACGCCCTAATCCATTTAAGGATGTCACCTTTGATGCCATTAGGGCATTAGATCTATAGGCTCTAAAATCATCTAACTCAGACAAAACCCTCGACACAGGGGTTGATCAAGAAACTTCTATTCAAATATCGGGGTTAAATTGTACTTTTCTAATATAAAACGTTTTTTTGATAGCGTTTATTACATTTTATTGTTTGCTTGAGGCATATCAACAGTGAAATCGAAATCATCAGATATCTCCTTTTGTAGGGTAGAACTATGCAGGAAGTTCATGCAAACATGAACAAACATTAAGGAACATTTCTGCAGCTTATTTCACTGTTGTTAAGTGGTGCGTAGAATCTAAACGAGAGAGAGCAAGAGCTTCATGTAAACAAGTCCACCACCTCAGGCAATCGTTTCCGTTTATTTCTAGGGAAATTAATGGAAAAAGTGCGTAATCTCGCCATGAACGATTGGAGAATGAGCCATTAATTTCTGAGTCTGTTGGCATTACATACTTCGGTAAACACAATATTAAATGATAACGTAAAGCTCAGTAAGGTGACTATAAGGTGGGTGTCACGAATGTTGACAAATTAACGTACTAAAACTTGACTGAGGACGACAAAATTACTTTTAGAACTTTTCTGTCTTACCCCAGGAGACATTATATACTAGTTTATCACATTGGATAAAATATAAGTTCAACATTTCGATGATGAATTGAAACACCAAAGCAATGCTTGGAAACAAACACCATTGCCACTTCCCAAGAAATTTCATGGCGTTCCCTCGTCAGGATAAGGCATGACTTTTCATCATCTGGACTGAGAAAGTAATCCTGCTTGTCGATTACTTAGAGAGAAGAGTTACCATCACAGGTAAGAGACATAAAAAGTTGATTGGAAAACTGCTTCAGGCAATATAATGAACAGCGAGAGTAGTTGCGACATGGTGTGTCTTCAGTTGCAGTGCTTATTATCAGCGATGCGGGATAAACTATATACTACCTCAACAATCACCCCACGGGTATACGCCAGACTTTACTCCTCGTGACTATTAGTACCCTAATCCGAAGAAACACAATCGGGGACGGAGATTTTCTATGGATCAGGAAGTGATTGTTTTTCTAGTGTTTGGTTAGGGGATCAACAAAAAGGTTTTTCTAAAAGAGGGATAAAGATTTTGAAGCGTCACTAGTTCAGTTGCATTACAGATTGGGGAGATTAAAATAAAAGTTAGAAATTATTTGAAGATGCACTGCCTTTTACTCTCAAACAACGAATTTATTGATCAACTCTTGTATTCATGTGTGATTCTTATTTCGTTAACTATGGTAATTCATTAGTTTTGCATTGATTATCAACAGATGAGGTTATTTCACACAAAAATATTGGTTACTCCAACCACTTCTGTATGAGGAACTGACATAACAGACATTAAAAAGAATACAACAAAAAGTGTTTAAATTACACACAGTAAGGTAACGTCCGACGGATGAGCCTTTCAACCACACCATGGTAACCGAAGGGTCATCAAGCACCTCCCGAAGGCTGTGGTAAGGCTCTGGGATGTGTCTCACGGCCAGGAGGGCCATGAGGTTGCCGGCGTAGCTCCGTGTTAACACCAGCGTCATCAACATCCACACTGCCAACACTACCCGCTCCCACCACCAGTCATCAGACACTAAGATATCTGTTGAGGAAGTTATACCATGAAATCTAAGTAAAATATTGTTCTTTATTTAAAATGAAATTGCTCTATCAGTCGTGATATCCTTTCAAATATATTCAATTAAATCATCAAACAGTGGATCAGTCTCTTGCAACACATTCTTTCGTTTTTAACAAATAAGTTAACGTTTACTTTATGTCTGAGCTTTAGATTACTTTGGAATCTCTTTACATATTCAAGCAGTGTGTTAACAGAGCTTCATTAACTGTCGGTCATACTAATCTACGACTTGCTTCATCCCCAATTCTAATATTCTCAATTATATCTAGTTCTATTAACTAAACTTAATCTAGTCTACGTTAGGACAGGCAAGTTTATTTAGCTTTCTAGTGCGCCAAATTACTTTTCATGTTAATAATTAAATTTTAACCAACCTTGCTGTAGCAGTATACGGCAGTAAGAGAACAAGATCTGTAACAAAGACTCTTGACTTTTTGTTTTGGGAAAGAAAAACGAAGATATAAAAAAAATAACCGCTGCTAACACCAGGAGTGCTGTCAGGATGACCACCCACACTAGCGGCGCCAGAGGCAGCAGGAAGCCCCACGGGTCCACCTCTGGCTTCCCTCGAGAACCCAGGATCCTCCAGTAGTCTGTCAGTATTGGCACAGTGAAGTCCACCACGTCAGCTCGGGATTTACTCAGAATGAAAGGGCCAGTACCAATACTTACTTCCTGCAATTACCAGAATTCAATGTAACATAGAAAAAAATATATTTTACTGAGGTAGAGTAACACTTCGTTATAACCGTAAATGTGAATCTATATTTCCAAATGATAATCATACCAGCATTAGTGCTATGACACAGTCTACTACTTTCCAGTCATGGCAAGTTTAGTATATTACATTCCACGTCAAGACCAGAGATCCTATTTAGTCCTTTTTATACTGAGAAATTCAATAAACCGAATCAAAACCTTATCCAATGGCAATTGCTGGTCATATCACATCCCAGTAATGAGTTTCGTGAGGCTAAGACTTCCCAAATTATAAAAAACAAATCAAATCAAATAGGATATAGGTAAACATAAAACAGGGCAGGGATAGAATATGAAATTGAATCAGAAAATAGATTTTTAGCATTGCTCTTGTGTGACTTTGATGAACAAGGAACAGGACAACAATTTATTAATAAAACAAAAGGAGTGATGTTAGAGAGTGGCGGAAAACTTATATGTCATAAGAAGAACGAGGCTAAAAGGAAGTAGATGACATATGAATATTTAAAGGAATAATCAGCTTCCAGCAGAATTTATAAACAAAAGGGCAAGAATGGGATAATATGTTTGACTAAAATATGTAATTTGAAATATTTGCCAAAAAGCCAAGAATCCTTAGAGTGAACACAGCTTAGAACATTAAGATTCATAAGTCATGCTTACAAAGTTGTAGTAAACAAAATTTTAAGGAGAATAAAATTTAGAATAGAAAGTTTGTCATCTGAAAAGCAAAATTAAATTCAGAAAAGGGAAAAGGAACTAGAGAATTTATATTTGGTTTGAGAATTTGAGAGAAAGGGCTTTTCAGGTTCTAAGAAATTTCTACGTCTTTGTTGATTTAAAAAAAAAGCGATTGATAAGGTAACGCACAATAAACTTACTAGCAACAGGAGGATGCAGTGTTTGTAAATAATGAACTTACTAATTTGTTCATAGTTAAACAAGGAGTTAGTCATATATGTGTTATAACTCAAATATTGTATAATATATTTACAGATATCTTAAGGAAAAAAATATAAGTGGTAATAAAGGACTAATAGATAATGGTAAAGTAATATCAAATATACACAATGCAGATGATACTGCTCATATGACAGATAGTGAAGAGGCATTACAAAAACTCGTGAACAGATTGGTGGAAAAGGTGAAAAATATGATTTAAGAGTTAATGCCGTAAAGGAGAAAGTAATGTTAGTTTCCAGTTTGGAAAAAAATCCTACAATAAAATTATAGTAGACTGTAGGGAACTTAAACAAGTGGAAAATTTTGTGTATTTGGAAAGTAACGGTAGCTATGATGGTAGATGTATGGAAGAAATCAAAACCAGAGTAGGGCAAACAAAAACAGCATTTAATAATCTAAAATACCAACACGTAATGATAAGGAACATTAACTTCAATATGAGGAAAAGAAAGCCTGCTTAAAAGCTTTATTGTCTATGGCTAGGACCAATGTTTGGGTTAGATGCATGGACACTTTTAGCAGACACCAAAGGCCTTTGGAATGTGATGTTATCGGCAAATGCTAAGAATAAACTACACTGACAGGAAAACAAATGAAGAAGTACTAAGAGTTGCAAAAATTTCAAGAGGAATACTTGAAATGTACAGAAACGTATAATTAGAAATTTGGTAATATAATTAGGTATGAGGAGACAATAACAGAAATATTACTAAGCAAAGTTGATGGTAAGATGGCCAGAGGAAGGCAAAGACTAGGATGGATGAGAGAAATAAAAAACTGGGTCCCCAGAGAGATACAAAATCTTAGAGGATTGGTAAAAACAGCTCGAGAGCGTTTAGAGTGGAGAACTGTGGTCGTCAATAATCATATATGTAGTCCAGTCAAATTAGGATTTTTGGTGGAAATATTGCATACATACTCATGAAGGCTATATAAATCAAGATCAAAAGACTTCCCCGCAGTCTGGGGGGAGCATCCCCCCTGTTGGCCCAAACGCCACCCCAAAAAAGGGGGTTACGCTTACTTACATTTTTTTTCATTTTCGGCTAAATTATGCATCAGACGATAATATTTTATTGATATTAAAATACTGAAAATTAGATTCTAAATAAGATATTTTCTATTCATTTTTTCCATAGGTGTTACAGTTTTTGTGTAATCCATGTCTGAATTCGCGGGGGAACTTTTTGCGTGCAGTAAAAAAAATGATACTCGCTCAAGGTTTTCGGCAAATAATTCAAAAAGGCCTAGTTTTTATTACAAATGCATATATTTGAAATTGTAGAGCGTAAAGTTCTCTATAAGCTCAGTGAAATATATTTCCTTGAAATAGTTATCAAAGCTTTTTCCGACGCATTCATTAAATCTGTAGCATAAACTCATTTCCACACTACCTTTGAGGTAAAGTTTTTGGCGCGTTTTTCATAGTGGTTTCCCTATTAGGTCTAATCCAATTTTTCTAGTTTAAGATGATGCCGTTAAATACTTGAAAAGTCCTCTTCATTAGTCACACTAAGGTCATCAATGAGATCATCTGCACTTTCGAAATTCAGACAACTTTGGCCTTGACAATTACTGCACGTTATAGAACAGGGTAATCCAGATTTTACACAACCACACCACTTCCCGCACCCTATTTTGCAGCTACATGAAATAAGTTTCAAAATATTTTCGTGGGCTGGTGCTCAGTTGTGTAGACAGGTGACAGAGAATTGCATTTTTTTACAGCCCCACGACTCAGGCTGAAGTGTTTCTCCTCGCCAAGTCTGAACTTGGTGAAAGACACGATAAGAAAGTTGTCTAGCTGCTGCAGAAGTGAGCCTGAGACTTGATAATAACACAGCATTATTTGAGTGGCTCAGAGATTTGTAAAAAAGGGTGAAATCTGTAATGATTGGGATTTGTTTCAGTTTGTGGGGCTTTGTACAGAGGGAGAATGAAATGCCCTCCAGCGGCTCCAGCGTCGATTGAGAATTGTGGAAAACTGAAGCCATTGAAAGCTTTTATTTTTCCAAACCCGTAAAATGAGGACGTTGTGTCGCAACCACTTAAAGCATGAGCCACCGAAACTGATTTTTTTGTAGTTCTGTAGAATATTTGAGCGTTTTAAATCTCGAGGACTATAAAACCTTGCCATAAGGTTTCTGTGGGCTTCTCTTAAATACATAATATACCTGTCTTCTGGAGTAAGAACAATAAGCAGAGCTAGAAGATCTACATCCTGTCCAACTACAATAATGGAGTTATGCTGATAAGAACCATTGATAGCACTTTTGAACAATTAGTACATCAGCATCATCTGTGGCAATGTGTGTCTCAATACCTTCTTTCTCAAATCTTTGTTTCAATTGATCATTAAACGCTTTTTATTTTTTAGATAACTCAAGATTTTTTCTTTACCTGAAGGTGTAGTTAGAGCCCACCCGGACACAGGTCACTCACTGACCCAAATTGGGGCCTGGGGGCGAAAATATAATAATAATAACAATAATGGTAATAACTGGTTCATCGTAAATAAGGTTTATAATAAAAAAATACAATAATAATAATAATAATAATAATAGTAATAATAATAATAATAATAATAATAATAATAATAATAATAATAATAATAAAGAACCATACAAAATAAAATAAATAAATAAATAAATCAGTATTGAGTAACAATATATGTATGTTGTGTTGTCAGAGTAAAAAACAATTGAAACCCTGTAATTGTGTGTAAATGAGGCAGAAAGTCCGATCAGCAACCTGGGACTTGGTCACACTTTTCGTGATGCCAGATGGCAGCAGTGTCTACCATTAGACAATTCATTATGCTTCCAATATCTTCCCAGGTGGTAGTGTAATGACCACGGTCGTACATGTCAATTAACGTAAAATCAGACAATTCATATTACGCTCAATAGCCCACAAAACATGTAGCTATGCTTTTTTATTGAGTCCCCCATCTAAGGAGTCAATTTTTCATCGGTTCAGGACGTCTGAGTCCTTCGTTTTCTCTCAATCTTAGAGTGCACCCGAGTCTCCATATTCCTTAGTATAACGACACAGAATTTGAAATTGTAACTGTAGTCGTACCTGTTACGGCAACTTAGATATATCTGATTACAGATGGAACATTAAAGACCCCTTGTGAGTGATGTTGAAAGCTTCAACGGTCTTTATTGTTAGTAAAACTTGTCAAGTAAGTGAGTGTCGAGTCTGCCAGTACGAGTGGCATGTCCTTACATCGTCCTTGGGGATAGCTAGGAGTTTCTAAGTACTACTGAAATTAGATCATTTTGATGCCTAAAAAATCAGAGAATCTGAAGTTTGTAGCATAGTTAGTGTCAGTTGCCTATTTAATAAAGTCATTAATCTCCTGAACAATTCTGTCAACCTGTATAATCTCCAAAATCTAACTTATCCCCGTGAATAGTTCCTTGTTTGTAGCTTCAATGAGTTTGTGAAAATAGTGTTGTTAGTGTGTGTATTTGATGTCCATTTCACTTTTTCCTGGCAAGCTCAATCTCTGATTAGATTATAAAAATAGACTAAGAAATTCACCTGACCCATGGCATTGATTTTCATAGTTAAATGTACAGCGACTGAGTTGAATGTAATTTCTGTCATTGCATGATTAGCCTTTCTGGCCAGTGTAGCGCCTGAGTTGCCAGTTAGCCGTATATAAACTCGTGTATAAGAAGCAGCGCCACATCTCTGTTGCTGTCCCATCATATCTCAGGTATGTGTATGTTCTCAAGCCCGCCAAATTAAGTCAGTTTAACTCAGTGAATTTTTTGAATATTAGTGTTCATGTTGTAACCGTGAAATTATCATTTACCCAGTAAAGAATTAATGTAACGTAAATATCCTCTGTCATTGCCAGACAAAAGATTGCTTGTGATTGAGTTCTTTTTGACATCTCTGACGCTGTTCCATCATATCACAGTGTGTGTGTTAGCTGAATACCCAACAGTCACTGGGGGACCGGTAGTTGCAAACCAGCTGGTTGTCTTGCAGAATGTCGTTAATTCAGCACAATTAAATTGTGAGCGTCCGCACCCTGGGAACTAAGCATGAAATCCCTCCCATGGTGTCAGACTGCAACCTACCCTAACAGCCCTCTTTGTTTGTTGTGGTGACACCAGTGTGACACCCTGGGGCACTCCTTACAGTTATATATATATGATTGGGGATAATTGGCAGAACTATAGTTATCCCATGTTGAGTAGTGAACCCCTAAAAATTTATAGTACCAGTAATAACGTGTTGTGAGTACATTATTCATATGTACTACCAACTGAAGGAAAAGTGCCATGTTGTTCTTCCGAATTAACATGATGTGATAAATAATATGTTAATTTGGGATATTGTCAAGTGTGTCATATGACCATCTGTATTGACAATGAAGTTATATAATTATTGTTTAACGTTGTAACCAAGAATTGAAGATCTATTTTGCTACTTGTCAAAGAAAGAATATAACTGTTGTTTAATGATGTAATAAGTAATTGAAGATCTATTTTATAAATTGTAAAATAAGACCTAAGGGGTCCAGTCTTGTCTGAGTGTACTTATTTAACGTCTCATTCACTCCTTATGTTAATAAATATTGAATTAGTAAACTACGAGAATCACAGCTCTATTCCTTCTACCCTTTGGTTCTCTGAAAATAACTATTTTAACTCATGTGCCTAGAAGCTCGCAAGCATGCTACCTAACAGTTCAAGGAGATATGGAATATTCCAGGGGTGGGCAACCTTTTTGAGTGTGTGTGCCAAAATCGACCAAATCTTTGATACAAAATTTTCTCTCGTGCCAACCAAAATTTCCGGGTCACATATTATTTGGTATCTTTTACGTAATGGGAGAACCTTTTCAAATAATCAGAAATCACACCGGGGTGGTAAAATCAGAGAGTTTTGTAAGAGTGATTTTATAAATCATGGGATATTGAATGAATGTAAAAATTAGTGACAGAATTTTTACTAGGTGGTTGTTCTTCCCTGTTGTTAGCGTGGATGTTTTATATTAGCATTTCAGTGTAAATCTAGTTGTCATATACATCCACACAATTTAAAGACGTTATTTTTAGCATCAGCAAAAGAGTAAACAATATTTTTGATTTGTTTATCAGATCATTCAGCCATTAGTTTTTGTAAACTTTTTTCAGTACATTACGATACCAAGCTCAATATCGATTTACTCGACTAAAACACAATAAAAGGATATAAAACTAAAGATATTCTTTTATTGATTCTTAATCCTTTATGAATGATGCATAAAAACCCCACAGAGAAAATATAAAAGTTATTTTACCTACAAAAATACACACTGTATTATATTAAACAAAAGTGAATCCTTAATATTTTTAACAGAATACATCAAATGAAAATTAGAGAACCAATAATTGTGAACCTTTTCTTTATTTAGAATCAATGAGACTTCTGCTGCTGCATCCCTGATGATAGATAATTTATATCCGGTTTATATTTTGTAATCTTGAGAGATACACATGCGCTACTAGTTTCATCAGTAAGGCTACTTCTATTATGAGACTTAACAGAGTTCATCACTGAGAACAATGATTCACAAGAATATGTAGATGAAAAAATGGATAGTAATGTTGTTGCAAGTTTTTTTAAACAGACAAAAGTTTCTGGAATAGTATTCCAAGTCCTCAGTACCTCGTTTTCGGCATTTCTCTCTCGTACTCCCTTCTCTAATCGATCCTTTTCAATACTTTCCAAGTCAGCTCTAAGCTCAACAAATTTCTGCCTCCAAATTGAGCTAGTTTGAAATTCAATCAATTGCATTTCAAAATCATCCATATCTATCCATGAAAACTTCTGCAAGTTTAGTTCATCCAGTTTTATACTGTCTGGAAACTTAATGATTTTGCAGTCTCTTCTAATTCTCTGAACCTAGCAAATCTTGTTGAGAACTGCTCAACAGTTGACTCAATGATGTTTACAAATAGCTTCTGAAGACACTGGCAGTCTGTTTTGTCATCCTTTGTGAGATCATTGATGTAATTCTTTAGGTTTGGAAAGTATCTAAATCTTTCACTATCTACATCCCTCTTAAAAACTCCTAGTTTCATTTCAAATGCCTTTATGTAATCAAACATAACATCAAGTGTCTTACCAGAGCCTTGTAATTTAACATTTAAGTCATTTAAATGTTCACATAAATCTGCAAAAAACATTAGTTTACAAACCCACACGATGTCAGACATTTCTTTATAAGACATTTGTTGGTTAATCAGAAAGAGATTTATCTCATCCATGCATTCAACAAATCGTTTCAAAACAAATCCTCGACTAAGCCTACGAACATTGTTGTACATTGTTAGTCCTTTGTACACCGAATCCACCTCATTCAATAAATTCCGAAATTGTCTTTTATTTAAGGCACGTGCAGAAATGTAATTAACAACCTTGGTGACTGTTTGCATCACTTCTTGAAGTTCCCTTAGACCAGCTTTAGCACATAAAGCCTCCTCATGTATGATGCAATGAAAACCTATCAGCGGATGACCAACATGTTTTGCAAACAGATTTACAAATCCTGCTTCCTTACCAATCATACTGGGTGCACCATCTGTTGTGACGGATACTACTTTTGAAATGTCAATTTGTCGAATAGATAATTCGTTCACAACTGCTTTACATATGTCAGCCCCAGTGGTACGCTCAGGTAGTGTTACAAGGCTTCATTAACCTCTTTTGGACCTTCTGACCAGTGTGCCAGATATGTCACGCTCCATAAATATACTCACTACCAACAAGTTCATAAAATTTTCAGCAAAGGTTTGCTTTACTCACTTAAGCGGGGTGAGATCCATTATTCAGCTTAAAAAAGGTCACATTTTAGGGGCAAAATTTAAATCGCCTTGCTAAGGTAAGTTGCGCCAAATTTTCCTTGTGCACAGGAGTATACAGATTCAGCAGTGTCTCAGGAACATCGATAAATTTATGGGTAAGCATGACAAACACTATGACAGCTGATAATTTGGACAGTAAATAATAACTTACTTGCACGTGGTCAGCGATTCTCCCTCTTGCTATGTTTACTTTGCTGGTTCACACTTCACACATTCACCACCAGAGGAACAATGATTAGAGAGAACGGATATGCATGTGACATTTATGGGACACTGAGCAAAAAAGCCATGTTCCCTTCCATGAAAGTTAAGACACCTTTTAAGTTAATGTGCCATATAATGACCCAGTGATCTAAGAGAGGTTGACTTTTGATATAATATTTTTAATGCAATCTCTGATAGCCAGATAATTATTACAGATCTTGGTGTAATATTTGTTTTCTTTTAATTAAATTTAAACATTCATATAGCTGAACTTGGATTTTGCTAACCGATAAATTCTTTGCGAAACTGCAAAACTCGAAAAAATATATAAAATATTAATGATGGTAAAGGAGTCACACCACGTCTGGCCGCATGGCTAATTATTTAACAACAGAAGGGGAAACAATCCTTCCACCCGCTGCCGCCAAGGCGGCATGCGGTTGCCATATAAAGGTTTTTTTTATTGAGGTGAGCCCGGGTCTCGCGTGCCGGAAAGAAGCCGTTAGCGTGCCATGTTTGGCACGCGTGCCAAGGGTTGCCCACCCCTGGTATATTCTAATAAAAGTCTGGGTGATGGCAGGCTACCGTTGTAAGTATAATAAGTGTTATAGTAAGAATGACATGGTTTTCCCAGACGAATCCATGGTAAAGAATAAAACTAAAGCATGATAATAAATTGAGAGAAAGAAAATATATAAAATCTAGAAAATACTATAATACATATGAAAGAAATAAAGTATATAAAAGATTATTGACTTAGAAAATATAAACAAAGAAATATAAGATATATATTTATAGACAGAAAGGTTTAGAAATTAAATTATTAATACATACACACAAAAATATTTACAGAAAATATAGATATGAAGCCAGTATAAAAGTAACATAATAATAAAGAGAATAAAATATGAAGTAGAAAAAAAGCCCCCTTACAGTAGTACCTCCCTGTTTGATAGCTGCCTACTACCTACAACCTGAAGTTCATTTCAAAAGTCTTTTTTGACTCTCGATGCTCTTTGTACTATTTCATTTGTTGAATAACCATCAAATATTACAGTTACATATTCACCATGATGTTTTCTAATGAAGTGGACATAAGCAGTATGAACGTCCACAACTGTGAATTGCTTTGGCCAAACTTCACAGTGGATTAAATTGCCTCCATCAATGATATATTTGCATACTAATAATTCAACTACTCGTTCTTCTACAGTGTTGAAAATGTCATACAAAGACGATTTCTTTGTCATTTTCATCAAACCTGTTACGTCAAATATGGAGAGTGGGAATGATTCCAACTCATTTCTGAAACAATTCTCCAAGTCTTGCGGAAGTTTTATAATGCATATTATTCTCTGAAATAATTGAGTGGTGTCAACCTATATGATGTCATCAGCGATGCTGACACTTGTATTCGTGTAAGAACTTGGCTTCTGACCTCCCTAGAGGAAAGGTCATAGCGGCTTAGCTCCCGGGGATAAATTGTCAGTAATGGCTAGTGCTACTTGTGAACAGGGCTGTGCCCTTCTGAGGGCCGAGTTAGAGAGGGCCAAGGAAGATATCTTGAAATTAAAGGAAGAGCTAGCGAGGATGAAGGAAGAAACTAGGCAAGGAAAGCCGGTGACTGACGAAAACTCAGGCGAATGGAAGGTTGTGAGAAGAGTGACAACTAAACTGGTGGTGAAAAAACACACCAAGGATACGACAACAACGACAACAACAGCTAAGTGTACCAACTCTTTCAGTCCCTTGATAGATGAATTGGACGTTAGTATAGTCAGGGACAGGGCTGACAACGAAAGTAAGAAAATCTTGATTGTTGGCGACTCCCAGGTACAGTACATGGAAAGAGCTATTTATGGCAAAGATAAAAATAGGATGAGGGTGTGTTTGTCAGGAGCTGGGGTGGGGGATATAGTTGACAGGATGGACAATATCTTGTCTAGTAATGGGAACAAACCCATTATCTGCCTTAGTGCAGAAGGCAATGATATTGGCTGGTGTAGGAGTGAGGAGCTTCTTGATAAGTTCAAGACAGCTATAGAACGTGTTAGGTCTAAGGGAGGGATCCCTATCATATGTGGTGTCCTGCCTAGAAGGAGAGTTGGCAACAAATGGTTGTCAAGGGCAGTTGGTGTCAACGGCCGTCTTGACAGATATTGCAAGTCAATATCAGTCCCATTCATTGACAACTGGGACAACTTCTAGGGCAGAAAGACCTTCAAGCTAGGGATGGGGTGCATCTGTCTAGGGATGGAGTGGCAACCCTGGCTGGGTCTTTCGAGAGGGCAGTTCAAAAGATGTCAAAGTCTTTAAACTGCTAGGGGATCATATGAACACGGGGGTGGAGGAGACTGTAGTGGGAGCGGGTAAACAAAGTGAAAGGTTACAGGGAAATAGTGCTAGGAATTATGACAAAACTAAATTAGGCAGGGAGTTAAAACCTAAACGCGACAAAAGAGGACTCAGAACACGACTAACTTAAATGTCTACTACGCAAACAGTAGAAGTATGAGAAACAAAAATGATGATATTAGGGCCTTGTTATGTACCGAAAAAACCGATATAATAACATTCACCGAAACATGGATAAACTTAGACTCATGTGAGTTACCTGTTGAATACCAAATTGCAGGTTACAAATTATTGTTTAGGCAGATTAAGAAAGGAGGCGGAGTAGCAATCTATGTCAGGGATAATCTGAAGTGTGAAATAAATAAGGATATCAAAACTGAGCGGAATACAGAAACAATATAGATGGAATTAATCGATGGTAGGGAAAATTAATCACAGGAGTAATAAATAGACCTCCTAATCTTGATAGAGTTAATGAGAGACTTATCTGGGACGAAAAGCGCAGGGCTTCCATACATAGCAAAGTCTGTATAGTAGGCGAATTTAACTTTAGCCAAATAGATTGGACTGACCTTACGGGTAACTCAGAATCAGAGGATTTTCTTGAAACGATCCAGGACTGTTTCCTAAGTCAACATATAACCGAACCCACTAGGGGTAATAATATGCTCGATTTAGTTCTGTCAAACAGAGAAAACCTCATTAGTAATGTCGAGGTAGGGAACGAACTTGTAAACAGCGATCACAAAGAAATTAGATTCCAGTTAGAATTTCAGGACAGCCGTAAGGAAATTTCCACTAAAGTCCCAGATTTCAGAAGGACAAACTGTACTAGTTTGAAGAGGCAGTTGAGAGAGGGGGTATCTCGCTTAGGGGTGAACTACAGGACCTCACATGAGGTGATCTCACTCAATGTACCCACAGAGGGCGACCTCACCCTACTCGGAGACCTGACGATTGAGATTGACCTAATAACGAGATCTGAGGTTGCCGAGTTCCACGACAATTTAAATAATGAGTTACTTAATGCACAAAAGCAGAACATACCATACAAAAAACTCAGATCAAACAACAATGACCCTCAATGGATAAATAATTATTTAAAGAACATTATTGGACAAAGAATGGCTATAGGTAGGAGAATAAAAATGGTGGAGTTTACCTCCGAGATTACTCTAAGGTATTGGCAGGTAGGGTTAAGACCAAGATAAGAAAAACCAAAAGAAATAATGAGCTGAAGATGGCAAGGGAGGCAAAGTCAAACTCCAAGGGATTCTATCAAATGTATCAAGCTAAAACACGAGAAAAAATTGGACCAATACAGTCAGATACCGGCGAGCTAACGAATAACGACGGAGAAATGAACAATAATCTGAATAAATATTTTTTAACAGTTTTCACCACCGAAAATATAAACATGATACCCGAAGCTCCGACTCTATACAGAGATAGCAAAGAAAATTATATTAAGCGAGATAGTAGTGACTAGTAACGATGTTAGTAAGCAAATAGACAAACTAAAGCCTATTAAGTCACCACGTCCTGATGAGATATTTGCCAGAGTATTAAAGGAATGTAAGGAAGAGCTTAGTATGCCCTTAACAAAGTTGTTTAACATGTCCTTAAAAGCAAGTGTAGAACCAGAATCCTGGAGAATAGCAAATGTAATACGGATTTTCAAGAAGGAAGATAGCTCACTATCCTCTAACTACCGTCCAATCAGTCTAACAACAATTGTAGGTGTTAGAAGTAGGGGATTTAGAATATAGTTAAAAGTCTACCCAAATCCCAACAGGCAACAACAATAAGAAAACAAAGACAATCGGACTATAAAAGGGTAGACAAAGGATGCGAGTTTGTGTTGTGTAAAATAAAGTACCATAAATTCCTTAACAAAATATTCAGCTTTCTATAATTTTCCCTTAACCATACTTAACCTAAACATTAACAGTATATACATATTTATATAACATACAATAATTTGAAGCAAGGTGGAGATGGGGAGGCAATACAAGATTACAAATACTTAAGTGCCGAGTTGAGATGGCTGACGAGTAAGGCTGAGTATTGTAGAAGACGGTAGGTAGTCACTGTGCCGTAGGTTTCCAGGATAGGTGATCCTGTGGTCACTTCCCAGAGTGAACTGAACTCTCATCGAACTGGAGCTGATGAGGAAGACTTTGAGGAGGTGACGCAACAACCAGGATATGGAGAAGGGAAACCCAGGAGTGGTAACTAAGAGTAGTCATACTCAGGTTTCGTCCCTAGATGGCGTGGTTCGTAGTGCTGGGTAGGTAGATCATGATAATTGGTGGCGTGGTTCGTAACATAGGCAAATTACTGGAAGCAATCATTTCAAACTTTATTCGAAAACATGGCTTCACAAGCGGGCGTTCTTGTCTAACTAATCTATTAACATTCTTTTCATCAGTTTTCGAATCAGTGGACGAGGGGCACAATTATGATGTGGTATATCTCGACTTTAGCAAAGCCTTCGACAGAGTACCCCACGAAAGACTAATAAGAAAAGTGGAGGCTCATGGCATTAAAGGTGATATTCTAAAATGGATTAGGGGGTGGTTACAGGACAGAAGACAGGGAGTGAGCATTAACGGCACTAAATCCCAGTGGAGCAACATCACAAGTGGAGTTTCGCAAGGCTCAGTACCTGGACCATTATTATTTATTGTACACATAAACGACATAGATATCGGCATAGACAGCAACATAAGTAAATTTGCTGATGACACTAAAATAGGACGTGTAAATAAATCTGACGAGGACTCCGCAAAACTACAGGAAGATCTAAAAAAAATTTTCGAATGGTCTGAAAAATGGCAGATGAAATTCAACGTCGACAAATGTAAAGTGCTCAGTATAGGAGATGTAAACAGGGAAACCAGATACCAGATGAACAACGATGTTATTGAGAAATCCGACTGCGAGAGAGACTTAGGAGTAATGATAAGTAGGAATCTTAAGCCAAGTAAACAATATGTATTTGCTCAAAACAAAGCTAATTAAGTACTTGACTTCATAGAAAGGAGTGTTAGTTACAAGACTAGCGAGGTCATCTTAAAACTATATCTTGCGCTTGTGAGACCTCACTTGGATTAAGCACTTCAATTCTGGTCACCGTATTACAGAATGGATATAGAATCCTTGGAAAGAATTCAGAGGAGAATGAAAAGACTAATCCATGGAATTAGGAACCTTGAGTACAGACAGGTTAAAGCATCTTAATTTGCACTCCCTCGAGAGACGTAGAGGGAGGGGCAACATGATCGAGGTGTATAAATTGAAGTCAGGATTGAACAAAGGGGACATTACAAAGGTACTCAAACTATCCAACTAGGAGCGAACTCGTAACAATGGTTTTAAATTAGATAAATTTAGATTTAGGCGCGAAATAGGTAAACATTGGTTTGGAAATAGAGTAGTGGATGACTGGAACAGGTTACCAAATATCATCATTAACTCGAATACGCTGAATAGCTTCAAGCATAGGTTGGATGGATATATGAGCAATAGGGGTTCGGTGTAATTGGGACTGCCCAGTATGGGCCGATAGACCCGCTGCAGTTTCCTCCATTCTTGTGTTCTTATGTTCTTATCTCCAAAAGTGTCTTTGCCTTTAATGGCTTCATCCATCAATTTATTGCCAACATCTAGAGCTTTGTAGCAGTTTATGTTTTCAGTTTCAACCAGACTACTGGACAACGAAACGAGGTCTTCTGTGAGGATGAATAGAGAATGTTGCTGAAGCCATACAACAAACTTCTGAAGAGCCTCTTCGTCCTTCTCAATCCTCGAGTCTATCAATTCGATATGCTGAAAACTACTGCTATTTTGGATCCCACAAAACTCTTCCACATTCTCGCATACGTGGTGAGCTACTGGTAAACCAAAGATCCATTGATTCAGAACACTCTCTGTGAATCCTCTTCCGTGAGTGATGCCTCCAATACTCTTCATATTTTCATTAAAGTCTGCTTGATAGTCATATCAGACCATACACCACTCCAGTACTTGTCTGAACGTCGAATTGTAAAGTAACCCTCTAATGTGAATTCATGAAACTCCTCGACTGTCATCTTGAGATGAAGAGAATCCAAATCTTGGATGTAGAGCTGGCAGGAATTGGCATAAAGAAAATGTTCACGTGCATGAAAAATAGGAAGCATAGCTCTAATGCAATTTAAATGAAGCTTCCAGTTTCCCATGCCCTCTGCCTGGATGAAATGCAAAGCAACAGTCACATGATCAAAATGTTGTAGCCATAATTGTGCTGTCTTCTTTTTTGCTTCACTGATGTTGTGTGATTTACTAGATGCATATGAAGCTCTTTAAGTAAATCATCGTTGGGGGCAGTTCTTTAAAATTAGTGAGAATTTGTTGTGCATGTTGTTTGCCAGTGTTGTTTACAATGACTTCTGGGAACATGATCTTGACCAAAGAGCAGTAAGTTAATAAATGTGCTCGAATGGCTCGTGCATAGGTGTGGCCAGAAAAGATGTGAGGTACAGATGAAGAAGGAAATATTGTAGACCATAGTTCCGAAATTCCGCTGTCTCCCGTAATATAGCCAATTGCCCTAAGATAGGACATTAAAAGATGGAATCCCCCCAATCTCACAACAATATCTGAAAGTTCACCTTCATGATTTTCATTTCCTGAAGACATTGTATCCTTAGCCCTCATGTACTGTATAGTGGTTAATCGAATGTCACAAAACATGTTTTGTTTTTTTTAGATTTCTTTATTTCTTTCGCTGAAAATTTCAGTACAGTTAGTATTGTGTTGTACTCTGCTGGAGATAGATTAACAAAAGGTAATGCAAGAACCTTTGACTTTTCGTATGGCAGCGTACCCATCATGGCCCCCATAAAACCTTGTCATGATGGAAAGGAGTGTGTCTGCAAAGATTCTCCGTACATCCAAAGAACATCCTGGGTCGAAGGCATTGTGACATTCTTGCAAGCTTCATCATTTTACACCTTTTGCAGTTTCATTTCATTCAACCCAGCATATCGTTTTCCTCGAAAAGTTTGTATTTCCATTTGTCCAATGCTTGCTAGCTCTTTTGAAGAAGGGATGGTTTGCAATTTGGTAATATCCTGACTAGTTACTTTCTCTGCTGGTGTTATGCATTTATTCCACCCGTCGAGTGAAATGATCCTTTACCAGTTAGGGTTTTTAAATTGAAGTCTCCATTGTAAATACATATTGACAAAATCTTTTTTCCAAATCAGGTTTCCAAGATTTAACAACTGATGACTGGAACAATACAACACATTATAATTTGAACAAAATCCCAAATTTAACACTGCATTGACAATGCTTTTAGAAGCTACTCCTTCCGAAATAGATACACCGAGAGACCAAGCAGTATGGAAGATAAAAATGAGTGCTGTCTTGTTGCAGTAATTATAGAATGGGCAATTGCACTACACTGTTTTGCTACTTTTTCTTTTTCGCCTTTTCTGCTTTTCAGGATAACGGTGTCCAAAAATGCATGTAATGTTTCTTCAACCACACCATGTGCTGCCACCTTCATAAAGTCTGTAATATCAGGGTAGTCCCTAGTGTTATAAGCAGTTGTCCTAATATCCTCGGACTATACAGTAGTTGCTGCAGCTTCGACGATTCGCGAGCGCTCATCATTCCCATTAGTTTTTATTTCACTGTACCATGAATTAATCAGTTTAAGACCAGAGCTATGGAAACCAGTAACTGGTGATATTTTATTTTTTGAAAACATGACACCATCACCGTAGTGATTGTTAATTTTGCTTTCAGCGTTTTCTCAGTCATCGTCGTGTCTTCTGGTAAATATTCATCGAATTTTTTCATCAAATCATACAAAGAAAACTGGCATTCGTCAGATTCATCAATAAAGGCGAAGAGCTTTTCGTTAGCAGAAGTCATGTCATCATCTTGTGGGCGTCCTCTTTTTTGAGTTAATGGCGGGTTGCATGCAGATTTGGATAAGCATATTCCGTGATAGCGGGCTTCTGCTACAAGACTAATCCCACTTTTTAACCGCCTCAACATCTTCTCATCCCATTCGTCGTTCCTTTGTTCAGCATTCTTCAATAGTCTATCTTTCAGAGTCAAAGTTCGAACCTCGTTAATTACTTGGCGTTTCCATGCAGGCTTTTTTTCCGCAAGAATGTCACATTTTTCACCAAAAAAAAAAATAATCCTTTGAAATATAATTGTTCTTGTGATCGGAATATAGTACACTGATTCTGTTTACTAGATTCTGCTTTTTTTTTTAAATCCCTGGCAATGTTTTTTTTCTTTGATGTGCTCACGTCTGCACACCATGTGCATTTCAATGGTGTCCAATTTTATATATTTTTCCAAATGATCGTCTTTTCGGATTTGACTAATACGTCTTAAGTTCTTTATGTCGCCCTTTACAACCACTGTTTTTCCATCTGTTAAACTTTTACCACAGTAAAAACAATCACTTGCGGACGCCATACTGATTTAATGCAAGTAGTTTCACTCAGGTAACACAGCAGTTTTCTAATTCATACCTAGAAAATAAAAATTTTGGAGTGATTGAGGAAAGGCCTCAAAATTTTTACACAAATTTTATTGTCACTTATTCGAATAGAGAATTTTCTGCTCTATAATTTAAGTTACACTACCTATATATGCGTTTGTAATGAAAAACTAAGCGTTTTTGAGTTATTTGCCGAAAACCTTGCGCGAATGTCATTTTTTCACTACACGCAAAAAGTTTCCCCCGAATTAAGACATGGATTACACAACAACTGTAACACCTATGGGGAAATGAATGGAAGTAATCTTGTTTCAAATCATATTTCCAATGTTTTTTTTTATCCATATAAAATATTATCGTTTAATGCATAGTTTAGCCGGAAAATGCAAAATAGTAATCAGAATCCCCCTTTTGGGCAGCGCTTGGAGCCAAAAGAAGGGGGAATTTTCCCACCGGACGGAGCGGAACTCTTTTGATCTTGATTTCTATAGCCTTCAGGAGTATGTATGCAAAATTTCATCTTAATATAAACTTTTTCCACCATTTGTCTATTTTCGAGCTAATTTTACAGGACTAATGAGGACGGTACTCTGATTGATTGATACTCCCTTCCCTGTTCACTATACTCACCAAGTCAGGCCAGGACCCATCGTTAGTTCTGGTGCTTCACTACACTTACCTGCCTCATCACCATGCCCACCATGCCATTCCAGGACCCATTGTCAAGCTTGACGCCCCACAACCTATCAGGAGGCCTCACATATCTATAACTGTAGCATAAAATGTAAGTTTGTGTGAATTACAACTTCCGCCATATTTTGCATTATCAACAAGCAATGTTACACGGCACTATAACGCTCTTCGAAAAACAGTTATTGAACAAACTAAAGAAAACATTATTTTAAATTTGTTTTACACTTTGTGTAGCTCCATATTAACTCAGCATAACATATGCCATGTTCATTGTATATACACTTCCTGACGGCTCTATAACGGAGTTTAGAGTTACATGGAATCATTCACGGTCGGCTGTTTTGTATTAGAAGAGCTTCACTCACTTGCAAATATTTTTATATATATATAGTTTATATGATATATAACTCTTAAAAATTCACATGAATTTAGGCTCATGCTTATAAATTTGTATTTTTTTTTTTGACAATACATTGACTTCTATGAGAAAATGTGGTTCAAATACCGCCCGGTGAAAGTCGAGTTTCTCTTTATTTTGTAACTCAATGACTGAGGTCAAGAACTCTCATATGCTGTTATTGTGAAGATCATTTATGTTTCAAATGTCACGGCTTCGAGACATTAAAGTGAGAAGGCGGTCAAATGAAAAGCATGGAAACAAATTAAAAATAATGAAGAACAATATAAATTATCTTCTCTAACAATACAAGACTTTTTCTAGTGTTGGCTTACAAGAACTTTGTGTATAACAAAGATTTCTACAAAACTGCAAAAAAATATATATATTTCATTTAACCTCATTAAATAACGTTTTCACTTAAATACAATAAGAAAATTAGATTTCTGAGTTTTTATTACTATAATGGATATATTTTCAGACTGAAAGGCTTAGGACTTTACAGTACAAAGATAAACTTTAACAACAAAATCAAAGTTAGGGCGCAACTTATAAATTTTTTAGCAACAGCAGCGCTACCTTCAGCAGTTAGAGGGCAGAGCGCTGTGTGTAAAGAGACTCTCTTTAAAAATTTTACCTGTGTTATCTTACATATTTCCAGGAACATTGGTGAGTTTAAGGAAGAATTAACTTACGAGAAATTTAGGGCTTTGGCGAGGTAGTCAAGCAGATTTGGTATGGGACCTTTGAACTTGATCCTCGGTTCCCCGGTAGTTTCAAGATCTTCCTTTATGACCATCTTATTAAATGGGTTCCCCTCTGACGCTACTAGCAGAGTTGGCCTGTGAGGGAATCTACAAAAATAGATATATAATAAAATCCATTTAGTTGTACAGTGCAATTGGAGAACTGGTACTTTTGCTCCTGAAGAATTCAATACACTTTTTCAGTCTAGTGTTACCCTTCTCACTCACGTCTATCTTTTTGGTAAGTAACATTATCTACTGTTTCTCTAAACTGTATTTTTCTTATATCTTATTATCCCTTTTTATTTGCATTTTACCAAAACCCCTTGTTGTATCATTTGTCTCTCCTCTTATCCTTCTTTAAGACACCTTAAAGGGGGAAATGATATCTAGAGTGGTGCAAGAGGACAAAAATGGATAAACAAGTAAAAATATTTGCCGATTCTTACTCATATCCTCATTTTCATATCTAGTATATAAAGTGAATCCTAACTTCCACAATTTTCCAAAATAATCCATATCGGTCAATATACTGTACATACTAAGTCTTCAGGTTCTTTTATGCACATATTATCACTTATGAAATGAGTCCCGTGGTCACGATTCACAAAACTGTATTTCTTTGTCGATTATCTAGCCAGACACCTCTAAACCTCAGTACAATACCTCAGTACAATACCAATATAACTGTTTTCGCCGCTGGCTTCAACTACAGTGCTGGTGTTGCCTTACCCGAACAAACATTCAATCTATCAGCCTGGGACCACACGCCCCCCCCCCCCCCCCCACGCGAGCTGCACAAACAAGATGCCATGATTCTGCTGAGTGTATGGTTTAAAGGGTGGCGTGGCCGCCTGGCCTCCATGAGGCAGATCGCCTTCTCAAGTGATGCTGTGAGGACCATGCAGCCACCAGCCCTCTGTGGTAAACACCGACTCCCAATCCTGGCCGAGTTTTGTGCTGGAACAATTTACACAGTACTATTGTCCCTTGGAACACCATACTGGTTCGCATTGACCCGCACTTGTAAGAACAGCCAAAGTGATGACATACCCCCCAGTACTGAAATATTGTGGACTAATTATGCCTACTCGTTTCTGCCTTATCTGGAGAAAGAAGACAATGCGGAATGAAGTGTAACTAAGATTAATAGAGTTATGAACTTTGCATTATGTTACTATGATTAATAATTAATTGTAATTAAGATGAAATCGTCTGAGACTAACTAATTGTGTATCAGATAGATCATCATGTAATACTAATGAATGCCTTGTTCTCTGCAGATTTTGACCACATCAATAAATATTGAATGCGTCAAAAGGCGAGTTTCAATCATTCCCTTCGACTTGCCCGTTACCTGAATGTCCTGAATCAAGGCGTTTACAGTCAAAACAATACGAGAGGGCTGTCGAAAGGAATTCTCAACTACCATGGGGACAAGAGGACCATGGGACGCGCCACCAACGCCGGAATTTCGCGTGTGAGAGCATAGGTCGTCAATCAGCCACCCACCCACAGTGGGTGGGACGTCAGCACGGGAGACAGTGACAGCGAGTGTTGTGTGTTTGAGAGAAGTGTTTTAAATACCCGGACAGTATCGTAAAGCTTCGGTCTGCGCATACTGGTCTGTGAGCGTTCCTTTCGAACAGGGAGGCCGTGCACCCAGTGAGCGAAGGTTTCAGAACACCCGGACAGTGTCGAAATGTTTAAGTCTGGGCGGACGGGTAGTTAGCGTTCGCTAGGACACGCACGCAATTGATTATAACGAACAGCTGATCCTCCTATACCAGTGATATACCATAGTAGGGTGTGTCATACGGAGGCGAATTATTTTTTTTTGAGTTTGAAAAATCGGCCCATGGTATTAATGATGTAGTTCTATGTGCAGAATCATGTAATATCTTCAGAGTTGAAAAGTTTTTATTTTTTGCAAGGTAAATTTTAACTTGAAATCTTATGAAAATTCAGTATTCCCACCCTTTTACCAACGCCACTAAATAGCTTATTTAAAGTAAGGTAAATGTATCAGGTTAATTTATTAGGATGAAAATGATCCAGAATAGTGAAACGAATGATCTTGACACATTTATTAAATTTAATATTCTTTTAGAAAACAAAATCATCAAATACAAAAACCGGTTTTACTACTACGACCCGGTGTTGCTGCACACCATAGAGAACATGTCTTTCTTGCTTCTGTTTCTACTCATCACCTCCCTGCTGACCACCTGAGCTCGGATGTAGCCTTCCCTCCTCTCCTGGCTGTACACGTGACTGCTGGCCTCGCTCACTTGCTGTACACAAGCTCTATACTCTGGGTGTGCGAGGGCCAGGCAGGGACATGCATGGGGTTGTCCAGGAAAGCTCTGACTTGAACATTGGTGAGGCTGGAGGTAAGAGGGGGCTCACTGCCAGCCTGGATGTTATCCATATCTATGAGATCAGTGAGGGTCTTAGCACCTAGATTGACTTCAGGAGTCTTCCTGACCCTGAAGGAATCGTCACCAACTGATTCGTCATGCCCAGATCCTCTCATAAGTCTCATATCCAAGATCTTTTTGACTGCCACTCTTCTCTCCTCCTCATCCTTACTGCAGAGCATTGCCTGCAGAACTGCCTCGGGGTGAGCATACCAGGAAGATCTCCTCACAGTCTGCTCCACAATCTGAACAACCTTCCTTGGCTGACTCCTCAGGAGCTCAAGCTGGAAGAGAACATGCCTCGGACCTTCGGAGAACGATGACTTGACCTTGGTGTTGAACCAATTTGGCAAGTAGACACTCACGATGAATTGGACAATAAGTCTCAGGTTGTGAAGCTGGTTCCCTTTCAGTTTATGATGAGCGACCCAAATTCTGCAGAACCTGAGAGCCGTTGTGAGCCACCTAGAATGTGAGACTGGACCTATCTGCAGGTAAGCAAGTCTATCAGGCATGACCCCAGTTTTGATGGCACTGCAAATCATGTAACCATAGTACTGGTCAGTACTCAGGTCGTCAATGACAGTATGTGCAAGCTCAACGAGTGGAGGGCCAACTGTGATTTTTTCAAAGCTCGGATTTATTTCTAACTCAGTGGCAGAGTCCAGCATCTTGCCAAGAGGACCAGACCATCTGTTGTTTGAAAGAGTCTTGCCATCCAGCTCCTGGATCAGATGTCTGAGTGGCAACTCGTTGGTGTGGAGGTCACAAACAATCCAGACCAGCCTCCTCCCAATCTTCCGCTCTATCCACTGTATGACCCCCCCTTGCCACCCTGTGTTCGTGTTGGTGCTGTCCCCTCCAATGGCCTGCAGGGTCTGGTCTACGTTCCTCTCTCTGAGCCAGTTCACAATGTTATCTGCCACTATCTCAGCTGGTTTCCTGATGTCATCTTTCTCTGGAGTGAAATGCCACAAATACTTCCCTCCTGGTTCACTGCAGCAGGAGCAGTGTTCCTCCTTCACCATGGCAGGGAACAACTTGTCAGAATCTCCAACTTTCATGAACACTTTAGTGTCATCCCTTCTCCCATCAAAGAACAAACAATTGATTCCATTTTCTCTAATCCCCTTATCAAACTCCTCTTCTAGGTTACTGACAAGTTTCTCCTGAGCTCTCCTTACTTTGTTATGATCTATCACCAGGTGAACATCATCAGGTGTTATCAAACCACCGTCAATCCAGGCAGCTGTTGCTATCTCTGCAGTTTCTCTGAGATCAGTGTGGTGTCGCATGCTGGCCAGAGCTATGCTCGGGATATCTTTCCTATTTCGAATTTATGCCTGGAAGGTTTGGGATCATTATTTTCTGGGTTAGGGACAACGTCACCATTCTCCTGGTCAGCACTCGGATCAGCCATGGGGAAGTCATTAAACTCTGAATCAGCTTGACTCCAATCATCGGCCTTTTTTACCTCACCCTGGGCCTTCTCAAGTCTCTTTTCCTTGGCAACTCTTCTCCTCTTCTGTCTCTCTGTGGCAGCCTCCTGTCTCTTGGACTCCGGAATATCTTGGCTAGAAATCATGAGAGCCCCTATACTGCCAGTCTTCTCTCTCTGTGCTTTGACAAATGCCAGTTCGATCACAGGAATCTTCAGTTCACGCATGCAAATACAGGAGATGTGGGCCTCGGATTTACAGTCACGATCGCATCCAAACTCAGGACAGAGAACAATTGGGCACTTGCAAGTAATTATGTCAAATAACTGGTCCAGTTGCTTGGCAAAGCTGTCCTTAACTGCAAGTTTTCCTCTCCCAAGAGAGATATCTCTTGCCTTTTCCCAACTGGCTAGCAGTCTCTCACTAATCTTCTTCTGACTTGTTATGACTGGAGGCTTGAACTGAGCGTTAGCCAGAGTGTACTGTGCCAAGACAGCTTTGGTCATATCACTGGCAATGTCTTTGTTTGTGTAAGTTCTTTGGTTCTTTTCACTGATTTGCCTGATTAAAACACCGTATCTCAAAGCATCTCTCAATGTAGGCAACTCCGACTTCAGGAGCTCTCTCCCAGACCCAAGATAGTGGCTGAGATGGCTGGATTTTTGGTTCCTCGTCCTGACACGAGCAGCCATCGCAAATATTATCAACTTATAAATGCATCAGAATCTGAAACAGAAAAAAATATTGTTAGTTGGGTTGTTAAAGAATGAAGTCAGAAAGCAATGTTCACTATTTAATTGTAATGCACTAATGCAGCTGTACGTTAGATTTTCGATAAATTTCACGCTAAAATTTACCTAGCAAAAGGTTGCAAAATATTGAAACTGAAATTATTTTCTGTTTATATACACAAAAATCTACCAAAAAAGCGATGGGCCATTAGTTTTAGCTGATCTTCCCTCCTATGACACACCTCAGATTATTTGCAGTAAAAAAATATGTACTTCTATTCAAAATTCGGCTCCGAAAATTTTTTAAATTCTTATTGACATTGTATTAATATTGGAAGTTTATATAACCAGAAGAACACAGATAAAAATTAATAATAATAATAATAACAGCACTAATAATAATAATAATAATAATAATGATAATAATATTTATAATAATAACAATGATAATAAGGAACCATGAAGAAATACATAATTGAAAAGGGCCCTCCTTTGAACATTTGCACCCAACTGACAGTTCCTAGCACATCTCGGGGACCGGTCGGGGTGACAGTACTCCAGATGGGGAAGCACTTAACTTTTGCTGATCTTTACGAGGGACGGAAGCATTGGCCCGAGAACTTCAGCTCATTGTCAACATACACACCTAGGTCCTTCTCACATTCAGTCTCAAATAGTGCAGTTTCTTCAACCAGTTGGGACATAAAAATTATGATACGCCTCCTTAACGTTGGTACACCCCAGGTGCATCCTCTAACACTTCGTGACATTGAATTGCAGTAGCCATTTCTTCGACCATTCTTGGAGCTCACAGTGATCCTTCTGCAGCTCTTCACAGTCCACTTGCTTCTTGATTTCCCGAAATAACTTTGCGTCATCGGCAAATATTTGTATGGAGGAGTGTACATTTATGAAGCAAACAAACAACAGCTGGCCCAATACACTGCCTTGTGGTACCCCGTTTGTGACGGGTACAGTTGATGAATTCGTGCCATTAATCACCACACACTGCTAACGGTCTTGTAGAAAGGCTTCAATCCACGCTAGGACATTTTCCCCGAATTCCCTACCCTTCCAGTTTGATTTAGCCTTTCGTTAGATACACTGTTGAAAGCTTTTGCAAAATCTAGGGACATATTGTCGATATTACCATCCCCTTCCAGAGTATAGCTGCCTACTACCTACTACCCAACATCAACTCTTTGGAAATATAATATCACTGTTTAACAAACATAAGACTTCAAGCATATCAAAAGAAAAGGACTGGTAACAACAGTAGCACCATCACATAATGGGAACACCACAGCTGATTAAATGCCAACACGTGGTAACAATACGTTATATCCACAATAATATTAAATCACGACATTAAGGATTTACAGTTTGTATACGCAGGCTATTTCTCTGTTATCTTAATTAAATTCACCTTAGAAAAGGACGCTCTGCATCAACATGGGACGTCAGAAGTGACAACACTTCCATTGCAAATGTCCAAAACATTCATATTTTGCATCTCTCTCTTCATTTAAAACGCTCATAACATGTTTATAAAATTACTGACTCTTTTGGGGTGTAAATATGCCGCCAGTCTCTACAACTTACTATTTAGTTCGATTTTTTTCTTTATTTCCCTGCACACTAATACTAAAAATCTCTGCACCACATCTAATAATTCTCTAGCCTTTGGAAGGTGGCATGTAATTGTGATCCCGAATGTATCTGATTGACTGGTACATATAGGGAATCATCCGTTGGATCAATACCATGCATTTGGAGTTTGACACAATATGTAAATGGCAAAGGGAGTTTAGCAATAGCAGATGCAGTTGACATATGCTTTACGGATTAAATGTGTAGTTGGGGCCTTACTCTGGAAAATCATTTTATTGTGTTGAGTTGTGGCAATATGTAATTCAAAATTCAAGTAGCAGAACATAAGTCTCTCCTCGATTACCCTGCTATGGAAATACAGTTTGAGGGGGTTGCCACTGTTGGAGTATTCTTGCAACAGCTTCACGGAGTGACAATCACCTCGTGGCACAAGCATGAAATATTTGTGTGGTTTTGAGTTGACAAACCCTGGAATTTCTAAACGCGCATATACTTTTGGCACTATGGGAAAGGTAAATGTACACATTTCTCAACACATCTTCACGAGTACGTGGCAAGGTCTTGCTGCTTCGCTGGCACAGAGATGCATACTATGTGCAACACGTTTAAATATGGTAATGCCAAGCATTTGAACTTTCATTCAGCTAGTTACACAGTTATATTCGCCCATAATGTTTGATGCCCCATCTGCAGCAGACCCAATGAAGATGTTCGATGGTATATCATGTGTACTGAAGCACTGTAACAGCATGTTATATTTTCACCAGTCGAACCCTGATTACCTTCAAATATGTTAATCAAATCCAGCATCGCGATTTTGTCAATATCTCTCTGGATCAAAATACTTCACTATCATTGCACGCGATTTACTTACTGAACAGTCGGTACTTTCGTCAATAATTACACTAAATCTATTTGTAGTTTCCTAACCAAGTTTTGAGTTGCACATTTCCCAAAGGCTTGCACGACGACCTTGCACCTGGTCCGCTTCGTTGCCGTTTGAGCGGCTGTCTTGGAATCGGGAACATTCGCTTATTGAGGTCGACGAGGTGGTCACATAAGCTAAAGGAATATTAAATTTATTAGACTATACTTGCAACTGAATATTGTGATATCATATGTTGCTAAATGAGTAAGGTTTCTGCCACCCTTACTTGGGACACATTAATCATGACCACATATTGAGCAGTGCCATTACATTTGGGCTAAAACACAAGAGGAAACAAATACTAAGTCACCTGAATGGCATCATGTTCTGCCTATAACTCTGCGAATAGGACAGTTGCCTTCGCCGAGGCGCTCAGTATGGCCCTGGCAGGGTGAAGACGTGTCAGGTTGATCAAAGGCACCGCCGCCAGGCTGACCACAATGAGCAAACGTGCCACCCGGAGCAGAGGTGCTAGCTTTGAGGAGTTTTTCCTTACCCGCATGCTGTCTTGAGGTGCGGTGGCGTTTCAACCATGATGTCTCGGCACTTAAGTATTTATGGCAAACCTAACGATATGCCTTCGTCGGAATTCCCGGTACTCAAGCTAGTCAAGAGCTAAAACGTCCTTCGATCGCCAATTTTCTTGGAAATGGGGACGAGGAGGCATAACCTGGAGATGTCAGTTGTTGAAAATATGTTAGACGATGACTCACAAGCATTACATAATGTCCATGCACCCATGTGATATGCATAGGATTACACCAAATATAGCGGTATTGCGGAGAACTGCTAGTTGAACATAAGTTTACTTGCACATACATGTAATGCACATGAAAGATATTAGTTATGTTTATCGAGTGTGTAATAACGACAGTAAATACACCAATTACCAAGACAGACTGACGACAACATGAATCAGAGCCTCTTAATTCATAAGCAACACCAAAGATGTTAGTGAACAGTGATCCTGAAAGAAGATTGTACTATGAGATTAAATACATAGACAATTTAGTCGGAGTTAATTTGTTACAGTTTGACATAACCGTGTTCCAAGGTCGTAAATATAGGTGTGTATTAAGAAATACTAAGTAGATTATCTTGAACGATACCAGCTTCCGTTTTCTGGCACAAACTGGTTCATGGAACGCTTATCCAAAGGTAGTAAATAAACTAATTCATCATAACAAATACACTTAGACCAAATGTGAGACGATACTATAAGGAGCCCTACATAGTGGTTGCCCGACGAAAACCTCAGAAGTACTAATTCAGTGTACAATCCTTCTGCTTTCACTACACGATGGTGCCAGAATGACCATATCCATTGACCTGTCAACCTCATTGTCTTTTCTAATGCATCAGCAACGAATTATTATGTTACTAAACCTTACGTAAAATAAGAAAATCATCAAATGATATCTGAATTTCATATCCTACTTTGGTATTGCATACTTGTACCCTTAAATTGGAAAACATACGTTACAGCAGCACTCGTGTGGATCACAGGTTGCGAGTGTTCCTTTTCGTACAGGCAGAGCTGCCGCCAACTACTGAGGTTACGAAAGAAAGGAAGGTTGATTCATTACCACCGGTTTTAAGGTAACAAATAACCAACTCAACGAAGTACACGGTAAGCGTGATTAAATTTACTTGTAACACCGTAAGCAATCGGCAGTGAAATGCCACTTGTAATACCGTAAACAACAGGCAGTGAATTGCCCCTTGTAGCACCGTAAAAACCGGCAGTGAAATACCACTTAAACACCATAAGCAACCAGCAGTGAAGTGCCACTTGTAACTCCACAAGCAACCAGCAATGACCTACTATCGTCAAACATAAATACAACCAGCGAGCTGCACCACCAAATACAGGCGGTGAGCAGTGGTTCATTGAAAAAATTTTGAGACCTAACCGGAGCTGTAAATTAACATCAATAAAAGGACAAGAGGTTGTGGAAATGGATCCAGAGCAACGAAAGGGAAGGATGAACATGGACGAAGGTGACCGAGACCCAAAGGTAGAAGTTGTCCCTCCAGAGCTGAACGACCACGACTTTACGGCAACTGAAGCTGAAGGGGGCAACCCTGCCTGAGCCTGAATGCTCAGCACCTGACCAAAATCCCGGGTCCAACATGATGGCAGACGTGCGACGAACTGTGACTGAAATGCTGGAGGCGTATTTCACAAAGGGGGAAGAAAGGGAAGCAGCACGAAGTTTGGAGTTTGGGAATGGCAAATTTGAACAGTTAGAAGGTTCTCAGAACAGTTCTTGGGACACAATTCCTGGATGAATACCGACTGCAGTGTGAAGTGGAAATAATAATAAATAATCGAACCATCACACCTGCGTCGAGCGACATGAGAGAACTGGAAGACATTTTCAGAAGAAAGATATAAAAGGGGTATTCAACCCTCCAGCGGCTTCACACATGGGAGGAGTATGGGAACGGCAAATCCGAAGTCAGAAAGGTTCTCAGAGCAATTGTGGGGACCCAAGTCCTGGATGAATATCAACTGCAGATGCTATTTTGTAAAGTGAAAGCGATCATAAATAGTCCAGCCATCACATCTGCGTCAAGCGACGTGAGAGACCTGGAAGCTCTTACACCAGCCCACGTCTTCCACGGTGGCCCACACATTGACCTGTAACTGGGAGGATGTCTTCTGAAGGACTCATATCAACGACTGTGGCGACACGTGCAGTTCCTAGCAGATCGCTTCTGGAAATGCTGGGTGAGGGAGTACCTTCCACTACTCCGCAAAGACAGAGGTACATAGAACCAACCCAGAATCTCCAGGAAGGCGACCTTGTCCTCATCACTGATAAAATCTTCCTAGCAGCACATGGCCATTGGCAGGGTCACAGCAGTGGTCCCAGGAGCTGACGATCTGGTGCGCCAGGTGCGTGTGCAAGCCGTATCTAGGGAGTTCCGAAGGCCAGTGACCCGTGTATGCCTTCTTGAACACGCCACACCGTAAATCTTGGGCGATTGCCCAACGCCGGGAGTGTTATCGCCGCTGGCTTCAACTACAGTGTTGGCGTTGCCTTACCTGAACAAACATTCAATCTATCAGCCTGCGACCACGCGCGCCGCCCCCTCCCCCCCCCCCCCAATGCGACCTGCACAAACAAGATGCCCTGATTCTGCTGAGTGTATGGTTTAAAGGGTGGCGTGGCCGCCTGGCCTCCATGAGGCAGATCGCCTTCTCAAGTGATGCTGTGAGGACCATGCAGCCACCAGCCCTCTGTGGTAAACACCGACTCCCAATCCTGGCCGAGTTTTGTGCTGGAACAATTTACACAGTACTATTGTCCCTTGGAACACCATACTGGTTCGCATTGACCCGCACTTGTAAGTAGAGCCAAAGTGATGACATACCCCTCAGTACTGAAATATTGTGGACTAATTATGCCTACTCGTTTCTGCCTTATCTGGAGAAATAAGACAATGCGGAATGAAGTGTAACTAAGATAATAGAGTTATGAATTATGTGTCATGTCACTATGTTTAATAATCAATTGTAATTATGATGAAATCGTCTGAGACTAACTAATTATGTATCAGATAGATCGCCATATAATACTCATGAACGCCTTGTTCTCTGCAGATTTTGACCACATCAATAAATATTGAATGCGTCAAAAGGCGAGTTTCAACCATTCCCTTTTATTTGCCCGTCACCTGAACGTCCTTAACCAAGGCGCTTACAATAACATTTACGTCCACTCACTCCCTATCGCTCTTGTGCCTTAAACCGTGCTGTCGTAAATCTTAACTATACCTCAAAATAACTATGTGGATGCAACAGTGGATGCACATTGAGAAATGGCCGCGACTGGTCAGCAAAACTAAGTGTTGATAGCTGACCAACAGTTGTTGGTCAGTGATATTACATGGATAGAACAGGTAGCAGAGAGCGACATTCTGTTCTGCTGG
Organism: Homarus gammarus; assembly: GCA_958450375.1. Taxonomy (NCBI): domain Eukaryota; kingdom Metazoa; phylum Arthropoda; class Malacostraca; order Decapoda; family Nephropidae; genus Homarus; species Homarus gammarus. Next base: position 298,069 of record CAUDMG010002563.1, on the reverse strand, counting down.
CAACACCCGTGAATACTTGTCATTAGTTAGTAAGATGGAAACCTGAGAAGCCTGAACTTGAGAATGAAATAGAAATCACAATGAATGAAATTAAACGAGAAAAATGTCCCCAAGAAACTGAATAACTGGTAAGCTCTCAGACTCGATGGAATAATTGAAGAAATGCTGAAATATAAAAAAAGTAATATTTAGTGGAATGTCTAAATTCTTAAATCATAATTGGAACACTTATGTGCTACCGGAAGAATGGAAATCTGAAGTTATAGCCAAATCAACATCCCTAAGAAAGGTGACTCAAGAGATTGAGGAAACTGGAAAGGCACAACCCCGTCCGGGATTGTATCTAAAGTTTTCCGTTTAATTCTCTTACACAGGATTCAGGATAGTATCGATGAAAATCTTCAGTACTCGACCTCGTTAATGATAACTTCCCCGGAAGATGGATTGGGCGTGATGAACCCACCTCCTGGTCCCACGTGTAGGTATCTTCATACCACACCCTTAGATATTTTCTTGTGAGGGTATTCAAGAATTATATTTTCTAAAACCCAGTTGCTGACAATAAAACACTTAGATCAAGGACAACCAATTGCACCAACTTTTTGACGAAGTTGGATTAAAGTAGAATATCGCATGGTTGTGCTACGTGCAGCTAAAGGTGCATATATTTAGGTGCATTGAAGAACAATAAATTTTATGATTTATGTAAAAGATGAAATTAACCTCATTACTGGTTCTTTTTCGAGATTAAAATTACGTGAACTTAAGTAAACGTTGATATTAAGCTAATACTCATATGTATCACTCCAAGAACTAACTTTGAGAATTTCTCAGGGAAGAGTGGGAGGTGGGTGGTGAGAGCGAGGCCACGGTGGGGCGTCCAGGAGGCAACCTTCAGCACTTGGCTTCCCGAGGGGCTGTAGGGCAGGTGTATGTACATGCTGCACCTACAGGAGGAATAGTGGATGCTAAGTATTCCTGGTGGTTATCAGCATATATATATATATATATATATATATATATCTATATATATATATATATATATATATATATATATATATATATATATATATATATATATATATATATATATATATATATATATATATATATATATATATATAACAAAGAAGTATGTGTGTTTGTGTGTCCGCACTAGAATCTCGGAACCTACCTTAACGATCTGTAGTGATAATGGATGGTGTTATATGTAGTGATGATGAATGATGTTATATGTAGTGATGATGGATGATGTTTATGCAGTGATGATGGATGTTGTTATATGTAGTGATGATGGATGGTGTTATATGTAGTGATGATGGATGTTGTTATATGTAGTGATGATGGATGGTGTTATATGTAGTGATGATGGATGGTGTTATATGTAGTGATGATGGATGATGTTATATGGAGTGATGTTGGGTGGTGTTATATGTAGTGACGATTAGACAATAAAATAATAACAGTTTTTAAGCAAAAAAATCTACTTTGCTGTAACGTTGTAGTGAAAAACATGGTGGAACCTACATACACCGTGAATGAACTACTGATGGAAGAAGAAGTTTTGGGGACTGAACAGTGAGACAATGTGGAGCCTCCTGGAGGGTGGCGTCCTACCGTGGCCTAGCGGATGAGCCAACCGTCTGTTTGTGGGTGGGTTTGTTTGTTTGCGTGTTCGCACGAGAATCTCGGAAACTACTTTACCGATCTGTAGTGATGATGAAAGGTGTTATATGTAGTGATGTTGGATGGTATTATATGTAGTGATGATGGATGATGTTATATGTAGTGATGATGGGTGGTGTTATATGTAGTGATGATGGATGGTGTTATATGTAGTGATGATTAGACAATAAAATAATAATAGTTTAATGTTAAAAAAATATACTTGGCTGTACCGTTGTAGTGAAAAAGATGGTGGAACTTACATACACCGTTAATGAACTATTGATGGAAGAAGAAGTTTTGGGGACTGAACAGTGAGTCATGTAGAACCTCCCGGAGGGTGGTGTCCTACTGTTTCCTAGCGGATGAGCCACCCGGAGGGCGGCGATTCTGCTAGTATATTTATATATATATATATATATATATATATATATATATATATATATATATATATATATATATATATATAATCACAGATACAGCTCATGATTACCCCACAAGTTCAGTCATATGAATTGTTTTACTTGATGTTCGCTGAGTTATCGTTGATAATGGCCAACACGGCATTCATCTTGGAAAATGCCCTCTGTAGGTCGTGGAGCTCCCGGAGGGGCAGGCGGGTGACGGCGAGGAGCCTCGTCGACCACACTATGAGGCCGCTCTTGAGGGAACATCCGGCGAAGGCGGTGAGGAAGGCTGGGTCGTCGCTGATGACCACAATTGTCGTGTGTGATGACAGTTCCCGCAGCTGTCAACATTTGAAATGGTAATATCTAAGTTAATATCTGTGACTCAGGCGCGGTATGAGACTGGATGATTCCTCTTGCACCACTATAAGAGTTTTTGACTTCATCACCAATGGATGGGTGACTTAATTCAGCACCATTGCAAAAGTAATGAACTTAAGCACCATTGCAAAAGTAACTAACTTAAGCACCATTACAAAAGTAAATAATTTAAGCATCCTTGCAAAAGTAAATAACTTAAGCATCCTCCACTGAGCAACGCTCTTGTGCATTATGCAGAAGACCCGACAGCAGCACCCTTATCCACTACCTCCTAAGATGTCCCCACACACAACGCTTCCGTGACGCCTGCTGGACCACCACTCCACGACCCCCTGACGGAGACACGATGATCCTCCCCATACTGGCCAGATATTTTGAAAATAACATTGATTACGTGTTAAAGGAATATCCTTCCTTCCTTAGGCTTTAGTAAGCCCCTTTATAATATTTATACTGTATATACTTGTTACACTTGCCAGATGCTTCTGGTGTCATTGTACAGGGGTACCTAGTGACAGCACTAGGATCCCGCTTCCTCTATCAAGGAGTAAACAATTGAAATTGAAATTGAAATTAAGCATCCTTGGATAAGTAAATAACTTAGGCATCCTTGTAAAAGTAACTAACTTAAACACCACTGTAAGATTAACTAACTTTAGCAGCAGATTAAGAGTAACTAACGCACCTAATCCGTAGTCATACATGAAAGACATATTAATTACAGCAGTAGTACAGAACAGATCTTACGTGCTTCATTACATTAATCAGGTGAGAAAGCTGAATTTCCATACTAGAGGCATCCTCGTCGTTCGTTGTTACCTCAAAGGTCCCAACACCTCCGGGAATCCGTAGACAATCTGCCAACTGTGAGAATACAAAATGGGGTAGAATTTACGGCTAATAAATTATATAAATAAGTGAATATAAACTCTTAAGATATTCAAAGACTAAGATTAGTTAAGAAAGTTAACCGTAACTTCCACTCATAAACAAATATGTTGTGTTCCCGAGAAAATGATAAACACTAAATGTACAGTAATAATGTCACTGGCTCATAAAATCACTAATGAGGGGTAGTTAAACAAGCATAGTAATTTTGTTATAACTAAACTTGATATTAATGATTATCAAAAAAAATACCAATGAGAAGTTGTACAAAAGTTAAGGAAAACACTGTACTGATGAGAAAATTAATAAGAACACAGTGATGGCCTTCAAACTGAGTAACGCACGTAACAGTAAGATCACACAGGCCAGGACGGTGTCGTGTCCTAATGTAATAATCGGTGGGAAAGTACACAGGTAGGACACATATTAGTTTAGGAGGGAGATAGGAAGAAACTGGTTCACATATAGGGTGGTGGACGAGTGGAACAAGCTGAGCAACTTTGTAGTAAGTGCTGGAACTCTGGAAAGTTTCAAAAGGAGGCTAGATAGATTCATGGATGATAGAGAGTGGTAGTAACTCTCGACAGGAGCTGCCATGCACAGTAGGGTGTGTCAATTTTGTCAACATGTTAAAAATCAAATTTGGTAGTCAAAATATTGTGCCTCTTTATGTCTAAACTTGAGATTAGCAAACAAAAATGAATTGAAATAACCCTCACCTACATCAATTATACCTTAAAGTTTCAAATATCAGTATTTCAACAAATTAATGAGACTTGATTAGAATTATTCACTTGATATTAACTAATCTCATGTAAGCATATGGATTATGGAGTATTTTATGGTTCTATAGCTTGTGTACAATATGCATGTCAGAACATGAACATGAACAGGCTCTCCGTGTGGGACGGTTTAATTCTTGTTTTGACTTGTACCAAGCGTGAGGATAAGGCCCCCGGCTCACTCTCCTTCTAGATATCATAGACAGTGGTTTGCTCTCATTGCACTTGCACCTACTCTACCAGACGAATTCTACATTTTAATTATTGTAAGTAGGGCATATTGATTGTCGCAGTTACTTATATCATTGTATAAAACATTATGTTCTAAGAAATTATTATGTTATTTCTGTTACAGCATTTTTGATAAACAAATTGATATTTTTTGAAACAACAATTGAATTATGAAACACTGAAATATTTTTCTATTTGTCAGATAGTGTGAAGATGTCAAAATTGAAGACAAGAAGTCAGTTGTCAACCCACTTGAGCCTGCTAGTTGGTAAAGGGAAGGAGCTTCCTGTATCAGAACTTCCAACAGTGAGAGACATGCTAAGATTAGGGTTACTCCTTCGAGAAAAAAATGCAAAGGACAGAAGGAACTATACAGATAAAGAACTCATAAATGACATGATAGTCCCTCTTCTGCATCAATGGACAAAAGCTAATGCACTATTCAAACCACCTGTGATTAATCAGTGTCGAACTATTGAGCTAAAACCAACGAAATTATGGCACAAAGCAGTTGAAACATCACTTGGTAAAGGAAACTTGGCCAGGAAAAATGAATTTCTGCACACACTTGATACTCTGTTTGACATTTTGACCTGCAAGTGCTCCATACAATTATGTTCTGAATCCAACTGTTCTCACTCAGGTAAGAGAGAAAATAATTCCCACATTGATTGTGGTTGTCCTCGTGAAAAGAAGATCCCTGTTTTAGAGCTTGAATTTATAAAGGCATAGAGGACAAAGGCAGAAGGCCAAGGAAGTATGCAAATGGGTTCAATAGATTATTCAGAAACAAAGAAGCAGATTGCTAATGCCAAGAAGAGAGAACAAATCCGAGAGAGGGAACAAAAGAAGAAAATGAAGAGTGAAGAAGCCATCCAAAGAGAGGAAGAGCTGTGTCAAAATGTTTATCACTTCTTTGATAGTTCTTCTGATGAACAGGAAGCAACATCAGATGATAGTTCCAAAGAGCCATCTGAACCTTTACCAAAGAAAATGAAATACAACACAAGAAATATTTCAAACATTGCTTTAGCTAGTATTCGCCACCATGCTGGACTTCGTGAGGCTGCAGAAATTGCTTGGATAGATGCAGGCCTCATCAGCCGAGAGGATGCATCTTTGGTGATAGATCATAATAAAATTAGAAGAGCACAAGAAAAAATAATGAAGGAAATATCTGATCAGCATGAAAAAGATTTAAGCGAGGGAGGGCTCTCCTGTCTTTTGTTTGATGGAAGAATAGATGACACAAAAGTTTTGCTAGAAGTAGAGGGAGTGAACAGAAAGTTTCCAGGTCTCATCAAAGAAGAACACTACTCTGTCTGTTCTGAGCCTGGTGGTCGGTTTTTGTTTCACTTTGCTCCCGAAACTGAAGTAGAAGGGAAGAAACATGCAGAGGTCATTGCTGATCATATTTTATGTTGGGTTCAGGAGAGAGGACTTGGCAGTTCACACTGCAGGCTGTTGGTGGAGATTCAACTGCAGTGAACACCGGATGGCAGGGGGGTGTAATGACGCATTTAGAGAAAAAACTAGGAAGAAGACTTGTTTGGATTGTATGTGATTTACATACAGGCGAGCTACCTCTTCGTCATCTCATCCAGGAACTTGATGGTCCTACAAAGAGCAACAACAAGTGGTCAGGTCCCCTTGGCATCATGCTGGATGAAGCAACACAACTAGAAATAAATACAACCTTTCCAAAGGTCGAAGTTGGCCCTCCCCTTCCGGCGTTGTCTGAAGGAGTCATCAAAGATCTCAGCACAGATCAATCCTATGCTTATCGTATTGCCCAAGCAATAAGATCAGGAGAAGTGCCTCAGTCATTGGCTCTCTTGGAGATTGGACCTGTCAGTCACAGCCGTTGGTTAACTACAGCTCTTCGTTTCTGCAGGATTTGGATTTCCAAACACGAATTGAAGGGCAAAGTGCTGAAGAATTTGAGGTTAGTTGTTGAATTTATTATTGGAGTTTATCTTCCCCAGTGGTTTAGTGTGAAACTTAATCCTATGTGGGTGGATGGGCCCAATCACCTTTTGTTTCAATTGCAGCTAGTAAGAACACAGAGGAAGGTAGTGAGGGACATCGTGTTACCTGTGGCAAGAAGGTCCGCTTGGTATGCTCGATCAGAAGCAGTTTTGCAAGCAATGCTTTGCAGTCAATGTACCAATCTCCGAACCGAGGCTGTAGGAGTCATTCTAAAGATTAGAGGAACGCTAATAGATGACGACCAGTTGGGAGACTGTTCGTTTCATTCAAGAAAAGTTCCCCCAATAAACGTCAATGCCACCAAATTGTCAGAATTGGTTGACTTGAGTTTGGAAGTCTTAGAGCCACCATTGACAACAAGTCTAACTAGCCAAGAATTGAGAAACCTTAAAGAGACTCCAATGTAGGTGCCGAAGTGGCCTTCCCACACTCAAAGTGTGGAGAGATGTGTGAAAATGGTCACAGAAGCAGCGGGCCATGTTTACAGCCACGAGAGGCGAGAAGGTTACATCAAAGCACAAATAGCAAGCAGACTACTGATGACAAGAAACCAAAGCAAAGAGAGTATGAAGGCATTGGTTACTTTCAAATAGACTACGGATAATAAAATATAATAATTTGAAACTTGAAACAGTAACATGTGTGCAAACGCTGGTTATGTTATAAATTCACAAATATGTACATTTAAAAATCCATTTGATGTAGGTAGGACTTATTATAAAAAAAAATTTATGCCAGAATATTGTTTTGCATGCTTAAAGACTACAATAAATTGCTACCAAATTACTCGATTTTCAATTTAGCCAGTTCACCCCCTAAATTGACACACCCTAATGCACAGGCCAACCGGCCTATTGCAGACTCCATATTTTCTTATGTTCTTATGTTCTTATGTACATTAAGTTGTATTGAAGGCTGGAACGTTTGTAGATCTAAGTGAAATATATATATATATATATATATATATATATATATATATATATATATATATATATATATATATATATATATATATATATACAAATATATATATATATATATATATATATATATATATATATATATATATATATATATATATATATATATATATGTACAGATATACTGCATAATTATGTTATTACTAAGCTACCAACCTTGTAGACAGTGGAGGGGGAGGTGCTGCCGTCCGTGAGGAGAAAGACTGAGTAATCGGAGTATGTTACTCTCGTCAACACTGCTTCCATCATCTCGAATACTGATGATTCAAAACGTGGTTTACCTGCCAAAACACAAGGTTTATAACCTAAATAGATATGTAGAGTCCGCTTCACCTGTTCATTAACAGGGGCTCGTCAAGTTTGTGCAGTGTGAGAGGCAGCGCTGTGTTTGTTTTCATTCGACAGAAGGAAACTCGTAATAGTATAATATGGACACGAAGTAGTACCTTAAGCTGTGTATTCTTATATTACTCTATTAATTATGTATAGTCAAGTATTACAGAACATGTATTAATCCTATGTAATATTTCCATTTATTATGCACCATGTTATGTATGTGAATTATCATATTTACATATTATGTATTAAGCTTGTGAATGCTGGCATCTGTACATGCCAGTGTGGAGTAATACAGAGAGTTGGGATCGCTAGTCCTTATGGTGTGGAAGCCCACGTCTTTTTGTTTCCTCTGTATATCTCCCGTACGAGAATAAGAACCTATTTTCAAGATAACAAGTGTTTATGTATACCCTCAGTAGTGTAGAACATTTTGGGGGAATCAAAGACAAACATAGATGGCGCAGTGAGATTTCTCAGTGAGATTCAGAGTGAACTTAGCCTTCCCGCCGGACTGTGTTAATGGCGTCTCGTCTTCAGCTTCGCCAAGGATTTACAGCTAGACTACAAGCCTCAGGACTTACAGTGTTGTGAAGTGCTATGCTGTGTACAGTGCTGTGCTGTGAAGTGAAGTGTTCTGTGAAGTGCTGTGTTGTGTATTTTAATCAGAATTGTCTGTGCAAACTGCAGTCAGATGACTGAGGGAGCTGCCCAGCAGTACAACCCCTCCTGCCTACGGTCATTGGGTAACTGAGCAGCTTGCATTAAGACCACTTCTGTTCAGTTGTGACTTGCGCCCAGCTGCCTCTACGTCTGGCAGCGCGCCAAGCCTCCCGGCAATGAGCCATACACACACACACCCACTCACAGGCCCACTTTATATTAAATTCTTGCATATTACTTTAGACTTCTGTAATTCTGTGCATAGATTACGAGGGGTTGACCCGGTCTCTTGCACAGATATAGTACAGAAGCTGTCGGCATGTCTCACAGGGATCAAAATGATACCCTGGACGATAGGGTTATGAGTTTAAGTTTGGGAGACCTCTTTCCACCCACACTCAGGCCCCACGCTCCCCACAGTGAACAACGCCCAATCACCCACAGAATCTCCTCGTTCGTCGCGAGCAAGCTCTCCTGCGGTGCCTGCGTCCACAGATCTCCTTCAACTGATTAAGTGGATGGAAACTTCTCAACGCCAGGACTATGTTGCAAAGAGAGAAGGGGAAGAAATTCGTTACAGAGAGTCTGAAAGACGATGCCACGAAGATGAACAAAGACGCAGAGAACTAGAAGATATACGTAGAAGTGAGGATGACCTGAGAAGAAGAGAGGATCAAGCCAGATTTGAAGCCTTGATTTCCCTGTTAGCCTCCCCACAACGATCTACTCTACAAGATTCTTCTGCTACTACTAATGCTGATACGATTAGAGGTACGGGTACCTCATTTCCCAGAGTCGGTTCAACAATTCCTCAAAAGGCTGCAGCACAAACGCCTCCCTCTCTGAAGTCTGACGCTTCTTATCAGATATTTCGGGAATGGCGTCGACGTTGGCAAGACTATGCAACAATGGTTGACCTGTCAAGTTTACCACAGCCTAAACAGATGATACAGCTTCGTATGCGCTTGTCCTTAGAGACACAACGTACTCTCGAGCACACACTTCAAGGGCCTCCTACGACAACTCTGACTGTAGAGGCCGTGCTTGACAAGTTACAGGAACATGTTAAGGGACAGCGCAACAAAGTACTTAGAAGAAGAGAACTCCTCCAATGTAAGCACCTTGATGGAGAATCTTTTGATGCATTTTTTGTAAGACTGAAAAGATGTTCAGAGGAAGTTGATGTTTGTCCTGAAAATTCTCAAGTTTGTGAAGAGACACAACTCAAGACAATCATTTTAACGGGTGTCCGAGATGAAGAGCTAGTTCAGCGTCTCATTTCACTTGACCCCACTTCCTCCCTTCAAGATGTTGTTACAATATGTCGAGCGTATGAGGCCGCCAGGTGTGCGACTTCAGCTTTACGTTCACAACCTGACCAGGTGAGGGCGGTGTCTTCCTACAGAAAGGGTAAGAAGCAGCAAGGTAACCCTACCCCTCACCCTCCAGCTATACCTTCAGCAGCAGCTTTGTGTAACAGCTGTGCGAGACAGCATGATGCCTCCCAGTGCCGAGCTGCTCAAAGCGTGTGCAGAAGTTGCGACCGCCAGGGTCACTGGGCTTTCACAGTCAAGTGCCCTGCAAGCAAAGCTCAGTGCAGACTTTGTGGTCCTGTGGGCCATTATGACAAATGTTGTCGTAAGAAGACAAAGAAAGGACACCACCAAGGATCCAAGAAGTCATCCTCAGGTAGTGCTGGCACGCCCCCTCCTTCTGGCAAGCATCAAGGGGCTGTGTCCAGTCGTTCCTGCCGTCGTGTACATTATTCCACAGACACGACGCCCCAGCACATCAGTGTCGTCATTTCTCATGGCAACTTGTCATCCAGTCTTCAGATGTTACCTGACACCGGTGCTGACGTCTCAGTAATCGGTCCACAACACTTAGTAAGTTTGGGAATACCCCGGAGCAACCTACAGCCCCTTCCTCAGACAACGAAACTGACAGCTGATGGTTCCAAGATGGCTCCAGCTTTGGGATCTTTCTGGGCTACTCTTACCTTTGGTAAGCAGTCTTGCTCAGCCCGGATTGATGTTCATGATGGGATCCCGACTCCGCTTTTATCATATGGCCATTGTCAAGAGTTGGCCATTATTTCCAAGGAATTCTCCAAACCTATTTTAAAGGTCACCCATGTCAACAGGTTGAAGGAACTCCCTATCTCTATTAACACGTCCCCTTCTGATGCAAGAGCTTACCTTCTCAAGGAGTTTGCTGATGTGTTGGTTACGAAGAAATCTTTAGGATCCACACCACTCAAGCCGATGGTGGGTCCACCTATGAAGATTCATCTTAAGGATGGTGCCACACCTTTTGCCATCCACACCCCTCGTTTGATTCCTCACGCCTACAAGGAGCTAGTTAGACAAGAGCTTGACTCCATGGCTGCTCAGGGAATCATCAAGCCGGCAGGAGACGAACCTTCACCTTGGTGCCACCCTCTCGTCCCCGTCACCAAACCTCGTGGTGGAGTACGGATCACCACGTATCTATCAAAACTTAACCAGCAAGTTTCCCGTCCAGCCCACCCTTCACCCACACCCTTCGCAGCTCTTCGAAATGTGGACCCGAAGGCGAAATTTTTTACAACGATGGACGCCTTATGTGGTTATTGGCAGATCGAGTTGGCCGAAGAAGACCAGCATTTGACTACATTCATCACACCATATGGAAGATATCAGTATTGCAGAGGCCCCATGGGATTTGCCGTTATGGGCGATGCATTCTGTCAGCGTGGTGACGGGGCCCTTCAAGGCGTCACGAATTGTGTCAAGGTGGTTGATGATATTTTACTCCATGACGAAGACTACTATGCCCACCTCTCCCGAATATATGAAGTTCTCACCAGATGTCGAAAGTACGGGATTACCCTCAACGCTGACAAGTTTGTAGTCGCCGCACCATCAGTGAACTTCTGTGGGTACACTCTCTCAGCATCAGGTATCGCAGCTGACCCGGAGAAATTAAGTGGAATCAGGGATTTTCCAACCCCTGCCAACCTGACAGACCTCCGTTCTTTTTTGGTTCTGGTCAATCAGCTGGCTGAATTCTCACCTGACATCTCCGCCACAGCCCAGCCGTTACGCCCCCTGCCGAGCCCCAGGAGGACATTCCTGTTTACCCCAGATCATCAAGAGGCCTTCCAGCGAGTCAAGCAGGCCCTCTTAAGTCCACCTGTCCTCGCCTGTTACGACCCAGCCCTACCCACAGTCCTCCAGACTGACGCCTCCAGACTCTACGGCGTTGGTTACGCCCTTCTGCAGGACCATGGCGGTAGACAACTCCGCTTAATTCAGTGTGGATCCCGGTTCCTGACGGACGCCGAGACCCGATATGCCACGATTGAGCTGGAGATGTTGGCTGTTGTCTGGGCGATGGCGAAGTGCCGCTTCTACCCGATAAGACTTCAGCACTTCACCCTCTTCACGGATCATCGCCCTCTTGAACCTATTATCAATCACTACTCTTTGGATGCAGTAGAGAACCCTCGCCTTCAACGTCTGAAAGAGAAGCTCTCCCCTTATCTCTTCACGACTGTGTGGCGTGCGGGTAAGCTGCTGTGCATCCTGGATGCCCTGTCCCGCGCCCCTGTCAGTCGCCCCACCCCAGAGGACGAGATGTTGTGTTCTACAGCTGCCGCATCCCTCAAGTCAGTAGTCTCATTGAAGGCCGTCTTCACATCAAAAGAGTCTACAGCACTGGATGCAGACAAGACCCTTGAAGATCTCCGCACCGCAGCCCGGGCCGACCCTTCCTACATCCGGCTCGTCGACTGTGTGTCCCAGGGATTTCCATCTAACCGATACGACCTTCATGAATCGCTACTCCCGTACTGGAAGATACGCGAGGACCTCTATTGTGACGGAGACCTCGTCTTGTATGGTCCACGAGTAGTCATTCCTGCTGCCCTACGCCGCCGTACCTTGACCCGCCTTCACGACAGCCATCGAGGAGTGGAGGTCACCAAGCGACGGGCGAAGCAGACTGTATTTTGGCCCGGAATCGACTCGGACATTGCAAGCACCGTCCGTGCCTGTGAGCCGTGCCAGATTCTGCAACCCAGCCAGCAACAGGAACCTTTAATGTGCGACGATAACCCTTCAAGACCATTCTAGTCTGTGTCGGCCGACTTCTTTGCAGTGGCAGGGAAGTCCTTCCTCGTCATTGCCGACCGATTGTCTGGATGGCCTGTTGTCGTCCCCTGTGGTAGTGATACAACGGCTGCTGCTACCATCCGGAATTTCAGATATTACTTCAGAGAAGTTGGTGTTCCCTCCGCCTCAGGACTGATGGAGGACCCCAGTTCACCAGCCACGAGTTCCGGGACTTCATGGACCGTTGGAGAGTCCGTCATGTCGTGACCTCGCCCCACTACCCCCAGGCGAATGGACACGCTGAAGCCGCAGTCAAGACTGTTAAACACCAGATCCTTAAGGTGTCACCCTCAGGAAATATCGACTGCGAGGATTTCGATCGAGGTTTGTTAGAGTTACGCAACACCCCAGACTTCACCGGACGCTCCCCAGCTCAGGTTCTATATGGACATCATCTCAGGTCTTGTGTTCCTGCCCACACGAAGTCTTTTTCTCAAGAATGGCAAGCCAAGACTGAAGAATGTGGCCGCCGTGCAGCAGAACGAGCTGCAGATGTCGCTGCCTTGTACGCCTGTCATGCCCGCCCCCTTCCCAGGTTGAGTATCAGCCAGCAGGTCAGGATTCAAGATCTGGTATCTCACCGCTGGGACAAGGTTGGGGTTGTCATGGGTATTGGCCGGTCCAGGGACTACCAAGTGCGTCTTCCTAGTGGCAGAGTATGGTGGAGGAACCGTCGTTTCCTTTGACCTGTGGAGCTGCCAAGTGTTGACCTTTCCCCAGTAGAGTCCATTCCCACCCTGTGTTTCTGCCCCGGTACTCCGCAGGTCCGAGCGACTTAGAAACAAAAGGTCCGCTCAAGATGAAACTATGAGCGTATAGGGGGGAGGGAGATGTATAATATGGACACGAAGTAGTACCTTAAGCTGTGTATTCTTATATTACTCTATTAATTATGTATAGTAATGTATTACAGAACATGTATTAATCCTATGTAATATTTCCATTTATTATGCACCATGTTATGTATGTGAATTATCATATTTACATATTATGTATTCAGCTTGTGAATGCTGGCATCTGTACATGCCAGCGCGGAGTGATACAGAGAGTTGAGATCGCTAGTCCTTATGGTGTGGAAGCCCACGTCTATTTGTTTCCTCTGTATATCTCCCGTACAAGAATAAGCACCTATTTTCAAGATAGCAAGTGTTTGTGTATACCCTCAGTAGTGTAGAACATTTTGGGGGTATCAAAGACAAACATAGAACATACATTAGTGGTTTAACAAAAGCCTTCATTAGGGAAAGGTAAAGGAACATACAGTGAGCATACATACACTGGAGGTCACGTAGATCATGTGCGCGTAGTGTAGTAACTCCCTCCCAGATGGTGTTAGGAAGGACCTCACGTGGTGTTGTATTTCCCTCAAAGATGGTGTTATGAGGGACCTGACGTTGTGTAAGAATTCCCTCATAGATGGTGTTATGAAGGACCTCACATGGTGTCGTAATTCCTACACAGATGGTGTTATGAGGGACCCGACGTGGTGTAGTAACTCCCTCACAGATGGTGTTATGAGGGGCCTCACGTGGAATAGTAACTCCCTCACAGGTGGCGTTATGAGAGACCTGACGTGGTGTACAGTAGTAATTCCCTCATAGATGGTGTTATGAGGGACCTCACGTGGTGTAGTAATTCCCTCACAGATGGTGTTATGAGGGACCTCACGTGGTGTAGTAATTCCCTCACAGATGGTGCTTTGAGGGGCCTGACGTGGGGCAGCAATTCCTTCACAGGTGGTGTTATGAGGGACCTGACGTGGTGTACAGTAGTAATTCCCTCATAGATGGTGTTATGAGGGACCTCACGTGGTTTAGTAATTCCCTCACAGATGGCGTTATGAGGGACCTCACGTGGTGTAGTAATTCCCTCACAGATGGCGTTATGAGGGACCTCACGTGGTGAAGTAATTCCCTCACAGATGGTGTTATTAGGGGCCTGACGTGGGGTAGCAGTTACCTCACAAGTGGTGTTATGAGGAACCTCACGTGGTGTAGTAATTCCCTCACAGATGGTGTTATGAGGGACCTCACGTGGTGTAGTAATTCCCTCACAGATGGTGTTATGAGGGACTTCACGTGGTGTATTAATTCTCTCACAGATGGTGTTATGAGGGACCTGACGTGGTGTACAGTAGTAATTCCCTCATAGATGGTGTTATACGAGTGAGGTGTGGTCCCAGGCCTTCCTATCGTAGACGGATTAACATATCGCTGGTTGTTGTTGGGTCTCACGGGCAGTTATCACTGGGTACCTGGGACCTCACTGTGTGAAGGTTAACTTGGGTACGACTCTGCTGTTACTGTTGAGTTTGTTCTCACTGACTTAAGCACTGTTCACCACTGTTCACCACTATATAGCACTGGTTCCATTCCTTTCCTAAATGAAATTGTAACTTCTGGCGAGGGAGTTGGTATGAACCAACTTAACAGTTGAATTGGATGCTGCTAGAGGAACGCCAGGTACGTCTTGACCCTTCGGTGGTCAAGGATGTAGTGTCTGTGTGTGTGTGTGGTTAATATGGAACATACACTGTCGTACGGTAATCATTGATTATTACCTTATATAGCTCATTGTGTGTTATATTGAAAATTCATCATTGACGCCATTTATCACCACGATACAATGATTAGTGCTCATAAAAATGCTAGGTCAGAAGAAAACCTTCCATTCTCGAGAAAAATTAAGATGAAATGTTCCATTAGCAACTTCAGATGTTGCCAACATTTTTCCATTTTATCAAAGCTGAAGTCTCCTCTATCGCACATCGTTCATTTGGAAATATATTTAACACTTATTGTTACCATCATACTGGTTTCAAAGAATAAAAAGTCTGAAATGACAACCGATTGAAAAATTATTATAGGATAGAAGTCCCAATTACTGATTACGGTATGTTATCAACGATCAATCAATTCACACACCTCGCTCGGCCCTGATTTCTTTACAAATAAAGAAATACATATATAGCTGATAGAATGTGAATAAGTTGTGCTTAGAAAAAGTCATATTTTAATTTATAGTTCACCATCCTTTTCACAACCAGACATGACATGCACCTCGGATACTGACAAATTACATGTTCTATTTAGTCTATCTGTATGGTATAGTAGATTGTTCCAGCAAGCAACACGCATTTGTGAATAAAGTATCAATGCAATTAACTTCAACCCTCCTCTTGTCCACACTATGACAAAAGTTTAATACGAACAAAATGAATGGTTTCTGCACAATATAGTAGAGATAATCGAGACTTTTGGTAAGCAAGTTCCAGTCTTTGATCTCTCCATGGTCGCCACGGGCCACGGCGACACAGGCCCACTCGCTCTACATGTCTGAGAGTGGACGGAAGGCTTCCTCCTCCCTCCATAATTTTTTTTTTGCTTTTTTAGGTAGTAGGTAGCTATCAAACAGGGAGGTACTACCGCCTGGGAAGATATTGGAAGCATAATGTAGTGTATACTGTATGGTAGACCCTGCTGCCATATGGCATCACAAAAATTGTGACCAAGTCCCAGGTTGCTCATCTGACTTTCTGTCTTAGTTACAGTCAATTGCAGGGTCACAATTGTTTCTCTTACTATTGACAACGCAAAATACCTACTGCAAATCGTTTCTCACTCTTTATTTTTTCATTGTTGTATTTATTATTATTATTATTATTATTATTATTATTATTACTTATTATTATTATTATTATTATTAGTATTATTATTATTATATTTTTATTATTATAATTATAATTTGTTTATATATTATTATTATTATTATATTTTCGCCTCCCAAGCCCCGACGTGGGTCAGTGACCTGTGTCCGGGTGAGCTAATCCCCGTAAAAAAAAAGAAGCTTCAATTGGGTGTGATAGTTCATCATTCACGGATACCATGGGTGTAGAGAGGGGGGCACTTGACTGCACTTCCCTCCTTGCGGAGACTCCCATCCCACATCCTCCTGACATCACTTTACCTCGTTTTACCACCGTCCACTAGGCAAAATATACAAGCTAATAACAGTTTAATCAGTGCATTTCTTAATAAATGTATAAACATTCCACAAATGATTACATTGAGATTTTGTTTTATTGTTTTACTTTGATTCCATAGTATGATTACTTTTGCGAGTTTCTATGTGTCGAATGTAAACAAACACAGCTCTGCCTGCTACACTGCACAAAACTCAATGATCCCCCGTAAACGCGTAAGTGAAGAGGACTGTACACATATAGTCACTCGAAACTGGAATGACTCCTGATTAAGTTTAAAAAAGTAACTGATATTTTTGCCAAGTAAGCGTAGCTCTTTCCTTAATTGATACTATTTAATACAACTTTATTTGTCTATGATAAACTGTTCACTCTCACTTAAGCTGTAAATTGCAATCGTAAGATAGTAAAATTATATACAATATAAAGCAGGTTAGGTCCAGTCACCCAAAAAAGTCCTGTCGCGAACCACGAACCCCGAGATTCAGACTCGTGAACCCGAAGCAGTAGACACTGATACATTATTCTGTCCATAAAAGCTTCGGATTCAAGAGTCTGAATCTCGGGGTTCATGGTTCGCGACAGGACTTTTTTGGGTGACTGTACAAGAAGTACACAGAATTTATCGTTATTAGGCAATATATATATTTATATATATATATATATATATATATATATATATATATATATATATATATATATATATATATATATATTGATAAAATCACACAGGGAAATGGGAAACAATGGAGCACCTTAGCTTTCGTCTTTATCCAAGATATCTCTAGAGGCAACTGAATTACATGGATGGATGGAGGCTTAAATACTACCAAATATAGGTGACTTTATTCCTCCATGGTATAGATATGTAGATGATGTTCTTTGTCTTCGGCCTAGAAACAGTGACTCACTTGAATTTTTAGACAAGCTTAATGATCTTGTCCTAGTGTTACATTCAAAATTAAAAGAGAAATAAATGGATCCCTTCCATTTCTTGATATGCTTATCATGAGAAAAGGTCATAACAATAAATTTAAGGTGTACAGAAAACCTAAACAGGTAGACAGTTTCATACATTTTTTATCGAGCCACCTGGAATCTACCAAAAAGTCAGTTTTTTCTGCTATGTTTTTGAGATGTTTGCGTATTTGTGACGCTGAATTTATTGATGAAAAACTGAAACACATTCAGTCCATTGAACAAAAACTTGGGTACCCTTCGTTGTTTGTTGATCATTGTTTTATAAGGGCTAAAAATCCTTTCATTCTATTCAAACCAGGCAAATTCCTACACGTAAGAATATTTTGAATCTACCTTATCGTAATGAATTTGTCCTGTTAGTTCGGACCCAATATTAATGTTGTTTATAAGTATGACTACTATTACCAATTCATTAATCAAGAACAGCCCAACCTTGAATGTAAATGGAAGTGTTTACTGTATTCCATGTAGCAACTGCAATGGAAATTATGTAGGATAGACTGGGAAAACACTGCAACTCCGAATTAAACAGCTCGTTTGATTCGGGAATTGAATTCTATAAACCTTATTGATGGTCAGTTCAAAACTGATATTATGTTACATAAATTTATTTGTCAGTGGCCCAAGGTTCAAAATGCTTTGAAAACCTTGGAGCTAGATGTAGGATAGTTATTTAGTGGGTCCCATATTTTTGACCTGACCTGACCTGACTAGTCACGTCGCCCCCTTTGACTTAAGCTCCTTACGTGTGTGTTGGTGTTGGTGTGGGGATTAGTGGATGACATCATTATGACCTGACCTCGAGTTGCTACCTGACCCACCCAAGTGCTCCGGTTAGTGACCAAGGAAAATGGCCGCCTTGGATTGTTGTGTCTTGGGGGAAGAGGAGCGTGGTGTGAGGAAAGACGACCTACTGGCCACTCTGTTAAGGCAGCTGGTGCAGTTGAGGAGTGAGCTTGACTCTCGAAAGGGGGAAAATAAAGCCCTCAGCACTGAACTCCTTCAGGTAGGTGTCCTGCCTAGCAGGACATCTGTGAAGGAGGAGCAGGAGTGGAGAGTGGTTGTCTCCAAGGGGACTAGGGTCAGACTCAGGAAAGCTGACCAGGGTGTGGAGTGTAGTAACCCCTACCAGGTGCTGGAGGAAGCTGGCGAGGAAGAGAAGAGGCAGGACGGTATGGAGCAAGGAGAGGAGAGGGCAGTTGTACAAACCCTGCCCACAGGTAAGGTCGTGGTAGTTGGGGACAGCCAGGTGAGGTTTTTAGATAGGACTTTTTGTGTAAGAGATAGGAAACGTAGGACTAGGGTGTGTTTTCCTAGGGCTGAGAGGATAGATAGGGTTTTGTCAGGGGAGGGTACCAATCCAGTAATGTGTCTTAGTGTGGGAGGAAACGACATAGGAAAGGGTAGGAGTGAGGAACTTTTCAAGAGGTATAGGGAGGCACTGGGGAAGATTAGAGATAGGGGAGGGATCCCGATAGTATGTGGTGTCTTGCCTAGAAGAGGAGTTGGTCGTGAATGGCTGTCCAGGGCAATTGCTACAAATTGCCGACTGGAAAAACATTATGCAAACAATGGTTGGGCATTCATTGATAACTGGCAACGACTACCTGTACAGTCGTGACGGAGTACACTTGTCTCGTGCGAAGGTAAAGACGTTGTCTGCATCCCTGGAGCGTGAAACTGTTACTCCAAAGAGGGGGTTTCGCCAGTAGAGAGAGGTCGGGTTAAGTGGGAATCAAAAAACAAGCTGGTTCTGGGAAGTAAAATTGGTTACTCAGGACAGGGGGTAAAACAGGACCAGGGAAGGGTAGGATTAAATGTATACTATACAAACGGTTGTATGTACAAAGAATGTAAACGTCATAGCAATCACCGAAACTTGGATGAATCTGGCGAGCAAAAACTTTTTATCCGAGTACCACATAGAAGGGTACAACCTTTTTCACAAGGATAGGGAAGGTAGAAAGGGGGGAGGGGTCGCACTCTTCGTCAAGGATACATTAAAATGTTGTATTAATAATTCAATAAAGAGTGAAATAGGAACCGAGTCTGTATGGGTAGAAATCACGGAAGGAAGCGAAAAACTAATTATGGGAGTGATTTACAGGCCCCCAAGTCTTGGGAAGGAAGCAGCTCAGACCATGTGGCAGGAAATGAGTAGGGTAGCAAAATATAATAACCTGTGCATTAAGGGGGATTTCAACTTCAGAAATATTGACTGGAACAACATTGTAGGCGACCATGAATCTGAAGACTTCCCAGACGAAGTACAGCATAATTTTTTGAAACAACTAATTACAGAACCTAGTAGAGGTGACAATATATTAGACCTAGTATTAACAAATAAAGAAATTATTATCAGAGATATCACAGTAGGGGAAGAACTAGGTAACAGTGATCACAGAGAAATCAGGTTCACCCTAAATTGGGAAACGAAAAACAATGACAATATGGTCAGAGTCCCAAACTTTCGGTTGGCGGATTATCAGGGGTTAGAAAGGTACCTAGGTGAAATCACCTGGGAACAGTCACGTCAGTCACCAGTAGGAAGGGGTGAGGTCATAGATGACACAACAATTGATCATGACTATGATATATTCACTAGTATACTACATAAAGCACACGAACAAAATATACCATACAGAAAAATTAGGTCAAATAAGAATGAGCCAAGGTAGATGACCAGAAAACTTAAATATGACATTGGAATAAGGAAAAGAATATATAAGAAATTAAAGGGAGGGGAGGAGCAGCTCAGAAATAGGTATAATGAACTATCTAGGAATGTTAAGAAAAATGTAAGGAAAGCAAAGAGAGACTATGAAATCAAAATAGCAAGAGAATCCAAGACGAATCCCAAGGGATTTTTCCAGGTATATAGAACAAAGGTCAAGGACAAAGTTGGGCCTTTAAAGTCAGTGAGGGGAGAAGTGATAAAAGGCAGTGAAGAAATAAGCAAAGCATTAAAACAGCTACTTCTCCTCATCAGTTTTCACAGAAGAAATTCGCAATGAAATTCCAGAGGTGGAACTGATATTTAAGGGAAAGGAAGAAGATAAATTAAAGAATATCACTATCAGAAAAGAGGATATTCTTAAGACGAAAATAAACTAAAGAAGAAAAAAATCCCCAGGGCCGGATGAAATTTTCCCTCCAGTCTTGAAAGAGTGTAGGGAACAGATTAGCAGACCCCTCGTAAACTTATTTACAAAGTCATTAGACACCGGAGTTGTGCCAGACTTGTGGAAACAGGCAAATGTAGTACCCATATTCAAAAAGGGAGACAGAGCATCAGCGTCAAATTACCGGCCGATCAGTTTGACGTCAGTAGTGGGGAAATTTCTTGAATCAATTTTAGCAGATAACATCCGATCGCATTTAGAGAAAAGTAAATTAATCTACGACTCTCAACATTGGTTTACAAAGGGAAAATCTTGTCTAACAAATCTGCTGACATTTTTTAGGAATGTCTTCGAGGTAGTAAATAATGGCGAAAATTACGATGTTATTTACTTAGACTTTAGCAAAGCATTTGACAGAGTACCGCATCAGAGGCTTCTGAGAAAAATTAAGGCTCATGGTATCGAGGGGAAAGTTTTAAATTGGATAAAATCATGGCTCACCGATAGAACCCAGAGGGTCAGCGTAGGTGGTGTTAAATCTGAGTGGGGTCGTGTAACCAGTGGGGTTCCCCAGGGGTCAGTACTAGGTCCACTCTTGTTCATAATCTACATAAACGATCTAGATACTGGGATCAGCAGTGAATCAAGCAAGTTTGCGGATGACACCAAAATAGGGCGGCAGATTAATTCAGGGCAGGATGCAAATGCATTACAGGAGGATCTAAAAAAACTGCAGGGGTGGTCTGAAAAAAGGCAAATGAAATTCAACACCAGCAAGTGCAGTGTACTTAATATTGGAAGAACAAATACTGTCAATGTATACAGCCTTAACAACATCAACCTAGAGAAGTCGACTTGTGAAAGAGACCTAGGGGTACTTGTAAGCCCGGACCTATGGCCTAGAAAAGAGTGCGTTAATGTTCGAAATAAGGCAAACAGAGTATTGGGTTTTACATCAAGAAGTGTAAGTAATAAGAGTACAGAGGTCTTATTGCAACTATATCTTGGGCTAGTCAGGCCGCACCTCGATTATTTGGTTTAGTTCTCGTGCCCTTATTATAGAATGGATATCAATTCACTAGAGTCGGTGCAGTGAAGAATGACGAAAATGATTTCGGGACTTAGAAACCTTCCATATCAGGATAGGTTAAAGAAACTAGACTTGCATTCAATAGAAAGACGAAGCGTGCGGGGAGATATGGTAGAAGTATTCAAGTGGGTGAAAGGAATCAATAAAGGTGATATAGATAAAGTTCTTATAATATCTTAGCAGGATAGGACTCGGAACAACGGATTCAAGTTGCATAAGTTTAGGTTTAGGATTAAGATAGGAAGGAACTGGTCTACAAATAGGGTGGTGAACGAGTGGAACAAGCTTAGCAAGTTTCAAGTAAGTGCTGGAACGCTGGAAAGTTTCAAAGGGAGGCTGGATGGATTCATGGATGATAGAAAGTGGTAGTAACTCTCGACAGGAGCTGCCATGCACAGGCTAACCGGCCTATTGCAGACTCCTTATTTTCTTATGTTCTTCTTATGTTTAATAAGGTCACCCTGTATATTTAAGCCTCTCTCTGTTTATGTAATCCAGTTGCCTCTGAAGATGTCTTGAATAAAGGTGCTCCGTTGTTTCCCTTTTCCCGTGTGATTTTATCAATATATATATATATATATATATATATATATATATATATATATATATATATATACTTCATTTTTAGTCCATATAACACGCGGACTTTGAACATATAATCAACGACCTCACCAGCAAGGAATCGAACCCTCGACCTACTAGGTGGGACTAGAGAACGCTTACCGGCTAGGCCACAAGGACACCAAAAGCAGTTCTAGACTCTGTTATATTTCACACAAAGCCTGTTCATCGAACTGATGGCGCCGTGAACCTCATTGGGAAACTGCCCGTTGATTATATGTTCAAAGGTCGCAACCGTGACCTTACCAATCATAGCGACAGTCCCATGGGGGTTGGTGGGGGTGGGTTCCCCTGACCGCATTATTACGAACCACTCCATCTATTGTGTCATGATCTAACTACCCAGCACTACGGAGCAAAGCCATCTAGGGCCGCGACCCGTGCATGACTAGTCTTAGTCACCACTCCGGGTTTCCTTTTTCCATATCCTAGTTGTTGCGTCACCTCCTCCAATTCTTCCTCATCAGCTCCGGATCGAGGAGAGTGCAGTTCACTCTGGGAAGTGACCACACTTGGATTACCTATCCTGGAAACCTAAGGCACAGTGACTACCTACCATCTTCTTCAATACTCAGCCCTACTCGTCAGACACTTCAGCACCACACTTGAGTATTGTAACCCTATATTACCTCCCACCTCCACTTGCTTCAGATTGTTGTATGTTGTATAATTATGTATATACTGTTAAGCCAATGTTGCGTATGTTTAAGTTAAGTATGGTTAAGGGTAAATTATAGAAAGCTGGATATTTTGTTAAGGAATTTATTGTACTTTATTATACACAACAAAAACTCGCA